>JAYESA010000001.1:118801043-119111043 GCA_036927795.1 Iris macrosiphon
ATTGTGCCTTGGGCAATATGTTGGAAGAATGGTTATGGATATTTTGGTTGGATAATTCATGGAACGAGTCTAGGATCGCTTGGTGGGGCGAGAATGTTCGATCCTCTCGTCATACCTACTTGGTGTCTGCATGTCATGGACAACCTGTGTTGCACGGGGTTTGGTCTCCTCGAACGGGAAGGCTCCGGGGCACCGGGACCGTTCGGCCATGGAGGATGTCACGCCCCGAGGCGTCCCCCGAGTCGTGACCGCCGTGCGGGCCTGGAGTTGCGCCCGCACAAGGCTTTAATGATTTGCATAGCAAGCACATACTCAGAGTACGCAGATAAATTGAAACACAGATTTGAAACATAGAAAAGTTCTCTTTATTGATAATGAACATCTATTACAAACTCTTGAACGAGTTAGCTAATATGCCGAACGGCTTACAAAAGGGTCGACTCAAAATGAGATAGCAGTCCTGTACATTACATCCTTTTATAAACTCAAAACGATAAAGACCTCCAGGCTGGAGGATCGCTTTGCCACGGAGCTGCATTTGTGTATGAAGAGTTGCAGGCTCCTGACTCCAAATGCTTCAGGGGCGCGGTGAATATGCGCCAACAGCTGGACTGGATCGGGTAGACGACTTCGGCTCCTCGCTCGGTTCGCCTTAGTGCGGAGAACCTGTTTCAACGAGGGTCAGCATATCGAAATATGCTGGTGAAGGCGAGCTAGCCTGACTATACCAATCAACACGTTGTTTAGTGAAGCATGCATATTTTGTGGGTTTCTATCTTGCCTTAGTTCATTTACAGTTAAACAGCATATTGAATTTACTGAAATGAATATACCACCGTTAGGTGGATTTTACCTGCCCGTCTGAATGACCTGCACAATACTTACCATGCCTTCCCTGCCACGGAGACACAAGTTAGTATGCAACAGGTTTAAATATACAGGGGATCACTGGCTAGGATGCCATAATGGACCGTTTAGTCTTGAACGAGGATGGAATGCAGCGAAGATTCAGTAGTGGCTGCAATCCATCCCGTTCAGATGCAGTAGACTACAGTGAGTTCCGTCCGGATCGGATCGGTGCCAGTGCCCCAGCGACCGTCCGCAGGAACCAGTGACCTTGTGCACAAGTTGTCCGTGATCGAATCGGTATTGTTTCATTAAGCTAACAGTTCATGCAGTTGAGGCAATGCCAGTTCAGGACAAGCAGTATTATGATTCAGTTGCATAGCCTCTTGATTCAGTATATTTCATAGCATAATTTAAAGAAGAACAAACATTCTAACTTGTATTTATGCATATGATAAATGTCCCAAACGAACAAGCATGCAGTTAAGTAACCGTTCACAGTTTGATTGACAAGCAGTATTAACCAAGTCTATTCTCTTTTATCTTGGTTTCTTTTATTATTACTTGGTATCGTTTGATCGGGGCGAAGGAGTGAAGCTGGAAGCAGAGCTAGCTAATCGGGTTGGTAGCCACTCACTTAGATTTTGGAAAGAAGAAGGAAAGAGGCGCTTCACGACTCCGTTCGCAAGCCGCCTACTGCTCGTTCACCTGCACACGAACAGCTCGATTAATACTTCTTCCTCTCTTTCCATTCTCGGAATAGAAGTGCAGTTCAATGAACGAAAACAATGAAACCATCGAAACCGTTCAAGGAAAACAAGCAAATCCCAAAACCAACTCAAAGCACGAAAGCAACAAGCGACATCGAAAACCGAGGCAATAAAAGATAGCAGCGGAGAGGTCCCTCCTGACTCTGCCGCTAAGACGATCCTTGGGGCGCAGTCCACTGAATATGGGAATCGATTCCGAAGAAACAAATCCATAACGAGGACGAGTTCTTAATTCAATCTATCCCGATCGAACGATACCGTCTTTGTGTTTCTTAGCCGCGCTCTCCGCATCGGGAGAACGGGGCGCTATATCCTACCCAACTAATTGGAAGTTTCGTTCCGAAACTTAGGGTAGAACTTACCGTTAGGGATTATTAAGGCAGCTCAGTGGGCAGGCAGGAACGGTATGATCAGGATTACCGCAAATGAGGCATTGCCCAAGTTTCTTGCGGCACTTTTCAACTGTGTGCCCTGGTTTCTTACAATATGCACACGGTTGCCCTGGGTTACCTCTCCGTGGACCGCCGTGGTTCGGGCGCTTTGCAGCGGTGTTTCCTCCCTCGTTGCCTTGGCGTTTGTGATTGTAGGTATGCACAGCGCCGGTGGAAACGTGAGGATATAGTGGCTCGAGCGATAGGGCATGATTCATGACTTCACGCATTGTTCCGTACTGATTATTGACTACGTGCGAATGGATGGCAGGACGGAGACCACCTTCAAACCTTCTAGCTCGACTCGCTGCATCAGGTAAATAGGCCCTAGCGAATTTGGAGAGTCGGTTGAATTCGGCGGAGTACTCTTTAACTGTCATCCTGCCTTGCCTCAGCTGCACGAAGTCATTTTCCATTTTACGTTGTACTGGAGGCGGTATAAACTCCTCTTCGAATGCGGCACGAAAGGTCGTCCACGAGATCGCCTCCTCTCCGTGATCAAATTGGAGAGATCGTTGATGCACGTTCCACCAATCGTGTGCGTCGAGACGGAGCTGTAGTTGGGCGCAGGCGACGCGTTTATCTTCGGGGACCTCTAGCAGAGTGAAGTGGTCTTCAATCTCGGCTAGCCAATCTAGAGCTACCACTGGGTCCTCAGTCCCGTTGAACGGGGTGTTGCAGACTTTCTTGAAATGGCCCAAGTTGAAGGCAGTCACGTCCCTCGGCCTTGGGATTTGAGGCGTCTCCACTTCAAGTACGGGCTGTTCCACCGGAGTCGTTGCTGTTGCGGCGGAATGGTTGGCAGCCAAAGTCTGAACAATTTGTTGCAGGACATCGACCTGCTTCTGTTGGACTGAGAATCGGGTCTCTAGATTACTCTCGAGCTTGGCTTGGCGAGCATCGTCTCTTTGTCGTTGCTCTTCTAGCATTTTCATTACCCGCTCTAGCGGGTCGACTTGAGACATGCCTCGCTGGCTTTGAGAGCTTCCCGAATTGCCCGAACTGCTCTCTTGTGTTTCGATCGGTGGTTGCGCTGCAGATTGCGCTGGATCCATTCCTTCAAAAGAAGGTAAATTACATTAGGATCATAATGTATTATGGACTTATTGCATGAACGTATCTCATTTTGGCCTAGCGAGTTCAAGAGTTCGCACAGGAATTTGATCGTTAAAGGAACTTTTCCAGCACGAAGTCTAAGGAACTTTGAATCTGTGCTCTGATACCACTATGTCACGCCCCGAGGCGTCCCCCGAGTCGTGACCGCCGTGCGGGCCTGGAGTTGCGCCCGCACAAGGCTTTAATGATTTGCATAGCAAGCACATACTCAGAGTACGCAGATAAATTGAAACACAGATTTGAAACATAGAAAAGTTCTCTTTATTGATAATGAACATCTATTACAAACTCTTGAACGAGTCAGCTAATATGCCGAACGGCTTACAAAAGGGTCGACTCAAAATGAGATAGCAGTCCTGTACATTACATCCTTTTATAAACTCAAAACGATAAAGACCTCCAGGCTGGAGGATCGCTTTGCCACGGAGCTGTATTTGTGTATGAAGAGTTGCAGGCTCCTGACTCCAAATGCTTCAGGGGCGCGGTGAATATGCGCCAACAGCTGGACTGGATCGGGTAGACGACTTCGGCTCCTCGCTCGGTTCGCCTTAGTGCGGAGAACCTGTTTCAACGAGGGTCAGCATATCGAAACATGCTGGTGAAGGCGAGCTAGCCTGACTATACCAATCAACACGTTGTTTAGTGAAGCATGCATATTTTGTGGGTTTCTATCTTGCCTTAGTTCATTTACAGTTAAACAGCATATTGAATTTACTGAAATGAATATGCCACCGTTAGGTGGATTTTACCTGCCCGTCTGAATGACCTGCACAATACTTACCATGCCTTCCCTGCCACGGAGACACAAGTTAGTATGCAACAGGTTTAAATATACAGGGGATCACTGGCTAGGATGCCATAATGGACCGTTTAGTCTTGAACGAGGATGGAATGCAGCGAAGATTCAGTAGTGGCTGCAATCCATCCCGTTCAGATGCAGTAGACTACAGTGAGTTCCGTCCGGATCGGATCGGTGCCAGTGCCCCAGCGACCGTCCGCAGGAACCAGTGACCTTGTGCACAAGTTGTCCGTGATCGAATCGGTATTGTTTCATTAAGCTAACAGTTCATGCAGTTGAGGCAATGCCAGTTCAGGACAAGCAGTATTATGATTCAGTTGCATAGCCTCTTGATTCAGTATATTTCATAGCATAATTTAAAGAAGAACAAACATTCTAACTTGTATTTATGCATATGATAAATGTCCCAAACGAACAAGCATGCAGTTAAGTAACCGTTCACAGTTTGATTGACAAGCAGTATTAACCAAGTCTATTCTCTTTTATCTTGGTTTCTTTTATTATTACTTGGTATCGTTTGATCGGGGCGAAGGAGTGAAGCTGGAAGCAGAGCTAGCTAATCGGGTTGGTAGCCACTCACTTAGATTTTGGAAAGAAGAAGGAAAGAGGCGCTTCACGACTCCGTTCGCAAGCCGCCTACTGCTCGTTCACCTGCACACGAACAGCTCGATTAATACTTCTTCCTCTATTTCCATTCTCGGAATAGAAGTGCAGTTCAATGAACGAAAACAATGAAACCATCGAAACCGTTCAAGGAAAACAAGCAAATCCCAAAACCAACTCAAAGCACGAAAGCAACAAGCGACATCGAAAACCGAGGCAATAAAAGATAGCAGCGGAGAGGTCCCTCCTGACTCTGCCGCTAAGCCGATCCTTGGGGCGCAGTCCACTGAATATGGGAATCGATTCCGAAGAAACAAATCCATAACGAGGACGAGTTCTTAATTCAATCTATCCCGATCGAACGATACCGTCTTTGTGTTTCTTAGCCGCGCTCTCCGCATCGGGAGAACGGGGCGCTACAGAGGAGACAAATGGGTAACGTGCCTTGGGCGCGGTACCAGCGGTTGGAATCGATCCAGGTAGGTTAGCTACTTAGCGCTGTTTTGAGGAGAACTGCATTTGATCAGTCCGATCAAAGTCCTTTATGGCTTGGCCAGTGACTTCATATAGACTAGTGTTGGCTTGCTTTTCTTTTGTTGGTTTGGCTTCGTGTAGGCGCGGCCACCTTGCCTCGGCAAGAGTGTGCACTTTGAGATTTGGATTATAAGTGTTGGTTGAGGATGTATATTGAGGCTTGGTTGATGGTTCGATATATTATCGTGTTGCTTGGACTTGAGCAAGACGGTTGCATGCTAGTTTCCTTCGGTTGGATTATATTGCTTGTCGATTGGTTTGAGTTGAATGCTTGCATGCTTAAACTGCTTTACAGCTTTCCTTAACATGTCATCCCTATGCCATAAAATGAATCTAGGATTCAACTAGAAAGATTACCATTTAACTGTTTGCATTCACTATTTTACTTAGTGTCGGCTTAGGCGAGTGGGTTACCCCGCTCACCAGTACGGCTGTGTATTGACCCACGTTTGTGGGCATTATTTCAGGTACGCAGGTGTAGTGGCGCTGCTTGGATATACGAGACATGATGTATGAACTATAAGTACCTTTGTGGGCTAGAGAAAAGAGCAAGAGTATTTCATCGCCTTTGTGGCATTTCATTTGGACCCTATCGCGAGCTTCGCTGCGTGTTACTCTGATGTGTGCTTGGTACACAATACTTGACTTTTGCTGCAACTTGGTCGTTTCGATGATAACTTTGGTGTTTGACAACATCGCCTTGTACGAGTGCAACTCCAGGCTCGTACGGCATCACGTCCCGATGAGAACGATAGTCCTGCGGGAGAGCTGCAACGTGGTGATTCACGTTCAGCGGGGACTATGGAGCTTGCGGGAGATTGGGGCATGACAAATTGGTATCAGAGCGCCTGGTTCATTTTCTCGGACTTGGTCCTTCGCTTCATCACAAACTCTAAATAGCTTCCGCGTGTCGTCTATCTCTTGACTCTACTCAGTGCCGCATTGGATGTTTCATGCAATAAGTCTATATATTGCTGGTTGTGGCTGCATGTTATTCTTGGTTGTGTGCTTTGGTTGGTTTTTGTTAGATCGCTTAGCCTCGTTAGGCGTTGTTGCATTCGTGCAGCAGTTGGTTGGCGTTGTTGCATTTGTGCAACAAGTTGAGAGCTGTTGTTGGCTTGGCTTGGCTTATCGTTCGGTGCAGCAAAGAAACAACATATATATATATATATATATATATATATATATATATATATATATATATATATATATATCACTTGTTATAAAGAATGAATGTATTTATTTATGGCTGGTTTGATTTGGCAAATAACGTGTGCCTGCACAACTTAAACTCTTGCAGATTGAGGTGCTATGGAGTAAAGGGGAGAAAGCATTGCCTACGCTTCACCCCCTTCTCATCAAAGGGAGGAATCTGCAAGAGTTTAAGTTGTGCTGGCACACGTTATTTGCCAAATCAAACCAGCCATAAATAAATACATTCATTCTTTATAACATTGTTTCTTTGCTGCACTATAGCTTTCCTTGACGATACGACCAACATCCAAGAGATAAGAGTATGATTTAAACTTCTTAGTTTTCCAAATTCCAGGCATCCAAATTTAATTTTTTTAACTGTAAACTAATAAGATAAGTATGATTTAAATTTACCTTTGGCATCATTGTGTCTGCTGGAGCATTGCCCATCTCAACCTGCATTGCTTCAGGCTCAGTTGGGACAGTAACAGTGGTAGTCTCTGAAGAACTGGGCACACTAGAATTAGAAGTATAGCCAATAGAGGTTTGCATTTGAGCAGTAGCAGGAGGAGCCACTGAAGAAGTGGCCCCTGCTTTTGTGGCTTCTTGTTGTAGGTTCTTTGTGGGACTAGGGGGCGGAGGCGGCCTTGCAGCCTGCTAGGAGATTGCAGGTTCGCGAGCAGCTTCTGTAGGCACTGATGGGGGGACTTGTTTCATATTTTACAATTTTAAGGATGCTTCAATGGTTCAGAAGTATTATTAGCCATCAGTAACTTGAATGAGTGGCTGGACGTCATGGTATTTGATTATAACATCATTTGAAACAGGGTCACCATCATTTGTCAAAAATGTAAGTTGGAGAGTTACCAGATTTATCCTTTGTTGTGGTCTTCTTGTATCTTTTCCCTTTGCCACCAAGGCTTGGTAGTTAGTGTTGCATGTATACGGACTGGGCATCACCATAAGATATGATATGTAAATAGTAACATGGAAGAGTTTTTATTTTTCTGCAGAGTTATAATTCTTTTTTCTTTCTGAGCACCGCGATGGTGGATCTCTCAATAAGCTAACTCAACTGGTTAACCTATTTATCGTTGTCATGGGACTTATTGCTACAATTCCTTTTGCAATGTATCCTGATATTAAGTTTGTAAAACATCGAAATGGGAGTTAACCATGTTCATTCAACATATCTACATCAACTTGAAAGCTCTGGGACATGCCTAGTATAAACTAAAGTAAGAAAAGTGTAAAATCCTATATCCATAGAGGACAGAAGGCTTCAGAATCAGTAATGCAATATTCATCTCCTGTATAGTTTTTCTCGTGTAACCTGTTAGCTCAGTTGCAACTTTAATCAGTTTCGAACATAACCACCAATCCTTTCTTGTGGAAGATGTGAAATATTGTACGGAGCAGTTCATTCATCAATTTCCAAATAACTAGTGGCCATCGACTCTGATGATAATATTGAGCATCTACTTCTCACTTGGTCGTTGCCTTTACTTAAGATGCTGGCAAATGAATTTAAGGCCTTTATAGTACAAGGGATAGAATTATTTTATTCTTTCCTTGTTTCCAGAGTGACCCTTGAGTTTTACATGCATTCTTTTCTTTTTTGGATTAGTTACCATGCACTCAAGAATAATCCGATAATTTTCATATGGTTTTGTATTTTTTTTGAGATGAAAATCACTCGGCCAAATGTTTTCCAGTCAGAGCAATTTAGACGTAGCAATTGGCCTACCTCCCACTTGAAAAAATTAGCAGAACGTGCTACTAGTACCTGTATGACAACTGAAAGCTTTGTTATGTTTCTTATAGTTCAAGATTTCTTCAATTGATTTTCCTTTACTCTCTTAACTGTAGTACCAGCATTAGGAAGTAATAAGTAGAGTTTCATCTAGGTTCAAATAGTTTTTAGGTTTCTCCAGATTGGTAATATTTCTTATAGTTCAAGATGTCGCTATTTCTGTAAATAGGTTTTCTTTCATAAATCTTATTGACATACCATGTATAATTTCCAATTGACATGTAGATTCACAGAATTCTAGTTTTAATACTTGTTTCTTATTCTATGTCAATACTTTTTCATCTTTCTAGAACTTCTGGCCATGTTGTCATGTTTAATATGTGTTTGCCATGTTGTCATGCTTGTACCTGAGTTTAACTCTTGCTCTATTGTAATACAGCAACAGGTCAAAAAATATAGAGCACAAGAAAATGGTTCTTCTTTTAGAGATGATGTTGTCGCAAAGGTACTCGGTCCGGATCCACGGGGACGAATAAGAGGGCTTGGATATGGAGCAGCTCCGTCAAAGTTGGAGGGACAAACACAAATGAGGGACAGTTAATAAATTAGATAATGAACTTACTGGCCTTGAAAAACCAAATGAACAATTTTATTGCAATGGTCGAAAAAGGAGGAAGTACTTTAGTAAGTACCTTAACATATTTTTTTTTAATTATTGTGATTCTTTTGTATTTATTTGTTAAGATTAACATATATTATTTACAGCAAAAAGATAATGGAAGTGTTCAACATTCTGCCAATAACGTGACACAAAGCAAAAGAAACGAAACGAGTCCAATTCAGATTTTTGTTCATGAGACAACACAAAGCAAGAAAAAGGAACATGTAGTTCTTCGTAATTCCAATCAGGAGAGCTCAAGATGCAAATTGCTAAGTTGGCTAGACAAAAGTACAGTTATTGCCACCGGTGAAATTCTATCAAAGGATCCTAAATTGCTAGTACATCATGTGCCGCTTGATGATGAATGTTGGAAAGTTTCTGTGCAACATGTAGTAGAGGGTAATAAGAGTGTGACTCTCTATCGACCAACGCGTGGAGCTTTTCTTTTGAATGAAGGACTAGGAAGCATAATTGCATGGCCGAACAATTACATCATAACTTATTAGAAGATGAAAGTTAATTTGTCTTTAAAATTTCGTTTTGCTCCTTTTAAACCCCTTTATTTGAAATCACCAGTTAAATTTCTTTATAAACTTCTCACCACAAGAAAAAGTCACTTTATAATGATGCTTTATCAATTTCATGGGCTCCTACTATATCGCTGAAAAAGTGTCCACTGTAGAAATGTAACTCAATTCTACATGGTCTAATATATTTCATCTTTATTTTATACTTTTCAAAATGTGAGCTCTCCTACATATTGTATCAGTCAGTATCAGTTATATGTTTACCATCAATTAAATGTTTAGTGTTTCAGTTATATGTTTCTAGTGATTATTAGTTATATGTTTCTTGTATCAGTTAGTATTAGTTATATGTTTAGTGTATCAGTTATAAGTTAAGGTATTAGTGAATATCACTTATATGTTTGGATGCCTGTGAGTATAGACATTAGAGGATAGGTTAGTGTATATGAGTGAGTGTTTGAGTGTGCATAACAAAGGAATTGTGAGTTGCAGCAACATATATGAGAGATGAAGGGATGTGTGAATATATTGTCAAACATAGTATGGGAATTTCCAGGTTTAGGGGCTTGTGTGCAAAAATCTTCACACCAAATCCAGGTTGTCACCTAGGAGATAGTCCACCTGCAGTCAATAAATACAAGGTTTATGTAATGTCAGTTTTGGTGTTCTGTTAATGCATATTTTTCAAGGCAGTATAATGTCAGTTTTATGTAATGTATGTTTTGGTGTTCTGTTAATGTCAGTTAATGCATATTTTCCAAGGCAGTGTATTGGAATATTGCAGTGTCAGTTTTGGTGTTCTGTGCAACTCCTGCATTAGTGGCCCATGTGTACACATCAGTGTAGATGGTGTGAACCCATTGTGCAATTGAATCCAGTATACACATAACAGCAGACTACAACAGGACAGGGTAGTAGAGCAAATTTATGTTATGTGCAGCAGTGTTCATGTGTGTGTTAGTGTCTAGGATGTTGTGTATTAGTATAGAACAATGTGTGCACTGTAAGTGTGTTGAATGTGTTCAATAGCAAGGGATATTAAGTTTAATGCATGTTTTTTTCTTCCTAGTATCGGTGTACTATTTATCTTTGAGTTTTCTTCAATTCTCTTAGAATAAGGTTAAGTTCTCTCTTGTATTGTAATTGGATTCAGAAATGATATTTATTCTTGATTAGCAACATGAATTGGTAACTTTGTCCGCATAAAATGTTTTCAAATTCACATTATCTATATTTTTCTATATAGGGGATAACTTCATATTGATGGCTAGTATGTCCAGTTCGCTCCCAACTTCAACCATCTCAAGCTTTGATATCCAATGCTAGTTTTTAAAAGAGAAAACAAATACATCAATATAAATAGTTTACATATATTTTTACTTTTGTTACCACTCAAAATTTATCTAACCAATATATATATATATATATATATATATATATATATATATATTATGCAGGTTGCGAGCTGGGGAGCCTACTTGTTGAAGCAGAATGTGCTGATTATGGTCTTTTGCACCAAGAGCTTTACATGAAGCTCAAGTACGGTTTGCAATAGACACTGCCATGGTATAGTAGTTCGCACATCTCTACCATTTTCTGGCAATACATAGACCCTGCTCTTGAAGTGTCCAGATTTTGCTTTTGTAGTGAGGAAGTGACTTCAATCATTTGTAGTGAGAAAGTGACTTTTGCTTTGATCTTAAAGAATTTTGGTTTGAGTCTTGTAGTGAGAACATGACTTGCTCTTGGAAATCTTGTTTAATGAATTTTGCTTTGTGTTAATATTTTATCATGTTGTATCATCTTATTAATGTTTATGGATTTAGTCCAACTTGCAACTCTACTTGTTGGAAAAAAATACTCAATGTCAATTAGTTTGATTTCTATTGGAAATAATGTGAGAACCTGATTATAGTCATATTTGATTTTGGTTGATTAATTTGTATTTGTAGCTATTCAAATATGGATTTAATTAAAAAAAACTATAATCACGACATGTCTTCCAAGCCACAAAATTGTACTCATTAACCCTTTAGCGACCCACAAATGCATGTCTTAAAAATATTTTCATTTTAAGTATTTACGGCTTGCTATTAGTGCCATAAACTGAAGCAATTGAATAGTTTTAACGGCCCTTGCTTCAAGTCATAAAAGTTTAGTATTTATAGCCTGCATTTTGGGCCGTAAATAAGATCCAATATTTTTTAGCACCTTCATTAACGGCGTGCATTTACCTAAGTTACGGCATATTACTGTACGCTGAAAAAACTAGTACCCTTTTACGGCAGGAGCTTTTACGGCACGACCCTTTGAGCCAGCCGTAAAATTTGTTTTACGGCATATTTTGTGAGTCGTAAAAGCCCATATCTGGTGTAGTGACATGTCGCAAGAATGCTACAACTGACTGATCGAGTTAATTATAGAGATCTTGCTGGTGGGTGCCAAGTTACCTACAGAATTCTACCGATCTAAGAGAATGGTTAGATCGCTATGGATGGAATATGAGAAAACTGATTCGTATCGCAACGAGTGCATGTTGTACTATAAAGAAGACAAAGATGAAGCAGTGTACAGATTCTGTGGTGCTGATCGTTACAAGCCAACTGGTACTGGAAAGACTTTCGGTGCAAGAAAGACGACCGATTCTATGAACTACCTCCCTTTGATGCCGCGGTTGTAGAGGTTATTTATGGTGAAGGAGATTGTCGAAAATATGAGTTGGCACAAGCGGGAACAGATCAAAGGAGTGTTGGATCATCTATCCGATAGAGAAGCATGAAAGCACTTTGATCGAAAGTATCCTGATTTTGCTTTGGATTTGCGTAATGTCATATTGGGGCTCTCCTCCGACGGTTTCACCCCCATTTGGACTTTCGGGCTCCCAATATTCGTGTTGGCCTGTGATTTTTATCCCGTACAACTTACCGCCTTGGATGTGCATGAAGACTCCGTATATGTTTCTAACCATTATCATTCCGGGTCCGAACAATCCCAAGAGGAATATTGATGTGTACTTACAGTCGTTTATAGAAGAGTCAAATCAGCTATGGGAAGTAGGTGCCAACACGTATGATATTTTCAGAAAGCAAAATTTTTAAATGAGGGCAGCACTTATGTGGACCATCAACGACTTTTCGGCCTATAGAATATTATCGGGATGGAACACTCATGGTCGTCTCTCATGTCTGTATTGCATGGACCGTACTAAGGCTTTTCGTTTGAAACACGAAGAAAAATCGTGCTTCTTTGATTGTCATCGACAGTTTCTGCCGAAAGATCATCCGTTCTGGAGGAACAATAATGCGTTCCATGTCGGCATTATGGAGAAGGCCGATCCACCACCAAGGTGGTCCGGAGACACGATATGGGAGAAGGTTAGATATTTTTCAAGTGCTATCGAAGATCTTACAAGGGGGTACAAGTGTGATGGATTTGGTCGAACTCATAACTGGACGAAAAGGAGCATATTCTGGGACCTGCCATATTGGAGCACCAATATGATCAGACATAACCTTGATGTCATGCATATCGAGAAGAATGTGTTTGACAACATAATTAATACTGTGATGAACGTAAAGGGAAAGACGAAAGATAATCCTAAGGCCAGGTTAGACTTAGAATAAATATGCAGACGCCCTGCGTTGCATTTGCTAGAGGAAGAAAATGTGAAGGTGATGCAGGCTAAGTCAATTTTCTCATTGGACAAGGAGGACAAATGGAGACTTTGTAGGTGGATCCAGGGCCTGAAATTTTTAAACTGGTACGTGTCGAATCTGAGAAGATGCGTTGACCCGAAGGAGAACAAACTGATGGGTATGAAAAGCCACGATTGTCACATATTTATGGAGAGGTTAATTCCAGTTGTATTTCGAGAATTCTTACCGAAGGTAGTTTGGGATCAATTGAAAGAGCTTAGCATATTCTTCAAAGATATTTGTTATACTAAGTTGCTCGTCGATCATCTTGAAAAGCAGGAGAAGGACATTGCGGTAACACTTTGCAAGCTTGAGAGAGTATTCCCTCCTGGATTCTTCGACTCCATAGAGTATTTGTCGATTCATCTATCCTATGAGGCACGCGTTGGTGGACCTATCAGTTATCGGTAGATGTACCCATTCGAGCGGTATCTGAACCACCTCAAAAGGATGGTGAAAAATAAGGCACGGGTGGAGGGTTCTTTTTGTGAAGCCTATATTCTCGAGGAGATTATAAACTTTTGTTCGATGTATTCCAAGCCTTATGTTGCTACTAATAGAACGAGAGCTTCCAAAAACGACAACGGACATCAGGAATCTAATGAGGCAATATTTAAAGTATTCAATACTTTCGGAAAGCCCTCGGGTAAAATGAAGAAGAAATATCTGATTGACGACGAGCTTAGGGCCGCTCAGGTGTATATATTACTCAACTGCGAGGAGGATGAGGTGGAGAAGCTAGAGGGGTAAGTAATTAATATGTCGATATTTACGTCATCTCAATATATGTCGTTACACTAATCCGCCTATGCTTCATTGTGTTTTAGCACATATAATGATGCGGTAAGGTCGAGTAGACTATACATAACAGATGAAGAAGTAGAACATGAAATACGACTTCATTTTCCTTCATGGTTGATAGAATATGTAAGGATCTCGATAATTACTTTTTGTGTATGTATATTTGCACAATAATTAACGTTAAACTTAATATCGCTTATTTGATATTTAGGTCGATCGTCCAGAGGCAATACTTGAGAATGAATCTATTAGAACTCTAGCGAAAGGAACAATTTATGCCGTCAAGATCTGGCCAACTTATTGTGTTAATGGGTTTAGGTTCAAGTCAACAAATGCCCCAATAAGAGACAGCTTCCTGGATCTCGATTCTATAAAAAATAGCTTTTTGTGTATCAAATCTTCGAACTACAAAGACGTCGATCCAGGCACTGATTTCTTTGGCATCTTACGAGAGATTATGGAGTTGACATATAATTATGCCACAGAGGCTGCTAAGATCATGTTATTCAAGTGTGAGTGGTTCGATCCGATCCAAGATCAAGGTTAGAAAATTGACAAGCATGGTCTTGTGGATATAAACTACCGGCGTCGATATCAAGGATATGAACCATTTGTTCTATCAAGTCAGGCTCAGCTAGTGTACCTCACAACTTATCCTAAACTAGGAACCGAGAGGTCGGATTGGTAGATAGTCTGTAAGACTAAATCTAGAAATACCTTTGATATTGACAAAATAACTTATCAGGAAGACGACCTACCTCTTGTTGCAAATATTGTATATGTGGACTCAACAGAAGTTACTCATGACATGTTTTATCAAGTAGAAAAGGTATAAGTATCAGAAGATGATGACGAAGTAGATGAAAGTGAAGATGAAGAGGAGAAGGAGGAGGAGGAAGACGAACAAAATAAATTTTTATATGATGATTGAAAATTAAATAAAATTTATTTAGACTTTTTTGTGGCCTAGTTGTGTGATACTTATGTTTCTGACGATGATACATACATATCTCTGTGTATTTGTTGCCTAGTTCTGTGATACTTATGTTTGTGACGGTGATACATACTTATGTTTTATGATGGTGACACTTTTATCATTTAGACTTTTATTGTGGCCTAGTTCACAACTTTTGTGTATTTTTTCTATCATGTAATCTAAATATCTCTGTATATTTATTTTATCATTATATGTTGTTCTCAGATATGTCTGGATGACGCGGATCATATTTCTGCGGTAAACCCTCTAGACGTAGTCCTCTTCAGGACACGGATACTCCTTCCCGATCCTCGTCCCCGAGTACTCCATAATATCGATCAGCAGTACCTTAGACTGTGACTGCGATGACCCCACGTGGCAGTACTCCTGGGACCAGCAGTACTCCAGGGACCAGCAGTTCCAGGCCCAAGATTATCCCGTCTAGTGTTCCTATTCCGTCCAGTGTTCCGGATGCTAACGGTACCACGAAGTCAGAGGAGGAGATGGCGGTCGAGCCGACTCCGTCTCCATATCAAAGAGATCCTCCGTGCGCTCCGCCGGATGAGACGAGAATGAAGATTTGGGCCGATGGCCCTACAAAGTAAGTTAATTAGTTATTTGTTTCTTTTATATATATATATATATATATATATATATATATATATATATATATATATATTCAGTTTTAATGAGTTTAATTATCAATGTATATATAGATATCGTCCCCCGACGGTACAGAGAGCACTAGGATATTTTTTGTGACAAAACTATGGTGGGCTATGGATAAACTACTCGGATGCCTCGAAAGAGAGAAATACGTTATGGTTTGGGCACTTCAAGGTAAAAAATATATTTGATTTTAACACCAGTAATTTTTTTTATGTTAATATTTTATAACTTATAATTGTACTTCTTGTAGAGAACATATTTATATCCACCACACCGGGCCGCACAGATCGAACAACAGTTTTCTTCTGTCACAGCCAAGCTAATCCGTGATGTTATGGATGACCAGAAGGCTCATGATTGCGAGAAAAAATCGATCCAAGGTTGGATTACGCCTGAGTAGTGGACTGCGATGAGAGCTAGATACAATGAGGATAGGTATAGGAAAAAGTTGAAGAAGGCCAAGGCGGCACAGCAGAGGGTGGGAAAGTGGTATAGTGGGTCGATTCTAATGACGGAATATTTTTGTCGCTTGGTACATCTTTCATTGTATACATAAAATTTTTAATCATCGTGGCCTAATTTTTTTTATTTTAATAACAAATAATATATTTCTTAATAGGTCCAGAGGGGTAAGGACGCGAACATGGTGACAGTGTTCCTTGTCACTCATAGAAAGGGGAAACAACTTATCGATGATAGGGCGACGCAGAGCTACGTAACTATTACTCTTATGTTTTGAATATTTTGATATAACTTAGCAAAAATACATGTAATTAGTAATAAGTACCTAAGATATATAGTAAGCAGTACGCTTATCGATAGATACGTATTTTTTTAGGATGAGTATAGGAGGCTCCGCGAAGAGTCGACCCAGCCCACACCTGGAGAGGGGGTAGTTCCTCGAAACCCCCAGCCCACCCAGCTCCGTCGAATGATGAGATATGGATGAGAGTCGTTGGTGGTCTACATAGGGGTACGTACTATGGTACGAGATCCTACGGCACCTATGTTGTCTCAAAGTCCTCTAGGACACCCTCTGCCGATGCGCATACCCCATAGCCCTTTCAAGAGTCACAGCGAGGCCATGAGAGAGTTGACCTTTAGATCTCATCTCAGCGTGACGAGTTGATGCAGAGGATTACGGTGCAGCCGTAACCACAGACGGACGATGTTACACTCATAGCATATTTTGAATCGCTAGAGCGTAGAATCATGGAGCTGAGGGATCTGGACACATCGATAGAGCGTAATATGACGTTGCTACAGGAGTCACAGTTGACCATGGGTGCTACACTACCGAGGATGCAGGCATCACATCTTTAGATGGGTGAACGAGTGGAGCATAGTACTAGTAGGTTGTTATCTGTCATGGATACTTGCGACGCTCGACAGACAGAGTTAGAGCAGCGAAGTCCTCCTGTTCCGCCTGCATCATCATCTACATCGACTCCTGCATCGGGTTCCGTGACGCTTATACAGGAGCAGTTTGACCATTATTATCTTAGATTCGACGTGGCTCCTCCTCATGATCAGTAGTAATTTTTTTTTGACATGTGTGTATTGGCCTATTCATGGGAGTTTGTACTTATTATTTGTACACTTTTATTGTGTGACTTATTTGTACATTTTTATTGTGTGACTAGATATTGTGTGACTACATTCGGGCCTTAGAGCTTTTTATTAATTTATTTCATCATTGTTGTTGTGTAATTGTACCGGTGTTGAGTGTTCCACCTAATGGGTCGTAGAAGCATAAAAAATATGCATCCATGCATCCAACAGCCATGCATCCCAAAGTAAAGAAGAGATCTGGCCACAGAGTCACCCTGCAGCCCAGAAAGGTGACATACATGCGTCCCATTTTTGGCTGAAGTAGGTTTGGCTGCAGACGGACCTAACACGTCATCCTAGCAATAGGAACGTCTCTGACACATAATCCTGACAATTTTTTTTTGAATGCCTCAAAAGACCTTAACACACTAAATGACAGAAGTCTCACGTCAGCCAATAACTTCACTCTCGATGGATATGCAGCGCCATGTGTATAGCACAACTGGCCCCACGCGTCCCAGACTCCATGTGGCCCCACGCGTCCCAGACTCCATACGATCCCATGCGTCTTTGGTCTCATCCGTCCCAAGTTCCATGCGGTCCCATACGTCTCTGACCCCATGTTATAACTACCATATTTCTTGATGAGGATATTTTTATCATTTAGCATATTTTATATTCAGTGATTGAATATTTTTATATTATGCTGCTAGTTATTTATATTATGTTGTGCTATTTATTTATTAGTAGTGGGCTAGCCTAATTATTGGACTTATCATTAGTGGACCCATTAGAATTTGTCATGATACATTGAGCCCAATATTGGGTTAGGCCTATTAGACTCATTCTCTTAGTTAATTAAGGAGATTAGATTATTTTTTATTAGATTAGAAGCTTCCTATTATAGCCCTCCTAATTAAACCTCATAACTTGCTAGTGGGGGGCATTATTGTTAATTTGAATTACTTGGAGAAGGGGCAAGAGGGGGGGCGGCCAAATGAAGGAAGTCTCTCTCTCTCTCTCCCTCTCTCTCTCTCTCTCTACTCTCATTAATTCAATTCATTTTAGATCCCCAATTTACTTTTTTTTTCCAAATTACTACATGTCACGCCCCGGTCCCAAAATACGTAGGACTAGGAATACGTAACCTGCCTAGCCGTATGTATATGAACTCCAATATATGGAAACCATATACACACGTACGTTGTTTATGAATATTCAATCCACCAGTGGTAATATACTATCACAATAAGTCACACAGAATCTATATCTCATCCACAGCATAAATAATAGGTAGAAATAACGAGCTGAATAATAACTAAATATCAAGATGAGTATCTAGTCTGATAGTCGGGTGGAAACAAATCAACTACAAAACGACTATACGGAAGTAGCAATAAAATCTCTAAATAATAAAAATAAAATCACAGCTACTCTGAGGGTAAGACCTCCTCAGTCAGGTAAGTAGAGTCAGGTCCAGGTCCGTACTCCTGTGGATACTCCTGCTCGTCCATATCTGGAAAGGGACCAGGTCCTCATAGGGACGTAACAAGATACATATAAACATGCCAATAAAGTACTGAAATATAAACATCCAATGGGTCGCCTAACCGTCTAAGTAAAATGCAACTTGAGGACTACTTTGAGTGTATGGGAAGTGTAGGCTAGACATATGTTGACGTAATTCACCAATCGTGACAACTGGCTAGTATATGCCACATATGCCCCCCAATACAAGGGCCCAATGTATATGATAACGTCCTACTGCTCTGAAGAATGGGGAATCTGCATAGTATATAACGTCCATATCACCCCGAAGAGTGTGGCATCAATGTAGTATATATAGCGTCCATATCACTCCGTCGAGTGTGGCATCAGTGTAAAGGAAGTGGGGTGTCCCATACGCCTACTAGTAGACCTTTACGTCCAATGCTGTAAGCATGACACATCCATGACACTGTAAAACCTCTAAATAACTGCCATGTCTACTAGCATACAAAGTTTTTATCAGCAGTTATCCTTATCCGTCGTACGACCTATACGTACCAGTGGCCAGCCGAATACGCAAGTTCGTGTCCTACATGTGACTCACACTCGTGTAAGAATTAGTGTCATGGCCAATGAAACATAAAATGCCTCATAATACTGGGATGGTCTCATAAAGTAGGTCCAAAAATATACATAAATAAACATGATACGACGACATCGTCGTTACTCCCAAGTTTCTTTGGACGCACCATTTATTTAGCAATAGATGAACTAAATAAGCAGAAATAAACTATGCAGACAACATATGGAATGTAAATAATAGTACGATGGCAAGGTATACTTGCCGAGCAAGAGTTCTGTATAGTGCAAGCGTCCAATACTATGTTAAGTTTAGTGAAAGAAGTGGGGTTAGTGTTTAGGGGAGTTGTAATATATATAGGGATCAAGAGGCGGTGGGGAAACTTAGTGGTTAAGAACTCCTGCCGCTGTTGTTTCTTTCTTTCATTGGTTTTGGTTTCGGTTGATCTTTTATTGGTTTTGGTTTCGGTTGAGGAAAGTTTAGTAAATAAATAGAGATAATAGGCGGTGGTGTTGTTGCTGATATTTTTCTTCACACGCGCGGAGAAGGAAAGCAAAGTTGGCTTTTGCTACTGCTACTGTTGATATTTTCTTCCCTAACGGATCAGGGTAGGGGCTACACGGGTAGGGTAGAGGCTAAGGGGTTAACGATTTTGGGTAGAGATCCAATAGAAAATTATATCTATATATATATACATATCTATACATAGAAAATTCTAAAAATTATATTGGTGCACCCATTAAGCTAACAACTGTCCAAAGGGTTTCCTACATGAAAAAAATTGGAAAAAATTTATAATGGCTCCATAAATCTCCTAAATGTACAAACATCTCAAATAAAAATTAAATAAAATATATTCCTCTATTTTCAGAATTAGGGGTTTTATACTACATCCCTCCACCAAATTCACTCAATTCACTCACTTTCTCTCTCAATTTTCATCAATTAAGAAGATTGGAGCTTGGATTGCAAGGATTACTTGGAGAAGAAGGAATTGGTAAGGAGCTTGTGTCTATATCATGTCCATTTGAGTGATTCATTGGAAATCCATCTCCCAATTGGTAAATTCTGAATTTCTTTCATAATTAGACTCTAATTTATGGATTTAACCATTAGGAAACCTCTATTGTCTTAGATCTATTCCTAAGAACAAGAACTAGATTTATATGCTTTGTATTGTGGTTTCTACATAGATTTTTGTGTCCATTTTGGGAGAATTTCGAGATTGATGCATCAAGTGTGTGTCATGAGACCAATTAGATCTAATTAGACTTATATTTATGTTATGAGACTATATACGTGTCCACAATTAGACACGAGCAGAGCGTATCATAGTATCTTGTGATACGGTATGATAGAGGATCCATTTTAGAGGAATTTGAATAGTTACTCTTCAATTCTTATTGTAGCAAGTTGCATTAGTCATGTATGTATGTAATTGATATATATAATGGGTATTTATTATGTATTGAGGAATTTGGTACTTCTTTTAGGAGCGTATCAAGAGTATCCTAATGGTGCACTCAAAGTGTTTGAATAAATGACTTATTGCTACTGTGAGAATGTTACCTATAGTATCATATGGGTATATATATATATATATATATATATATATATATATATATATATATATACTTATATAGTGTACTAACTATTGATATGTATATTTAAGCTATGGGTTGTGTTGTTGTGGTGTGCTGGTAGTGGTATTGTAACTGATAGCAAGTATCAAGAGTTGAGAATGGAGCTTGGGTTTCAAGTATAACATTGTATATTATATGGTATAGATGAGTGTGCATATCATTGTTCAAGTATTTGTGTGTATTAGGTATTAGTAGATTATGCTGTGTGTAGTCTAAGTATGGTATGAACTGCAGGGAGTTGAGGGAAGAGAAGGTAACATCATTAGCAAATGTAGCATGCTGTGGTGTGTGGGCAATAGATTATATTTTAGCAGTAGCAGTAGAAGAATGGGAGGTGCAGGTCAATGTTGGATGCATTAGGTAGCAGTAGTAGCTGCATATGAACAACAACAGCCCTAAGGAGGAAAGAGAGAGGTTATCAGTCAGTTATTTGGGTAAGCAAGTAAGGGAATTGGAGAAGTATTCAGTGAATGGCTTGTGTGGAGTGTTCAATGCATAAACATGTGTATCAGAAACATAATAGCAGGTGGATGGAGCTCCTGCAGTGCTCAGATTAGATTAGAGGATGTTGCCCCTATGCACTTGTGTTGCACAGTCCAGGGATGGCAACATGTAGGGTGTGGTTGGTATGGTTTGTAGTGAAGATGTTGTGAAGGGAGCACATGTGTTCTGCAGTGGTCTGCAACTGTGCTACAACCATCAACTACATTAATACTTTCTTATTGCTTCCTTCAGCACATCAATGAAGAATGAACATGTTTGTACATAAGTTATGAGTGAGTTATGAGTACATTCATGCCAATGGGTGTTAAGGGAAGTTGAGTGTCTGAAAAGAGGATGTGATAGTGAGTGTGTGTGAGGTTGTATTGGTGAGGAGGTTAGGGTGAAGCATTACCTGTGCAGAAAGTATAATACACTGATCTGAGTACAGCTATATTGGGAAAAGGGGGATTGTATCTGTGTTAGAGTTTTGTGCTTGGTGCATGTCACACCCCAGTCCCAAAAATATCGAGGGACTAGACACGTGGCAATGGCCAGCAGCATACACCGATGGACAAACCCAATTTAATGGATCCATCAGGGCGTACTTAAGCTGTAATACAACAATAAGGGTCTAGATACTAATCTCATCCACAGAAATGAATACAACAATATCAGAATCATAAAGCAAGATCAATCTCAATATAACATAAACTCGAAAATCACCCGATAATGAGTCTGATACATCTGTCAAGATACAAGAATAAAGATAACCACAGCAACTACTGTGTATGGGTAAAGCCTATACCCAGAAGATACCCTCGGTGATCACTCGTCTACTGGATCTGGTACTGTTCCAGTGCCTGCTCCTGCTCCGGCTCCTGCTAATGCTCCTGCACTGTATACCTCGGGATAGATCTCGTCTGCTAATCTTGGGGACATAATCCGGATCCAGGTCCTCAGTTGGACGTAACAAGATACAAAAAATACAAGCCAAAATTACAATAAATGAACATGCAAGATAGACAAGAAAATAAACATAAGAGAAGCAAATAGGACACAAGAAATTACTTCATCTAAGACGGTGGCATGCCGATGATGCTATCAAACATGACTACAAGCAAATCGGGGTAACCGCAACTCAATGGGAGATCACGGTCCTATAGAAAGTAGGCCAATGGGGACTCCCAATCTATAGTATGGCTCTTTCGCAGCCCAATGGGAGCTCACGAATGAGGTAGTCAAATGAACAAGTCTCTATGGCAGCACAATGGGTACTCACAATCGAGAATGCTCAAGTATAGTCAATGCCTAATAACGATCATCTAGGAACTAAAGAAACCAATCGAGTTAACTCAAGGAAAGGTAGAGTAAACATATACCATCACAATATGACTATTAAACAAATAGTGATACATGAAAAAGAGCAATTATGTACATGCACGTAAAACGAGAAAATAAGACTAGAGCAGCAGGAACAAATCAAATATGAAAAAGTGCATCAAAAAACTATATACGACAAGAAAATAACAACTAAAAAGGAAAGCATGCAAATAATGTACAAGAGTTGGCAAGGTATCTTGCCTGGGGTTCGAATACCAACAATTGTCCCTGCGTCAGTGGATCCTGCAAGTACTCCTCCAAAGGCTGTAATAAACATCACCAACAATCTCAGAAAATATCAAATAGCTAGAAACGCCTGTCCTTAAGTCCAATTTGGACACAGGGACGAAAATGACAGTTTCTGGTCAAAGCGGGGTCCACATGTGGGCCGCTTTGCACCAAAAAATGTGTCAGGGTCAAAGGTCTCCAAATTCGTCAAACTTAGTGTTAACAAGTCCAGAACGATGATACGAACCCAACGGAACTTTCAGAATTGGATTCCGATGAGCCGATCACAAAATCGCCCGTCAAGTGGAGCCTGTGGGGCCCATGATACGCGATTTTGTCAACGTTCTCAAAATCGAACCCAACTTGGGTCACAGGACCAGCGTATTGCTATGAGTCCGATGGCGCAAGTTTTGTTTCGATCTGACGTGTGTACACAAAGTTACAACGTGATCCAGAACAGACGGATACGGGGCGTTGTCGGCGGATACGCGTTGATTCCGGTGTGCACGCATATCCAAATCAGCTTATGTAAAATTCCGCACGTCCATATCAACGGTGCGCACATTTCGGTAAAGACCGCGTGCGACCAAGTCGTCACGTTTGGCGGGGCGTACTCAGTTTCGGATGAAAATAGGGCGTTATTTTTCCTGTTTTTGGATTGCGGTTCGCGATCGCCACAGGACGCGACGCACCGAGCAGGTTGTACGGGCATCAAGGAGGTCATATAGCCTACGCGTCACAACTGACAGAACGGAAATCGGAGCAACGAGGAGAAAGAACGGGTTACCAGAACAGGGCTCTGTGGAATGAGGCATCTTCGTGTCCGTGGGTCGTCTCGACACTGCGACACCGTGTCCGATCTAGGGTTTAGGGTTTTTGTTATGTTCGGGTCAGAGGCTGCTGTGTCCGGGTCAGGGGCTGCTATTGGCGGACACGGTGGAGGCGGCTCAGGGCGGCGCCGGAGGAGGACAACGAGGTGGAGGCGCCGCGGGGAGAGCAGCGGCTGCTGCTGCTCGGTCGAGGCGGAGGAGGAAGTCGGACTCGTCGGGGGAGTTAGGGTTCAGGCGTTAGGGTCTTCGGTCGGCTGGCTGTAGGAAGGAAGGAGAGTGGGTCGTGGTGGCTCATGGTGAAGTCGAGGGGAGGAGGTGGAGGGGTTAGGCGAAGCTCGGGGGAGGAAGTTCTGGAGGAGGAAGGAGACGGGGCTGCGGGGGTGTCCGGGCGGAGGAGACGGCGAGGGGCTCGGGGAGGTTTGAAGGCAGAGCGGGGAGAGGGAGACGGAGGCGAGTGGGGCTTCGGGGATTAGGGTTCAGGCAGTCGGGGGTCGAGGGGCGCTGCGGGTCGGGGAGAGGGCGGCGGAGATAGACTAGGACGACAGGCGACCGGTGACGAGATGGTAACGGGGAGCAGGAGGAGGAGAGAGGAGAGAGACTAGGGTTCCGGCAGGCGAGGGTTAAATAGGGGCACCGCCGGAACAGTGTTTTCGGTTCGGGTTAGGAGTAGGGTTTCGATTAGGGTTTCGGGTTTGGGTCGGGTCGGGTCAGCGGGTAGCGGGTTAGACCCGGGTTCGTTAAGTTTAGGTGCGGGTCGGATAGTCGGGTTTCGGGTCGGATTTAGATCCGACCCGACCCGATACGGTTGGGTTCGGTTCAGTTGAACCGGGTCTGGGTTGGTTTGGGTTGGTTTGGTTCAATTGAACCAGGTTTATTTCTAGGGTTTAATTCGGTTTAAATATACATTGGTTTTTAGGGCTTTAAAAATGCTTCCGGGGTCCAATAAATTCACAGAAAATTACCCTATGTCCAGTTTTCCATTTTACACCCAAAAATATTATTTCCATAATATTTTAATATTAATTAAAATCATTTAAAAATTATTTAAATTCTAAATATCTTAGTTTTAATTACAGAAAAATCCCAGAAAATTGTGAAAAATCTAAATTAAAAATTTCTGAAAAATCAGGGGGGTTACAATCTACCCAACTTATAAAAATTTCGTCCTCGAAATTAAACTAGGGCAGGGTCTCTCTATCACATCTCACTTGGTTACAGGCTAAAGAATTCCTCTCAAGTGAACATTGCGGTCTCTACCCAACTTAGAATTTACCTATCTATCATCTAAGACTATACATCTAAGAAAGCTATGCCCCAAATTATGTTATTGAATCCTCAAAGTTTTTAACACCAAATATATTACCCATGATATTCTCTTAATCATTTATAAAAGGGTCATCAACAATGCGACCGGACTGTGGGGTATATCTAGTACTGTCTATATATCAAACTTATACCAAGCACGAGGTTTCGTCTTTCCGAAATAAGGGAAGACGGAGATCAATAATAAAGAGTTCAAGGGTGAGGTAATAGAATAGAAGTATCGGGATCAAGGCGTTTAAAGAATTCAAATGAGAATTGTTAAGCAGTTGTGGATTGAAATCCTATTCTGGTAATTTTTCGTTCGCATGCTCGTATTAGTACAGTTATGTAGTAGATACGATATACTCAGACATATCTAGAGGGCAAGTACATTCGTCTACTAATCACTATATATCTCAATCCACGTACGGTAGTTATGCGAAGGGGCGAACCAAGCGTACCATGGTTGATCAGACCGTAGTACACTGATTCTGAAATGTATCAGTGTGTTAACCCACTAATGATCAAGCTCGATAGAAGAGTAAGCTTGCAAATCTAGGCTATATTAGCAGCATAAGTCAAGGTAGTACAATAAATATAAGTTCACTAGATGATGATGAAAGGAGGTACAGATTAATTCAAGTTCACAAAAACAAAACAAAGTAAGCAATAATAAATAAAGACTACACAATCTCTACAGTTATCATACAACCTCCTTGTCTAAGTCGTTTGTTGACCCAATAGGGGCAAGGACCTCTAAATTCTACAGTCTGAATAAACACTATCTTCTTATGCAAGTCTAAAGTTGTGTCATCCTAGTTCACTTCATCAATGGGTCAATAGGGCTAGGTGGTACTATGTTGTGAGGCATACTACCCAACTTAAAACAATAAACTAATATTGAAATCGTCTTAAGGATACCGTAGAAACTCTTGTTAAGGTCTACGAAAAGAGGTCTTGGTACCTATTAGGGTATCCTCCTATATTACCTAGGTCGTTGTCGTCTTAAGCCTCAGTCTTAGTGCTTATAGAACAAGTGTCGATAGTAAGAATAGAAGAGTTATTGGCTGTCAAGGGTAAGGGATCTAACTTGTATCGAGGTGGGGGTACTAATTACGCGACTTAAAGCTAAGGGGTAATCAATAGGTCATAATCTACAATAATAACTTAAACCGTCAAGTTCTAATTACCAATCACCTAGAAAAATAAAAAATTTAGAGTAACAACCAAAATAAACAATAAGAGGCGCACAGGAATCAAGGCAGGATGCAAGTCAAGAAATTAATTTGAATCCGTTATAGATGTCAAGAACGATTCAAGCAAGTGGATGAGATCCAAAAACTTATCATATTCTTATTGCAGGCTTGCTCGGTCCCTAAGTTGAAACCGAAACAATTTAGTCGTTGACCTGCATGGGCCACCACAAAAACTATGTCATGCCCTAGTCCCAAAAATATCGAGGGACTAGACACGTGGCAATGGCCAGCAGCACACACCGATGGACAAATCTAATTTAATGGATCCATCGGGGCGTACTTAAGCTGTAATACAACAATAAGGGTCTAGATACTAATCTCATCCACAGAAATGAATACAACAATATCAGAATCATAAAGCAAGATCAATCTCAATATAACATAAACTCGGAAATCACCCGATAATGAGTCTGATACATCTGTCAAGATACAAGAATAAAGATAACCACAGCAACTACTGTGTATGGGAAAAGCCTATACCCAGAAGATACCCTCGGTGATCACCCGTCTACTGGATCTGGTACTGCTCTAGTGCCTGCTCCTGCTCCTGCTAATGCTCCTGCACTGTATACCTCGGGATAGATCTCGTCTGCTAATCCTGGGGACATAATCCGGATCCAGGTCCTCAGTGGGACGTAACAAGATACAAAAAATACAAGCCAAAAGTACAGTAAATGAACATGCAAGATAGACAAGAAAATAAACATAAGAGAAGCAAATAGGACACAAGAAATTACTTCATCTAAGACGGTGGCATGCCGATGATGCTATCAAACATGACTACAAGCAAATCGGGGTAACCGCAACTCAATGGGAGATCACGGTCCTATAGAAAGTAGGCCAATGGGGACTCCCAATCTATAGTATGGCTCTTTCGCAGCCCAATGGGAGCTCACGAATGAGGTAGTCAAATGAACAAGTCTCTATCGCAGCACAATGGGTACTCACAATCGAGAATGCTCAAGTATAGTCAATGCCTAATAACGATCATCTAGGAACTAAAGAAACCAATCGAGTCAACTCAAGGAAAAGTAGAGTAAACATATACCATCACAATATAACTATGAAACAAATAGTGATACATGAAAAAGAGCAATTATGTACATGCACGTAAAATGAGAAAATAAGACTAGGGCAGCAGGAACAAATCAAATATGAAAAAGCGCATCAAAAAACTATATACGACAAGAAAATAACAACTGAAAAGGAAAGCATGCAAATAATGTACAAGAGTTGGCAAGGTATCTTGCCTGGGGTTCGAATACCAACAATTGTCCCTGTGTCAGTGGATCCTACAAGTACTCTTCCAAAGGCTGTAATAAACATCACCAACAGTCTCAGAAAATATCAAATAGCTAGAAACGCATGTCCTTAAGTCCAATTTGGACACAGGGGCAAAAATAACAGTTTCTGGTCAAAGCGGGGTCCACATGTGGGCCGCTTTGCACCGAAAAATACGTCAGGATCAAAGGTCTCCAAATTTGTCAAACTTAGTGTCAACAAGTCCAGAACGATGATATGAACCCAACGGAACTTCCAGAATTGGATTCCGATGAGCCGATCACAAAATCGCCCGTCAAGTGGAGCCTGTGGGGCCCACGATACGCGATTTTGTCAACGTTCTCAGAATTGAACCCAACTTGGGTCACAGGACCAGCGTATTGCTATGAGTCCGATGACGCAAGTTTTGTTTCGATCTGACGTGTGTACACAAAGTTACAACGTGATCCAGAACAGGCGGATACGGGGCGTTGTCGGCGGATACGCGTTTATTTCGGTATGCACGCACATCCAAATCAGCTTATGTAAAATCTCGCACGTCCGTATCAATGGCGCGCATATTTCGGTAAAGATCGCGTGCGACCAAGTCGTCACGTTTGGCGGGGCGTACTCAGTTCCGGATGAAAATGGGGCATTATTTTTCCTGTTTTTGGATCGCGGTTCGCGATCGCCACAGGATGCGACGCACCGAGCGGGTTGCACGGGCAACGAGGGGGTCACATAGCCTACGCGTCACAACTGACGGAACGGAAATCGGAGCAACGAGGAGAAAGAACGGGTTACCAGAACAGGGCTCTGTGGAATGAGACGTCTTCGTGTCCGTGGGTCGTCTCGACACTGCGACACCGTATCCGATCTAGGGTTTAGGATTTCTGTTGTGTTCGGGTCAGAGGCTGCTGTGTCCAGGTCAGGGGCTGCTATTGGCGGACACGGTGGAGGCGGCTCAGGGCAGCGCCGGAGGAGGACAACGAGGTGGAGGCGCCGCGGGGAGAGCAGCGGCTGCTGCTGCTCGGTCGGGGCGGAGGAGGAAGTCGGACTCGTCGGGGGAGTTAGGGTTCAGGCGTTAGGGTCTTCGGTCGGCTGGCTGCAGGAAGGAAGGAGAGTGGGTCGTGGTGGCTCGTGGTAAAGTCGAGGGGAGGAGGTGGAGGGGTTAGGCGGAGCTCGGGGGAGGAAGTTCTGGAGGAGGAAGGAGACGGGGCTGCGGGGGTGTCCGGGCGGAGGAGACGGCGAGGGGCTTGGGGAGGTTTGAAGGCAGAGCGGGGAGAGGGAGACGGAGGCGAGTGGGGCTTCGGGGATTAGGGTTCAGGCAGTCGGGGGTCGAGGGGCGCTGCGGGTCGGGGAGAGGGCGGCGGAGATAGACTAGGACGACAGGCGGCCGGTGACGAGATGGTAACGGTGTCACCACCCCATTTCCAAAGTCGGGCATTTTTTTTTATTTTTAATTTGGTTAATTGTGCATTATTTTTAATTAATTGTATTTATAATTAATTATTGATTGTATTATATTTTTATTGTATGTTTTAGGATTTTGGCTAGCCTGGACCCATGTCAGACCCTAGTGGACCCATGTCCGACCCAGCCCACACCCTTGTGAGAATTATTTTGGGGCTTAGAAATATTTATTTTATTTTTAGGAGGTTAGTTGGAGAGATTTGGAGCTAGTTTGAGTGCTTTTGGAACCCGGAACCCAAAACCGAGTGAGTAGGGGCATTTTGGGAATGTGGAACTTAGTGTAACCCTTTTTATTACACTTGGCCGGCCTACCTACCCCTCCCCACCCGTGAGACCAGCAGCCCCATTCCCGTGAGCAGCCCCACAGCCCCCTTTCTTCATTCCTCTTCATTCTACTTCTTCTTCTTCACTTCTTCTTCTTCTCCACTTCTTCTTCTTCTCCTTCTTCCTCCAAAGTAAGTCCCTCTTCCTATTTTCTTCCATTCCTTCTTCTTTATGTAACCCTAACCCTAGATCTTTCCCCAACCTAGGTGGGTAGAGCCTAGATTTGGTGTTGGAGCTTGGATTTGAGGCTTGGAGCTTGTAGGAGGTGAATTTGGAGAGATTTGGAGATTTTGGCTTGGGATTCCAACTCCCAAGAGGTAAACCCTAAATTTTCCCTTGTAATTACTCTTTTATAGTGTAATTAATATTTTAGAACCTTCCTAGACCCTTAGGCTACCCGTGGGAGGAAGTTGGAACTAGTTGGGTAGTGTTTAGAGACTTTAACACTAGGTTTTGTGTCAATTTCGGGTGAAATCCGAATTTGGCCCAATTTTGGGTGATGTCCTAGGTTAGACAGACCTAGGTAGACGTTGTCGGATGTTGTGAGGGTGAGAGCGTGTCTCCGTTCGGACACGGGAAGCCGCGTCGCGGAGAAACGGGCGTTTCGGGCAAAATTGGGGCTTTTCGTCGTCGCCGATTCTAAGTGCGTGTGCGTTTCCGCCACGGACCTAGAATCGACGCGGGAGCACATTTTCTAGGATCTAGACATCGTGTAGAGCGCGTGGGTAAATTTTGGGCCGATTCTGAGTTCGTTTGGTGTGCGTTTCAGGAGGTTTTCCGAGCCGCGCACCACGTGTTCGTCGAAATGACCGAACGGCCATTTCGACTTGGTTTCCTCGTTTCGGCTTTGTGCGCGCGTTGGGTTAGTATCGGGGAGTGTGTGCTAGAGTTTTCGGACTATATTTTATATATTTTAGGGTATTGGTGAGTGTCGGGGTCGTTGGGCGTGAGTAGGGCGTGTGGTTTGAGTGTTGTGTGCGTGGTTGTGTTTGTATTGATATGTGTCTATATATATATATATTTATATATATGTATGTGTGTTTATGTATATATATTTATATATATATGTGTGTATTTATATTTATGTACTTGTATATGTATATGTCTGTGTGTATATATATATATAGGTGTATGTATATATATATATATAGGGGGTGATATATATATGTGTATATGGATGTGTGTGTGTGTGTGTGTGTGTGCTTGTGTTTGTGTGTGTGTGTGTACTTATACATATGTGTGTGTTAGTAGATATATTAGTGTGTGTGTATATATATATATATAGGAGCTTGTGTATATATATATATGTATGTATATATATATATATATAGATATATATATATATGTGTGTTATAGGAGAGTGTGTGTGTGTGTATGTGAGATGAGAGGGGGGGGACAGCAAACTGGAACCAGCAGCAAGGGCAGCAGCTGCTGCTGCCTAGAGCAGCAGCAATGTGCAGCTGCAGCAGCAGCTTATGCAGCAGCAGTAGCAGTAGCATGGAGCAGCAGCAATGTGCAGCTGCAGCAGCAGCTTATGCAGCAGCAATAGCAGTATCAAGAGCAGCAGCAGCAGCAGCTAGCAAGAGCAGTGTGCGAGAGAGAGGGGTATGTATATATATATATATAGATAGATAGATAGATTGTTAGATAGGTAGATTAATGGATTGATAGTTGGATAGGTAAATGGATAGATAATTAGATAGGTAGATAGCTAGTTAGATAAATAGGTAAATAGATAGATACATAGATATAAATAGATAGATAGATATATGGATAGATAGATACATGGATAGCTAGATTGATAAATAGATATATATGTAGATAGTAGATAAATAGATAGATAGACATAGATAGTTAGATAGATAATTACCTAGTTATTTAAATAGATAGATAGGATTGGATAGATTTAGATAAATAGTTAGATAGCTAGATATATATAACTAGATTGATAGATAGACACATAGATAGATAGGTAATAGAAAGATAGATAGATATATAGTTATATAGCTAGCTAGATAGATAGATACATAAATAGGTAGATAGATGAATATCTATATAGATAGTTATATAGTTAGATAGGTAAATACCTAGGTATAGATATATATATACCTATAGCTATATAAATATATCTATAGATATCTAGAGAGAGAGATAGATAGATTTATATATAGATATCTATATATAGCTAGGTAGATAGTTTAGATATCTAGATATAGATATATTTATATATTTATGAGGAGGGTAAGGTAAGGTATGTGTAAGATAAGGTAAGGTATTGGGTATAGATATATAGGTATATGCCTATATGTATTAGATATCTATATTTTAGCCTAGATTATAGCTAGATATATATGTTTATGCATAGTTAGTTAGCTAGAGGGGTAGTCGGGTTGAGTTTAGAGCGGTATCTCAATACCTTGAGATACCGAGGTATCTCAATACCTTAAGATAACCAAGGTATTGAGTTTCGAGCGGGGTATTTGAGCATTAGCCTAGAAAATGTATTGGAGTGATTTTTATATGCTTATGTGTATATATATTTACGCGTGCTAGCATAGGTTTTAGCGGGTTTAGGCGGGGTGCGTAGCCTAGGTTGAGGTATCGGATACCGAGGGTATCCCGGTATCTCAAGGAGGCGAGTTTGTGAGTTTTCTAGCTTAATGAGCTCGGTTTGACCTAGAATTTCAGGAGCACCCTAGTTTGACCCAGACTTGACCGTAGTTGACTCGGTTGACCGCCAAAGTCAACTTTTGACCTAGTTTTGACCCAAAGTTGACTTTTTGGACCCAGAGTTGACTTTTTGACCCAGATTTCACCGGTTTGACCCGTTTGACCTAGAACGACCCTAGAAGCCTATTTTTAGTTATTTTATATCTGTTTAACTCATTAGAACCCTGTTTAACCTTGCTTTTCGCATTAGGTCCTTGCGACACCGGTTCGGATCGCCAGTTGCTCAGGACGTCAGGCGAGTACATTCTCTGATAGTTTTCATTATCTGATGATTATTATGATTCAGCTTCTAGTATAGTATCATTTGATTATTCTGGCACAACACGAGACACTGACTGATATTTTTGGATTCATTTACTTGCGACACGTACATTTCATGTTTCTGGCCTCTATTCTGGAATCACTACAGGCATCACCTACAGGCATCACCTACAGGCATCACTCATGTTCAGGCTGGACTCATCTTGATTGCGTGTCGGGTCTTGGATCCACTTGTATTAGTCGGGGCGGGGAAATACTCGAGTAGACATGTAAACATTCCCATCTGGAATCATCAGGCATCACTCCCTCTGGTCTAATCTGGAATGATAGTGCACCCAGTGCGCGGTGAGCCGTACTTACCCCTAGCCGTTTACATGTCGAAACAAGTATTTCAAAGACACCGAGTTCATTCTTTATAGTCTGGACTCTCATGCATTTCTTGACTTGTCTCACTTACATGTTTCTGGACTTGACTCACTACATGTTTTTCATGCTGGACTCACTACACGTTCATGTGCACGGACTTGATCTTAGCTTAGATTTCCTGTATCTTGCAGTTATTACTATCTTGCTCTGATATTCATGCATCTTTACCTTTATGCACCAGTTATTTATATATTTCCTGTTTTATACTTGCTTCATTCTTCTTGCTACTTGCTATAACTGTTTTATAGTTTTTATCATTTAAATGGAACTGCTGTTAGAGGTGTACTTGCTCCAGTCCTGACTGGACATATTTTTCCAGAGTATCCGGAGGATTGGTGTCCGACGTTCTATGGACCTGAGCCTGTCGACGGTGCAGACAGGGACCCTCTAGTTTAGGAGTGATTTCCGGGTTGGTAGCCGGGATCACTAGGACCTTGTTGTTTTATTAGCTTTAGCACCGGATTTGTCTCCGGTTTTGGTTTGAGACCTTGTTTGTATATTATTTTGGATATTGTTGTATTATTATTTGATGTTGTGGTTGTTGTAGTAGTTGTTGTTGGTTAGACTTTATAGTTGTTAGATCTCTGTGTTATCTTATCGTGCTTAGATTCGTGATTGAGTATATTGTGATTATCATTTGTTATTTGCTCCTCCGTTTGGAGTTGAGATCTTGACAGGTTTATATTGTTTGTGTGGTTGCCCTCCTTTTGGAGAGGTCATGGCCGATTTTTTTTGTGTGAGATTTATTATCTAGATAGTTGACCTAGACAGCGTTCTACCGTCGATGCTGCGGCGTAGGCTAGACGTACCCACGACTCATGCCCGATTTTTCGGGTGCGGGTCGTGACACGTTTTTGGTGGCGGCCCCATGCAGGTCTCGATTCGCAATTAGTGCGATGTCGTGGTGGTACAACAACTTAGTTGTACTGCTGCGAGCCTGCTATAGGATCTAGGATCTAGGATGAGAGTGTACTCAATCACGACTAGGAACAATTCCAATCTAATTATTCTGAAATTGCTTCTTTTGAAATATTACTGTCCTTCTTTGATGATATCGTATCTTGCGCCGTATTGACTTCTTTTGATCTGTGTTCAGGATGCCTCCGAAGACACGATCCCATCGTACCGTTCCAGCAGTTGCCACTGAGAGGTCTGCTACCTCTCGTCCGGCTTGTATTCAGGCAGCTGCTACCGCTCCACTCACCACTCCTGCGGTTGAGGGAGCATCTGCTTCTCTCGGGGATCCTCCTTCACCTGCCGATCCGAGGACTACCCTAGTCGTTTCGGTGGTTCCTCCACCGCTTCCTGCTCCAGTAGATGCCGCGCAGTTGTTTGCGTTCTTCAGGGAGATGATGGACGCGCAGCACCGTCAGGTGAATATGATGAGGCTGGGCATTGAGAACGCCCACCAGGTGGCCATGACGGCAGTGGATAGGGTGGCATAGGTTCAGCCACAGGCAGATCAGATTCAGCATCCGAGGCCGGGCAGTATTATCGACTTTCAGAGGATGCGACCCAAGGAGTTCCGTGGTACAGAAGGGATCCTGTACGCGGATGACTGGATAGAGCAGATTGAGGGGATCTTCAGGCTAGCGCAGATTTCAGACTGCATGCAGATAGAGGCAGCGGGCAGTCAGATGTTCGACCTCGCCTTGACGTGGTATCGCACTGATACGAGGATTGCGGCGCCAGGGCTTACTTGGGAGGCTTTCAAGAGGCTTTTTAAGGAGAAGTTTTTCCCAGATGTGGCGCTCAGTGCTTTGGAGAGCCAGTTTGAGGCACTCGTCCAAGGGAGCATGACAGTGGACGAGTACGCAGCGGAGTTCTGCCGTCTGGGCAGATTCGTAGATGGCTTGAGTGAGGCAGCCAAGGCGAGAAAGTTTCGCAAGGGCTTGGTTATGGCGGTCAAGTCTTTGACCAGGAGCGACCGCGAGGCAACTTTTGAGCAGATAGTAGGAGACGCTCAGAGAGCAGAGGATGACTTGGAGCTCAAGTCCAAGAGAGGCAGGGATGATTCAGGCAGTGCCAGTGGTAGTGCGGGACCAGCTAAGCGTCCCTATGTGCAGAAGGCAGCGCAGCAGAGTCAGGATCAGAGGGTGCCCACTTGTGCCTACTGCAGGAAGGCAGGACACACTTGGGATATTTGTAGGAGGAGGCTGAAGGTGTGTTTGTTCTGTGGATCCGCTGCTCACCAGATGCGAGATTGCCCCACTGCACCTCCATTGGGTGGAGCACAGGATCAGAGAGTTGGAGCTAGGCCATCTGTGGCACAGCATCATGCCCCGCACCAGCAGAGGGATACACCCCAGCAGGGCAGGGCTTATGCGTTGACGGTCGAGGAGGCCGATGCTACGGATGTCGGGTTAGCAGGTCTGTCTCTTGTTTCTTCTTCCTGTCCTTTTCCATTCCTGTGGTGTGCTTCATTAGTACCTGTTAGATTTTCCTTGTGCTGTGGTAGATAGTGTAGTGACCCCGATTGAGACTGTAATAACACGACCAGTAGGACCCTGATCTTGTATGTTGTTTAGGTAGAAATTCTTGACTTTGATTGTTGGGGGTTTGACCTAGAGGAGTGTGATTGACTTTAAATTTCGAGGACAAAATTTTCTAAGGAGGATAGGCTTGTCACCACCCCATTTCCAAAGTCGGGCATTTTTTTTTATTTTTAATTTGGTTAATTGTGCATTATTTTTAATTAATTGTATTTATAATTAATTATTGATTGTATTATATTTTTATTGTATGTTTTAGGATTTTGGCTAGCCTGGACCCATGTCAGACCCTAGTGGACCCATGTCCGACCCAGCCCACACCCTTGTGAGAATTATTTTGGGGCTTAGAAATATTTATTTTATTTTTAGGAGGTTAGTTGGAGAGATTTGGAGCTAGTTTGAGTGCTTTTGGAACCCGGAACCCAAAACCGAGTGAGTAGGGGCGTTTTGGGAATGTGGAACTTAGTGTAACCCTTTTTATTACACTTGGCCGGCCTACCTACCCCTCCCCACCCGTGAGACCAGCAGCCCCATTCCCGTGAGCAGCCCCACAGCCCCCTTTCTTCATTCCTCTTCATTCTACTTCTTCTTCTTCACTTCTTCTTCTTCTCCACTTCTTCTTCTTCTCCTTCTTCCTCCAAAGTAAGTCCCTCTTCCTATTTTCTTCCATTCCTTCTTCTTTATGTAACCCTAACCCTAGATCTTTCCCCAACCTAGGTGGGTAGAGCCTAGATTTGGTGTTGGAGCTTGGATTTGAGGCTTGGAGCTTGTAGGAGGTGAATTTGGAGAGATTTGGAGATTTTGGCTTGGGATTCCAACTCCCAAGAGGTAAACCCTAAATTTTCCCTTGTAATTACTCTTTTATAGTGTAATTAATATTTTAGAACCTTCCTAGACCCTTAGGCTACCCGTGGGAGGAAGTTGGAACTAGTTGGGTAGTGTTTAGAGACTTTAACACTAGGTTTTGTGTCAATTTCGGGTGAAATCCGAATTTGGCCCAATTTTGGGTGATGCCCTAGGTTAGACGGACCTAGGTAGACGTTGTCGGATGTCGTGAGGGTGAGAGCGTGTCTCCGTTCGGACACGGAAAGCCGCGTCGCGGAGAAACGGGCATTTCGGGCGAAATTGGGGCTTTTCGTCGTCGCCGATTCTAAGTGCGTGTGCGTTTCCGCCACGGACCTAGAATCGACGCGGGAGCGCATTTTCTAGGATCTAGACATCGTGTAGAGCGCGTGGGTAAATTTTGGGCCGATTCCGAGTTCGTTTGGTGTGCGTTTCAGGAGGTTTTCCGAGCCGCGCACCACGTGTTCGTCGAAATGACCGAACGGCCATTTCGACTTGGTTTCCTCGTTTCGGCTTTGTGCGCGCGTTGGGTTAGTATCGGGGAGTGTGTGCTAGAGTTTTTGGACTATATTTTATATATTTTAGGGTATTGGTGAGTGTCGGGGTCGTTGGGCGTGAGTAGGGCGTGTGGTTTGAGTGTTGTGTGCGTGGTTGTGTTTGTATTGATATGTGTCTATATATATATATATTTATATATATGTATGTGTGTTTATGTATATATATTTATATATATATGTGTGTATTTATATTTATGTACTTGTATATGTATATGTCTGTGTGTATATATATATATAGGTGTATGTATATATATATATATATAGGGGGTGATATATATATGTGTATATGGATGTGTGTGTGTGTGTGTGTGCTTGTGTTTGTGTGTGTGTGTGTACTTATACATATGTGTGTGTTAGTAGATATATTAGTGTGTGTGTATATATATATATATAGGAGCTTGTGTATATATATATATGTATGTATATATATATATATAGATATATATATATGTGTGTTATAGGAGAGTGTGTGTGTGTATGTGAGATGAGAGGGGGGGGACAGCAAACTGGAACCAGCAGCAAGGGCAGCAGCTGCTGCTGCCTAGAGCAGCAGCAATGTGCAGCTGCAGCAGCAGCTTATGCAGCAGCAGTAGCAGTAGCATGGAGCAGCAGCAATGTGCAGCTGCAGCAGCAGCTTATGCAGCAGCAATAGCAGTATCAAGAGCAGCAGCAGCAGCTAGCAAGAGCAGTGTGCGAGAGAGAGGGGTATGTATATATATATATAGATAGATAGATAGATAGATTGTTAGATAGATAGATTAATGGATTGATAGTTGGATAGGTAAATGGATAGATAATTAGATAGGTAGATAGCTAGTTAGATAAATAGGTAAATAGATAGATACATAGATATAAATAGATAGATAGATATATGGATAGATAGATACATGGATAGCTAGATTGATAAATAGATATATATGTAGATAGTAGATAAATAGATAGATAGACATAGATAGTTAGATAGATAATTACCTAGTTATTTAAATAGATAGATAGGATTGGATAGATTTAGATAAATAGTTAGATAGCTAGATATATATAACTAGATTGATAGATAGACACATAGATAGATAGGTAATAGAAAGATAGATAGATATATAGTTATATAGCTAGCTAGATAGATAGATACATAAATAGGTAGATAGATGGATATCTATATAGATAGTTATATAGTTAGATAGGTAAATACCTAGGTATAGATATATATATACCTATAGCTATATAAATATATCTATAGATATCTAGAGAGAGAGATAGATAGATTTATATATAGATATCTATATATAGCTAGGTAGATAGTTTAGATATCTAGATATAGATATATTTATATATTTATGAGGAGGGTAAGGTAAGGTATGTGTAAGATAAGGTAAGGTATTGGGTATAGATATATAGGTATATGCCTATATGTATTAGATATCTATATTTTAGCCTAGATTATAGCTAGATATATATGTTTATGCATAGTTAGTTAGCTAGAGGGGTAGTCGGGTTAAGTTTAGAGCGGTATCTCAATACCTTGAGATACCGAGGTATCTCAATACCTTAAGATAACCAAGGTATTGAGTTTCGAGCGGGGTATTTGAGCATTAGCCTAGGAAATGTATTGGAGTGATTTTTATATGCTTATGTGTATATATATTTACGCGTGCTAGCATAGGTTTTAGCGGGTTTAGGCGGGGTGCGTAGCCTAGGTTGAGGTATCGGATACCGAGGGTATCCCGGTATCTCAAGGAGGCGAGTTTGTGAGTTTTCTAGCTTAATGAGCTCGGTTTGACCTAGAATTTCAGGAGCACCCTAGTTTGACCCAGACTTGACCGTAGTTGACTCGGTTGACCGCCAAAGTCAACTTTTGACCTAGTTTTGACCCAAAGTTGACTTTTTGGACCCAGAGTTGACTTTTTGACCCAGATTTTACCGGTTTGACCCGTTTGACCTAGAACGACCCTAGAAGCCTATTTTTAGTTATTTTATATCTATTTAACTCATTAGAACCCTGTTTAACCTTGCTTTTCGCATTAGGTCCTTGCGACACCGGTTCGGATCGCTAGTTGCTCAGGACGTCAGACGAGTACATTCTCTGATAGTTTTCATTATCTGATGATTATTATGATTCAGCTTCTAGTATAGTATCATTTGATTATTCTGGCACAACACGAGACACTGACTGATATTTTTGGATTCATTTACTTGCGACACGTACATTTCATGTTTCTGGCCTCTATTCTGGAATCACTACAGGCATCACCTACAGGCATCACCTACAGGCATCACTCATGTTCAGGCTGGACTCATCTTGATTGCGTGTCGGGTCTTGGATCCACTTGTATTAGTCAGGGCGGGGAAATACTCGAGTAGACATGTAAACATTCCCATCTGGAATCATCAGGCATCACTCCCTCTGGTCTAATCTGGAATGATAGCAGCCGTGCACCCAGTGCGCGGTGAGCCGTACTTACCCCTAGCCATTTACATGTCGAAACAAGTATTTCAAAGACACCGAGTTCATTCTTTATAGTCTGGACTCTCATGCATTTCTTGACTTGTCTCACTTACATGTTTCTGGACTTGACTCACTACATGTTTTTCATGCTGGACTCACTACACGTTCATGTGCACGGACTTGATCTTAGCTTAGATTTCCTGTATCTTGCAGTTATTACTATCTTGCTCTGATATTCATGTATCTTTACCTTTATGCACCAGTTATTTATATATTTCCTGTTTTATACTTGCTTCATTCTTCTTGCTACTTGCTATAACTGTTTTATAGTTTTTATCATTTAAATGGAACTGCTGTTAGAGGTGTACTTGCTCCAGTCCTGACTGGACATATTTTTCTAGAGTATCCGGAGGATTGGTGTCCGACGTTCTATGGACCTGAGCCTGTCGACGGTGCAGATAGGGACCCTCTAGTTTAGGAGTGATTTCCGGGTTGGTAGCCGGGATCACTAGGACCTTGTTGTTTTATTAGCTTTAGCACCGGATTTGTCTCCGGTTTTGGTTTGAGACCTTGTTTGTATATTATTTTGGATATTGTTGTAGTATTATTTGATGTTGTGGTTGTTGTAGTAGTTGTTGTTGGTTAGACTTTATAGTTGTTAGATCTCTGTGTTATCTTATCGTGCTTAGATTCGTGATTGAGTATATTGTGATTATCATTTGTTATTTGCTCCTCCGTTTGGAGTTGAGATCTTGACAGGTTTATATTGTTTGTGTGGTTGCCCTCCTTTTGGAGAGGTCATGGCCAATTTTTTTTGTGTGAGATTTATTATCTAGATAGTTGACCTAGACAGCGTTCTACCGCCGATGCTGCGGCGTAGGCTAGACGTACCCACGACTCATGCCCGATTTTTCGGGTGCGGGTCATGACAAACGGGGAGCAGGAGGAGGAGAGAGGAGAGAGACTAGGGTTCCGGCAGGCGGGGGTTAAATAAGGGCACCGCCAGAACAGTGTTTTCGGTTCGGGTTAGGAGTAGGGTTTCGATTAGGGTTTCGGGTTTGGGTCGGGTCGACCTGCACTCGCCGGGGACAGCTGCACCTAGGCCGCACCCGAGCCTTTGTTGTTCCTCATCCCGCCGGACATCCCAGACGCCACCGCATGACTCGTCGACGTCTTCCCCCTGAGCACGACCCAGCCAGATCCCCTTCTCATCTTCCCCGGACGACCACCGAGCCTCACCTGAGCCTCCTCCGGCCACCCCGTTCTTCCCACTTCCCTGTCAGCATCTCCACCTCGTTCCAGTCGAACCACCACCCTCTTCTCCTCCTTGCCGGAGAACAGGACTCCTGACCAGACTCACCACCACCATTATCACGATCCCCTCCTCCTTTCCCTCCCTGTTCGATCCCCCTCCTTGTTGGACCTCCCCATGGCCGGACTCCGGCAGGAAACCACCGGCAGCCACAAGCATCATCATCATCCTCATATCAACTCCTTATCATCACCATTCATAGTCAACACGTAAACCCTAATCATCCCTTAATCATCCCCATCATCATGATCGTCAACATTATCATCATCCCTATCATTCTCATCACTGTCTTTATCATCACCTCATTATCGTCATCATCTCATCATTGTCGTCATCATCATCATTAGCACCATCGTCACCACCATCATTGTAGCCAGCCGTCATCATTAACCTATCATCATTATCATCGTCCTCGTCATTACCCTCGTCCTCGTGTTCACCATGAACCCGTCACCCTCGTCAGACAAACTGCAGCGGTCACCCCTGATTTTCGTACCTGCGCATGCTGACCCCGAGGATCTATTGGATTGGTTCTACGCGACTTCTGGAGCAGGCTATTGGTACTGCACAGCTTTCTCGCCAGGCAAGTATACCTTGCCTTAGTTGTACTATTTAAATTCAGTTATATTGTTAGTTGCATGTTTATTAGTTTATATTATATGACTGTGCGCGTCCAAGAGAGACTCGAGTGCAGTCAACGGAGGGGTTGACGTTAGGATAGTGTCTGACCTAGTGACTAGTAGACCCACCTAAAGTTGTAGAGTTATTGGTATGACTCCCAGGCCTTGACACTTTTCTTACACGTATTGTGAGTCTCATATAGGGCACAGACTTGCATATGTGGTTGGCCACCTGTACGTGTAGGTCGTGCAACGGATAGGGTATAACTGCTAATAGTGATACATGTTAGAAAACTTAGCAGTTATAGTAGGCGGAGCATAGACTATCTTGGTACGATGGTCAAATCCTTGTCCTTGTTTGGTTGAAGGTTGGGCTATTGTTCTAACGATAGACTATGAGCCAGAGTTACGATGCCGCGATGTAGTAGCTGAAGCGTGTTGCGGATACAACATGCTTAGATCATTGGGCGGGGAGGACTACTAATAGGCGTATGGGACACCCACTTCCTTTATTCAGATACCACACTCGACGGAGTGATATAGACGATATATACTATGCAGATGCCACACTCTTCGGGGTGATATGGACGATATATACTATTCAGATGCCACACTCTTTTGGGTGATATGGACGTTATATTATGCAGATGCCATGCTCTTCGGAGATGGACGTTATTATACAGCGCCCTTGTATTGGGGGCATATGCGGCATATACTAGCCAATTGTCACGATTGGTGAATTACGTCAGCATATGTCTAGCCTACACTTTCCCATACTCTCAAAGTTGTCCTCAAGTTGTATTTTACTTAGATGGTTAGGTCACCCTTTAGTTTTTATAGTATTTACTTTATGGCATACTTTTATGTATCTTGTTATGTCCCTCTGAGGACCTGGCCCTTTCCAGGTGTATTGTTCATGAGTATTCGCAGGAGCGCAGATCCGGACTTGCTAAGTATATTGCGATGAGGTCTTCTCTTTGAGCCCGTGAGTGTTAGTTGATATCCTTATATTGTATTTAACTTGTTTATTCCATATTCTAGTTCGGTAGTAGATTTGTTTCCATCCGACTACCAGCATTGGATACCTTATATTGTGATCTAGCTTCATAGATATTGGTTATTTATTTATATTGATTTTCGTGGATGAGATTTAGATTATACCCTGTGACTCGTGATAGAGTTATACCACTTGTGGATTTGATATTCATATTACAGCGTATGTATGTATCATGGTATCCATATATTGGAGTTGACATGTACATACGGCTGGCATGCTTACGTGTCCTAGTCCTAATCCTACGTATTTTTGGACTGGGGCGTGACACGCGTGCAATGCACGTGCATAACTTCTTTTGTGTATGTGTGTGTGTGTGTGTGTGTGTGTGTGTGTGTGTGTGTGTGTGTGTGTGTGTGTGTGTATTCCAATGACCTCTAGCTCAAAATGGCTAGTTTGGAGGCATAAGACCCGAGTGAGTGATGTTCGAATCCTAATTAGAGCGATAATTATCCATGATCGCTCTAATTTGGATTCGAACATCACTCACTCGAGTCTTATGCTGCCAAACTAGCCATTTTGAGCTAGAGGTAAATGGAATATATATATAAGTCAAATTAACGACGTCTAAAAACGTCGCTAAATAACATAAAAATGTTGCTAAAAAGTTTAGCGACTTAATTAGTGACGTTTCAGTAAAATCGTATTTTAGATAGTCGTTGACAGAAAAAAAATATCGCAAAACGTCGCTATAGCGACGTTTTGGCGTCGTTAATTTTTTTTAAATTAACTACGTTTAGCGATGTGTCGTTTGTCACTAAACGTCGCTACTTTTTTTCTATTTAGCGACGTTTTGCAACACATTTAGTGACATTTTCTTACCTGGTAAACACTGCCATGTCAGCCATTTAGCGACGTTTAGCAAAAAAAGCGACGTTCTAATCAGTTAGCGACGTCTAGTGGACGTCGCTAAATTGCAAAAAAAAAAAATTTAATCTGAAATAAATGTATTCTTATAGTTTGTCATATAATTTGTCATATATCCTTGCTATACTAGTTGGCGTGGTGAAGACATAGATCCTGATTTTGGATATATTTCTCTTGGTTATGGAATTTAGAGTTTTCGCAACCAAACTAATGGCAGGACAAAAATTTTAGATACCATAATTCTATAGGTATGTACCTTAGTTACGGACTCTATAGTTTATCGCAGTTATTCTTACTAACGTGATAAGGATTCTGGATAACATGATTTAAGACAGACGTGTATGATTATTAGATTGTATCTTAAATTAGTTCTTAACATATCGTCTCTATCAAGTTTGAGTATCATCGTTGATTGTTGAGAGTGTAACTTGTGAGTCTGTGAGTGGTTCCTAGTTGGGTAGGAGAGCATTAGGTATCAGTGTATAAACTTAGAAGTGACTTATAGTGTAATACCATTTACAAAAATATTTCTAAGACAAGTGTCAGAATATAGTTAGTAGTTGGTATCCTAGAGTATTAAGTGTATATGTCTAGTATAGTTGTAGATGTAGTGTCAGTGTACCAATGTTGCCTAGAGTATGCAAGTGATCAGAGTATATCAAGACTAGGGTGAGTGATATATGGAGAGTGTTAGCCTAGTGAGTGTTATTGAGGGGATACTATTAGCTCGATGTATCAGTGTAAAATTAAGGTAATGTATGTAAAGGAGTATCAGGGAGAGTAGGAGTACAAGTGTTCAGGGCAGTAAGAGAGGAAGGATAACCTGTGTAGGGGTAAGCTTCAGTGAGTATGGATACATTGCAGGTGTATTGGGTATGTGAGTGGCTATGTATTAGTAAATTATACGATGGATAGAATGGTAATAGTTCGATAGCAGTATCTAGTGTTTAGTGTCATAATGGGTAGAAATATATTTATATATGTTTATATTTCCAAGATACGGGTAAGTATCCTAGAGTGATTATTGAGTGTTAGAATTAGGTATACAACCATATATCAAGATCGGAGGAGTACCTTAGTGGCAAGATCCAGAGTACCTCAAATATTATGGAGGGTTAGGATACAAGCATCCTTGTAGCTAGTGTACTAGGTACAGATGAGAAACATGAGTAGCCTGGTATGAGAGTATCATCGAAGTATCATACGTAGGATTTAGTGCCTTATGTAAATTATGTCAAGACTTGGGTAGGCACCCTATAGAGAATATTCTAGATTGGTAAGAGTACCAATAGGGTACCTGAGTGTGAGTGTATACAAGTGTTCATTTGCAAGTAGAATGGTTAAGCAGAGTTTATGTTTCTGCAATAAATGGGACAAATATGAGACTTTATATGTGTTAGAGAGTAAGCTAGGATAAGATTTGGCATACTAGTTAATGAGTTCGTATATCTCACAATGATGTATAGGAAATCTGAGTGTTGGTAGAGTACCCTTCTAGTGCCAGAATATAATATCCTAGGAGTGTTAGTACAGTATCATAGATAGTATGTGCCAGCGAGTTAAGTATGCCCATGGCCTAGAACCATAGTATACCATTAGTATTAGAAGTGGTAATCCTTGATATTAAGTATTTTGGATAGATTGATGCTTAATGAATGCATAGTGTGAGTTATAAGAAAGAGGTCCAGCTAGGCCACATGTGGCACCGCTATTGCCCCGCACCAGCGTAGGAAGACACCCCAGCAGGGCATGATTTCTGCTATGACGGTCGAGGATCGATGCTACATGTATTGGGTTAGTAGGTTTTAAGTTTTTTCTTTCCTTTCCTTTCCTTTCCTTTCCATATATTGATCTGTGTGATTATATAGTATCCTATTGTCACATTAGAAATTTTGTGTTGTAGTATAGTTAGCTAGTGACCCTGATAGGGACTGCAATATCAGGACTAATAGGATTATAGACATACATGTTTGATAACTTGTGAATGATTCATTTTAATAGAATTGTATATTGTATAATTTTAGGTAGGACTTTCTTAGACCATGACTAGATGAAATTTTGACTATAGTGAGGTTATGAGTAGGTAGTGATCATTAGAAGAGAAGAGACGAGATGTGTACGGGAAACCTATCTTTGAACTATGAGATATTCTTTCATTCGTGCCTACTTCCATCCTTAAATTTTGAGGACAAAATTTTTCTTAGGGGGGTAGGATTGTAACTACCACTTTTCTAGAGAGGGATATTTTTGTTATTTTATATTAATTATTATGGTTGAATATATATTTTATAACATTTGGTATTGTTACATACATATACATATTTGTATAGTTGGTGGTTAGTATGTTAGCCTATTAGTTAGACTAGATGTTAGTGAACCCAACTAGACTGGACATGACCCAATTAGTGCATCCAATTTATTAGTTTTAGTTGACTCATTAATTAGGGAGAATGAATTAATAATCCCTTTATATTAAATTAGAATATTCCTTTAGTTAAAACCCCCTTTATTAAATAACTTTTCATGACAACTTGGAGGGGCCATTGTAGACATTGTGAACAACCAACCCTAATCCTAAATGTGGCCGGCCCAATATAGGGGGAGCGAGCCTCCCTCCACTTTATTTAATAGCTCATGAAAATCCTAAGGTTGTATTCTTCCCCAAGGTGATTCATTCCTCTACTAATTCCTGCAAACCAAATTTCAATCCCTCTCATTTTTATCCCCAAGGAGATCTAGAGGCTTGAAGATTACAAGAGACTAGTGGAAGGAGAATTTTGCTAGGAGTTGGTGTTCATTTCTCATTATTGTGCTCTTTGAAAGAGCCACATTGAGAATCCATCTCTCAATAGATAAAATCTAATTTTTTTGTCATTTCAATTCTAATTAGTGAAATAAACCTATAGGGACCTTCCCTTAGCTAAGGACTACTCATAGGAAGAAGAACTAGGTTCATATGATGTCTTCGGTAAAAGTTATATTGAGTTTTAGTGAGGTTTGAGAAGATTATCAATTAGGTAGAGTTTAGTGATGAAATATCTATTTTGTCTTCGGTAAAAATGTTTGATAAAATATCTATTTTGTTATTTATACTTTATTGACTATATTAGATGTGTTCTCATAGTTTAGGTAGAGTTTAGTGAGGTTTGGGAAGATTATCAATTAGGTATCATAGTGATACTTGAGTGTGTACCATGGTGCATACCAAGTGTTCGAGAAGTGGTATAGGTTGAGTATTTCAATGTATTTGGAGTCCTAGCCTGCCAATTTCTTCATATTATATTATAATAGTTATTACATATGTTATTTATACCATATTTGATGTATTGGAAGTGTTCCATGAGCTTTAGTAGAGTATATTGGTGTTTGGTAAGTGTATTGTGGGAGTATCATGATATCAGAGTGTATATGTAGTGTTATATATATATATATATATGTGTGTGTGTGTGTGTGTGTGTGTGTGTGTGTGTGTTGCATGTAGTGTGACTATGTTTATCTATGTTGTGTCCTATGTGCAGTGATTAGCATGGTGTTGTGTTGTGCACAGGTGAGTCAGGAGTCGGGTTGTGAGAAGTGGTGTGTTGTAGTGTGGGTATGCAGGTTGTGGGTAAGGTAGAACATCATAGCTAATCATGCACCACACGTATGGTTAGCCTCACCATATTACATGTCTCATAGATTGCTAGATATGATTAGCCTGACCTTTTCTCTATCTAACTAATTCTACGTCCAACGTGTGGTTACCTGACCTTACATGTATCATAGCTAATCATATATAGCAAGCATGATTTAATCCCAAGCCGATCATATAACAAACTAATATTTCAAATACTTAGCTCGTTTACTTATTCATCTATTCCAGCTTGTACATGATGAGATTGATATTCACCTGCTTACTCACTGCTCATTATTTTACTATGATTGATGTTTCTCCTACTTTCTTACATTACCAGTATTATATTTCCATCATGTATATTCATCACTCACTGTTTTATAGTCTTTATCAATTTAATTAGAATTGTTGTTAGTTTATGTACTTCACTCCAATCCTGACTGGATAACATTTTTCAGTATTAATTTGGAGAGCCAGTGTCCAACTTACCTGGATTCAGAGAGTTTCAGGAGAGCCAGTCCCCATTGAGGAGGCACAGCTGGTAGTGAATTAGCTAGTTTAGTATTTTTATATTGGACTAAATTTGTTTCCAGCTTTGAGACATTTATATGTTGTTTTTGAGACTTACATGGTTATTCAGTATGGCCAGACTCTTAGACTTATTGATGGAGATTTGAGATCCATATTTCTAGACTTCTCTTGGATTCTTTTATATCATATCGTGAATTCATCTTCCTTATAGTTTTATTGTGATTGAGTATTGTTACATCATTATCGTATTGTCCTCCTTATTGAATTGATATTGTCATTGACAGTTTATGATATTATTGAGAGGTTGTTAGATAGTTTTGATGACCTAGACAGTGTTTTACCACCGAAGCTGCGATGTAGGCTGGACGTACCTACGTACTCATGTCCCGATCATCCGGGTGCGGGTCATGACAAAGTATCCTTAACAATAAGCTCCTACTTGTACCCCACATTTTCTACCCATACCCGTGTCTGATAGTCAACAGAATAAAAGGATCGCTCTGATCCGATCTTCATCGTCTCACTTTTTCAGAATCTCGGACTTGTTCTCACGTTGTTGTATTTACATTCCCTGTGTAATCCACTCTATTAACAAGTTCAATAAAATTTGTTTCCACTTTACATCTTTGTCTCGAGTACGAAAAAACTAGCATGTTCTCCGAAATAGCAATAGTTGGATTATTATTTTTGACTGTACAAATTAGCTTCTTAAACTATCCAAATTCTTGAACGGTCAAAAAATAATATCCAATGGCTGCTGTTTCGGAGAATATGCGAGAATGCTTAATTGCAGAGATCTCGATCCCTCCTCTCTCTCTCTCTCAATCTTATATATATATATATATATATATATATATATATATATATATATATATATATATATATATATATATATATATAATGTTCAATACCTCAAATTAAATTTACTTCAAAATAGTTTATACTATTTCACAATGGATTTGTCATAAAGTATATATTTGAAAAGCGAGAAAAAAAACTCAAACAAAAGACGCGTGCAATGCACGTGCATAACTTGTTTTGTGTGTGTGTGTGTGTGTGTGTGTGTGTGTGTGTGTGTGTGTATATGGAAGAAGGTAATTATCCATGATCGCTCCAATTGGGATTCGAACATCACTCACTCGAGTCTTATGCCTCCAAACTAGCAATTTTGAGCTAGAGGTCCTTGGAATATATATATATATATATATATATATATATATATATATATATATATATATATATATATATATATATATATATATATATATATATAAATAATACTACTAGAATAAGTCAAATTAGCGACGTCTGGAAACGTCGCTAAATGACATAAAAATGTTGCTAAAAAATTTAGCGATGTAATTAACGACGTTTCAGGGAAGTCGTATTTTAGCTAGTCGCTGACAGAAAAAATGTCACAAAACTTTGCTATAGCGACGTTTACAAGCGACGTTTTGGCGTCACTAATTTTTTTCAAATTAGCTACGTTTAATGACGTTCCGTCGCTAAATCAGTGACGTGTCATTTCTCGCTAAACGTCGCTAATTTTTTTCTATTTAGCGACGTTTGGCAACACATTTAGCGATATTTTTAACCTTATAAATACTGCCATGTCAGCCATTTAGCGACATTTAGCGACAAAAATAGCGACGTTCTGATCAGTTAGCAACATATTTAGCGACGTCTAGTGGACGTCGCTAAAGTCGCTAAACGTCGCTAAATTGTAAAAAAATTAAACAAATCTGAAATAAATTTATTCTTGCAGTTTGTCAAATAATTTGTCATATATTCTTGCAATATCACAGCTCATAAAAATAAACAGATCCGGAGAAACCCTCCGTTGAATTTTCTGAGTTTGCCGACCCCTTCGATGGAACACTCAACACCGGTACATTCAAACTCAACACCAAATTGCACACAAAAGTATATGAAATAAAATAGATAAAATCTTTAAAATGGATAAAAGTATAAAATAAATATCTCCATCTAGTCACACAATAAAAGTATCTTGTCACACACTAAAGTTATATAAAAATAATAATAAAAGACCCATGAATGGGCCAATACACACAAATATCCAAATAATAACTACTGTTGATCAGGAGGAGAAGGAACATCGCCGCGAATCTGAAAGCCTCAATAATAATAAAAGACCCATGAATGGGCCAATACACACAAATATCCAAAGAACAACTAAAGTCTGAAAGCCTCAATAAATGTATAATATTCATAAATGACCCAATATCATGGGTCAAAACACAAACAACCAGTAAACTGCCCTAACTTGGACTACTACGGATCTGGAAGAGGATGATCACCGGGATGCACCAGGGATAAGAAAAACTCATACTGCTCCGGTAAAATCGACACTGATGTCGATGAAGAAGGCAGTGACGTTGGTGGAGTCGGTGTCGATAAAGATGCACCAAGAGGACGTATCTTCTCCAACGTTGCTATTCGATGGTTGTATGAATCCATGGTAGATAACAGTCTCAAACTGCTATCAGTCATTAAATCATGCATCATCGTCAGTCTCTCGCCTATGAACAGTTGTAATGCATGCAGCTCCGTCACATTGCGCTCTATCAATGCTCTAAGATCAGTAACGCCATGCTCCATCCTCTCGATCATATCCCTTAGCTCCATGATGTTGCGCTTAAGCGTATCAAATCGTACGATGAGCGTAACATTGTCCGTCTACGGCTGAGGCAATGTTTGCTCCTCCATCCTACGCAGCAACTCGTCACGGTGAGACACAATCTGACGGTCAACGGACTCGGGCAGACGCCTGTGAGGGCTTTGGGGAATGCGCACTTGCAGAGGAGTCCCTAGAGGACTGCGTCGCAACTAGGGCACCATAGGATCCCATACCGTAGTACGTATCCCTCTATAGGCCACCAGCGGCAGCCACCCACAGCTCGTCCGCTGACGGAGCTGGAGAGGGCTGCAAGAAAGTACCAGCCTCTCCCACTGTAGGTGCACTAGCAGTCGCTCGCTCAAGGAGTCTAAGATACTCTGCCTAGAAAAGTATGGATACTCGATAATTGCTAATGTCTAAGATACTTATTACTAACTACATGGATATTTATTTGCATATTTTCTAAGTTATATTAAAATTAACAAAAAGTAAAGTAATACTTACATAGGTCTGCGAGGCCCTCTCTTAAATGAGCTTTCAGCCCTTCCGATGGGCGACCAGGAAGACGGTCACCATGTTGGTATACTCACCCCTCTGTACCTGTTAAAAATATATTATTTAGTACTAAAATTAAATAATTTATCCTAGTACCATTTTATTGTACTTGTATTAAAATAATATATCTGAAATAAAGAACATACCAAACGACGAAAATGTTCCGTCATCGAAATTGAGCCACCACACTACTTTGCTGTCTTCTTCCTAGCCGACCTGGCCTTCTCAGACCTTTCCTTGTACCTTGGATCGTCGAATCTATCCCTCATCGCAGTACACTGCTCAGGCGTGATCCAACCTTGGATTGATTTTCCTTCGCGATCACGAGCCTTCTGGTCATCCATAGCATCACAGATCAGCTTGACGGCGATGACAGAAAATATCTGCTCGATCAACTCGGCCCGGTGCGGTGGATAAAAATACGTTTGCTACAAGAAGTAATTTAGAAGTTATATAATATACATAAATTAGATGATTGATATTAAAACCAAATATACTTTTACCTTGAAGTGCGTAAACCAGAATGCCTTTCTCTTGTCCGGAGCATCAGAGTAGTTGATCCAAGGGCCACCGTAGTTGTACCTCAAAAAGTGGCTCAGGCATCTCTGTACCTACGATGGACGATATCTATACAGAGATAATTATATTCATGAAAAAGAGAATATATGATGAATAAAAAATACACGATATATATGATGATAAACCAACTAATTGACTTACTTTGTACCGTCGGCCTAAATCTCCGTCATCGTCTCGTTCGGAGGTGCGCATGGAGGATATCGCTGATACAGAGATGGTGTCAGCTCAACCTTCGTCATCTGCTCATCTATCTTCTTGGTTCCGTCAGTAGGAGGAACGTTGGACGAGGGAGTAGTCTCAGGCCTAGAACTACTCGTCCCAGGAGTGTTGTCGCGTAACACCGTCGTAGTCGGAGATGTGGCTGGTCGATATACTAGAGTACTTTGTGACGAGGATCCAAAACCAGTAGGCAGTACTAGAGGAACACTCCATCTATATCAGGACCTGTCGAACGCTTAGCGCCGTCCTGTCATACCTGATAACAATATGTGATGATAGAACAAATTGACACTAGCCCACCATCAAATTATACTACCCAAATTTTTAATTATGCAGCCAAATTTCCATATTAACTAAATTTTCTAATTATGCAATCATATTTAGGCATATCATATAATGTTCATTTCAAATAGGCTGTCATATTTTCTGTCACCACACACAGACTCTATTTTCAAACACACACTCCATGTTAGTGTCAGTTTGTCCGTGTCAGTATCAAGATAATTAGGGTGTGTGTCCAAGTCAATGTTAGTGAGGGTCGTGTCAGGATATTTAGGGTTAGGGTTTACCTGACCGAGGAGGGGGTTGACTGACTGGAGAGCCGACGGGGGGGCGTCGAAGGCGGTGGGGAGCCGGAGCACGGGAAAATAAGGGAAGAAGCACGGGGTTGCCGGAGGGGAGGAGCCGCACGGTGGTACGTGGCTGTGTGATGATAATATTGATGATGGCCGAAGGGGGGAGCACGGGAAGATGAGGGGAGGTGCACGGGGTCGCCGGAGAGGAGGACGGGATAGCCGGAGAGGAGCACGGGGCCGCGCCATCGAGTCATCGGAGGGAAGGGAGAGTTCGTTGGGGGGGCGGGGGAGAGTCGCCGTAGAGGAGGACGAGGTCGTCGGAGAGGAGCACGGGGGTGCGCGCGGTCGAGTCGCCGTAGGGAAGAGAGAGTTCGTTGGGGGGAGTTTACGAAAATTTGGGAATTGATGGGGGAAAATAAAATCTGAACCCTATATAAAAATATTTTAGCGACGTCTCAATCTGAAGTCGCTAAATATTACAATAAAGAAAAATTAGCGTCGTGTCATAAGTCGTTAAACGTCGTTATTTTTGAAATAAATTAGAGACGTGTGATACGTCGCTAATCGTCGCAGTAAATAAAAATTAGCGACATATAAAACGTTGTTAAACGTCACTGTTTTTTAAATAAATTAGCGAGTGTTATAAGTCGCCAAACGTCGCAGTAAATAAAAAATAGCGATGTATGAAATGTTGCTAAACGTCGCTGTTTTTAAATAAATTAACGACGTGTTATAAGTCGCCAAGCGTCGCTATTTTTTTTAAATAAATTAGCGACTTATATTAAACAACGTCACTAAACGTCGTTGTTTACAAAAAAATAGTGACGTTCAGCGACTCCTAGCATCGTCTATTCCCTCAATATTGAAAGTAGTCGCTGAATGTCGTTAAATGTCGCTGTTTGCGATGTATTGCGACATCTTTTTATGGAGTCGCTAAATTTATAAAAATTAGCGACATTATTTTGTGACGTCGCTAATTGGCCGAATTTTGGTAGTGTAAATTTTTTCTTATGTTTGTAAATTGATAGATTTTTATTTAAATTGATGAAGTTATTTATCCTCATTTCTATTAATTATTAAAAAATGTAATATTTTGAATTAACATATTTTTAATTTTATGGATGTTACGTATGCTAGCTCAATATGAGAGAGAAGGAGACGGATAGAGTAAAAGGAAAGAAGAAAATAAGTGAGTGAGGGCTAGTTAAAGGTTTATATAAACCATTAAAATGAATTAGAAAATAGGGATTGAAATCCACCGATCCAAAATCAAAGATGAGCTGGTCACTGGCAGTGTACCGTCAGCTCTAGAAAACTTAGGATTTTATCCCAATTCAGTATGTCATTCTATGTCTGACACGGGTTATATGACAATGCCATAGGTCTATAAGTCATAGATAGTCTCCATGTTAGTTAGTTATAGCAAGAGATTCGAGAAATCATCATTGGTTATATAAGTTCATTAATCACTTATGTATACGTTGTTATCGCATGTGTGACCCACGCAAATCGAAAAAACCATGAAATACACAAAAAATATGAAAGACAATAAATCCAGCATTAACAATATGATATTGATAAACTAGAACTCTACATCATGGCAACATGATATGACACAAGAATACAAAAGTATACAATACGAGAAAACTCAAATACAATACAAGCACGTGTAACCACATGAGAATACATATTTTAAAAAATGGGTATTACAGTCATCATTTACAAATTAACATAGTCCAAATACATTTATATTCCAATAGATATAATTGTAAAATCAATCATCTTCTATAATCAATCAGATCCATAAAGATATAGTGCAGTAAATCTAGTTATATTTTTAATCCAACAAAATAGAATGAATGATAACCAAAAGATCCTCTATATCATTTAGAATCCACCACAATACTAAGATATCTTGAAAGTCTCAAAATAATTCAAAAAATATTTCAAGATATTAAAGAGAAATGCTATGGGGACACACTCACACCTATATGGGAGTGCATTATTTGATGTCAAATGAAGTCTTAAAAGGGAGAAAATAATTAAGTTCCAATAATGCACTGCCACATCAGTGTGTCTATGAAGTGTGTCAGGAGGAGTCTATCCCCATAGCATTTCTCGATATTAAAATATATTATTATGGTTTGATTGTTAATGGATACATATCTTAAAGTAGGTCTCATCCAATAGGCAACTCCTAGCCCATGAAATGAAACCAATAAGCAACCTAATAGGCCCCAATATTTTCTTTATAAGTGGGCTTAAGTCTAAAAACCAATATTTAAATCCATGTGGACTCGATTCCAAAAAACAACACAATATATAAGATGCGAACTCAAACTAAATACAAGGGACAAAGTAATTCCAATTTATTAGGATCCAACCGGCTAAGACCAATCCTACCAAAGTCAAATCCAATACAAGGTCAAGCCATAGCCAAAACCACTCAATTTCAAGGGACCAATACATTGCAAGCCTAATAGCCAAGACTATCTATGCCATAAATTAATTCAATTAAATAGCCAAACCATATGTCTAAAAAAATCAAGTCTTTGTTCATGTTAAACACAACTAAGTAGAATCAATTGAACCAACTTGACAATTATTGATCGAACCAAACCGAACCGGACCAAAGCTAAGATAACCCAAAAGAAAACCAAAACCAAGTACAACGTAGCATAGGGGAATTACAGTATTGGTGTTAAATTATGTACGCTGGTGTAAATTATGTACGTTGCCGACCATGTCGTCGACCAGGGTAGCAGTTGTTGTACCAATCGCCATGATGGTTGTTGATCACATGCTAGGCAAATATTTGGATTAGCGTGAGGTTATGGTATAGATATAGGAGGAGAGAGAATATAACCCAAATTCTCAACACCTAACATACAAGCGCTAGAGGAGGAAAAAATGTACCTTAACATGATTTGGTGGCGTATGGCCAAACTTATTTTATTGTTAATATTTTTTAAATTTAAGGTTGGGGCTATAATGATAACCCTCCTCAGTGTTGGAGTGTGTGGGATTTTCAACCTATGTGAAAAATATCCAGGAGTTGGATTGAGTATTCCTACATATAATATGAATACCTCAATGGATTTGGATTGGATATTCCTATATATAATAGAAATACCTCAATGGATTTGGATTGTGTATTCCTACATATAATAGGAATATCTCAATGGATTTGGATTTAGATTTGGATTGGTATTCCTATATATAATAGGAATGCTAGTTGGGCTTGAGGCTATATATATTAGGTGTTTCCTAACCCAAAAATATATCTCAAAAATATTGCAAAAGGAGACGAGTGCTTTTTACAACATTGGAAGGAGAAATGAAGAGATTGAAGGATATTTCGAAGTGGAGATCGGTTTTGAGTAATTATTTTCTCGTCGTCTTTTTCGTGTATCTGTGATCTATTTTCTATTCCAAAGAGTTGTAGTAATCCGTTTGAATCAGGGAGAAGTTTATAAGGAGTCGATGTATTTCTTATTCTATTAGTGGAAACTTTTCAGGGTTGGCCTCCAATCATCCCGTAATTTTTTTCGCAAGGATTTTTCATGTAAAAAATGCTCGTGTTTGAGTGTAATTTTTCTGTGGTTTGGTGATTGGTTTTGTGCATTGTTATTTCTTGGTTCTCTCGCAGGTTAAGGACTTTTTATTTGTTAAGAAGTTGCATCTTCCGGTATTTGCTTCCGAGAGGCCCAGTGATAAATCCAAAGAGGACTGGAATTTCGAGCACATTAAGATGTGTGGGTACATACGACAGTTCGTTGAGAAGAACGTGTAAAATCACGTTGCCAGTATAGAGCATACGAAGACACTTTGGGAGAAACTAAATCTTTGTACGCGAAGAAGACCGGGGTAAACAAGTTATTCCTGATCCGAACAATGATGGGTCTGCGGTACAAAGATGGTAAGTCTATCACGAATCACTTGAGTGAGTTCGAGGGCATGGTTAACCAGCTATTCTCAATGGGAGTCAAGTTCGATGACGAAGTTCAGGGGTTGTGGTTGTTGTGTACGTTGCCAAACTCGTGGGAGACCGTACGAGTGTCTATGATCTCTTTTTCTCCAGAAGGCATAGTCAGTCTGGAGTTCATCAAGAGCAGGGTATTGAATGAGGAGATGCGAAAGAAATCTCATGGCACATCTTCTTTATCCCATTCAGAGGCGCTAGTTTCAGAGAGTCGTAGAGGGGAAAAAGTAGGGGTCCATACAGTGGCAGAGACAAAAGAAGAGGAAAGCCCAAAGGTTAGTACAAGGACTCAGAGTGCTATTATTGTGGCAAGAAGGGCCACATCAAGTAGAACTGTTTTGCTTGAAAGAGGAAGAAGAAGGACGATAAGGGGAACCAAGGTGAGAACACAACAACGGCTGCCTAAGCACATGGAGGTGATATGATCATTGTAGGCGATGAGGTACTCATGAACCTCGCTTGCGATGACAATTATTGGCTAGTGGACTCAGGTGCTTCAGGACACGTATCTCACAACAGGGCACTATTTTCTACTTACGCGATAGACAACTATGGAGTATTGAAGATGGGCAATGGAGATGTGTCAAAGGCTGTTGCTATTGGAGATGTACATGTGAGAACCAAGACGGATGCAGTTCTTGTTCTTAAGGATGTTCGTCATATCCCTGATATATGTTTCAACCTGGTATCAATTGAAAGGTTGGATGATGAGGGATTCTTTAATCTCTTCGAAAATGGTCAGTGAAAGTTTTTCAGAGGTTCGATGATGATTGCAGATAAAGCAAGTGGTCTAGACTCTATTATATGGAAGATAGCACACATGGGGCACACGAGGTGAACGCAGCCACTGATGCATCTACCGAGTTGTGGCACAGGAGGTTCAGCCATATCAACGAGAAGGGGATGATCTACTTGGTGAACTTGAAGGTAATCCCGGGGCTCAAGTCTACAAAGTTGGAGAGATGCACGCATTTTTTGGTGGAGAAGCAAAAAAGGGTATCTTTTCAAAGTCACCCAAGTTCAAGGAAGCCGACATTCCTCGAGTTGATTCACTCGGATGAAGGTAAATTCTATTGGTGGTAATTCTTACTTCGTGACTTTTATTGATGATTGTTTCAGGATGGTTTGGGTCTATGCCTTAAAGACCAAGGATCAGGTGCTCCCACTTTCAAAGAGTTTCAGGCCTCTGTTGATAGAAAAACGGGCAAGAAGTTATTATGTGTTCAGTCCGACAATAACGGCGAATACATCGATCCATTTGATACATATTGCAGAGAGAAAGGAATACGACACCAGAAGAGTCCGCCAAACACACCTCAGCTCAATGGTGTAGCAGAGCGCATGAACAGGACACTGATGGAGAGGATACAATATTTGTTGTCTGAACACAAACTTACTGGAAAGTTATTGGGGTGAGGCTCTCTACACTGCTGCTTATGTCATTAATTATCTCCTAGTACTCCTTTATAGGTGGTGTGCCTGACAAAGTATTGTACGGCAAAGAACCGTCATACAATCATTTACGAGTGTTTGGTTGTAAGGCCTTCGTGCATGTACCAAAGGACGAGAGATCCAAACTTGAGCCGAAGATGAGGCAGTGCATCTTTGTCGGCTATGGTCGGGATGAGTTTGGCTATAAACTCTACGATCCAGTAGGAAGAAAGATCTACAGAAGTAGGGATGTGGTATTCGTCGAGATTTAGACAATGGACAACACTCATGATTCTAAGAAATCTTCTAAGGATGAGGAATTGCCGAAGTTAGAGTCATTTCGCTTTGAGCCATTTTCAGAGGACACTGTAGAGGATCCAGTTATGGGGGAGACAGTACATGGAGATGCTTCCAACCTTGATCATCAGACTGCTGATGATGGTAAGGATGACCCTCAGGAGGATGAGCATGTTGAGGAGGTAGTTCCTAAAGGGGAGGAGGTTGTTAGTATACAGCCAGCACTAGAGCTTCCGTTGAGGAGGAGCACGAGAGATCGTCGACCATCTACTAGATACTCACAATATGAGTATGTGCTACTGACTGACGGGGGAGAGCCCAAAAGTTTTACAGAGGCTAGAAGACAAATAGTGGTTGGAGGCCACGTAGGAGGAGATGAGTTCCCTACATGTCAATTCTACTTATGAGCTGGTGCGATTGCCAAAGGGCAAGAATGCTTTGAAGAATCGATGAGTGTTCAGAGTGAATCAGATGGATGATGCTACTCGGTCTCGATACAAATTGAGGCTGGTAGTTAAAGGCTACGGTCAGCGGAAGGACGTGGATTACAATGAGATCTTTTTGCTAGTTGTCAAACAGTCGTCTATTCGGGTGGTGCTAGCATTGGCAGCCAGTTTCGACTTGGAGGTCGAACAGATAGGCGTTAAGACGAAATCCCTCCACGGTGATCTAGAGGAGGAGTTGTACATAGAGCAGCTAGAGGGATTCTGTGAGAAAGGAAAGTCACACCTAGTATGCTGGTTGAAGAAGAGTCTGTTTGGTCTGAAGCATGCTCCAAGGCAGTGGTACAGAAAGTTTGAGTCATTTATGGGGGAGCATGGTTATGCACGGACGATGTCGGACCACTGTATTTTTATGAGGTACTTTGCCGATGATAATTTTATTATACTTTTGCTCTATGAAGATGATATGTTATTGGTGGGTCAGAATGCCACCAGGATAGCGGAGTTGAAGCACCAACTGTGTGCGGCCTTCTCTATGAAGGATTTGGGCGCAGCAAAGACTATTCTTGGGATGTAGATCAGCCGAGAGAGATAGTCCAAGTTGCTTCATTTGTCCCGAAAGAAGTACATTCACATGGTACTTCAGCGTTTCGGGATGGACGAGTCAAAGAAAGTGAGCAACCCCCTTACGGCTCACTTTAAGCTTACTGCGAAGCAGTGTCCATCTACCGAGGATGGAAGATAAGATATGGAGCAGGTTCCATATGCCATGGTGTGCACAAGGCCAGACATCGCTCATGTAGTTGGCACGATTAGCAGGTATCTCTCCAATCATGGGAGGATAAATTGGAGCGCAGCCAAGTGGATTCTACGGCACCTCAGGGCACTGTCGATTGAAGTCTTTCTTTTGGTGGTGACGAGCCAAAGCTGGTCGGATATATTGACGCTGACATGGCTGGAGATGTAGACACGAGAATCAACTTCAGGCTATGTGATGATGTTTGCTGGTGGAGCGGTATCGTGGCAGTCACAGTTGCAGAAGTATGTTGCCTTATCGATGATAAAGGTAAAGTACATTACGGCGACAGAGGCTTGCAAGGAGTTGATGTGGATGAAGAAGCTGTTGTAGGAAATGGGGCTAAAGCAAGAGCATTATATTTTTGCTTTGCGATAGCCAGAGTGCAATTCACCTTGTCAAGAACCAGATATTTCATAGTCGGTCCAAGCACTGAGACTCGGTATCATTGGATACGGGATGTAGTTTTGAAGAAGGACACATCGCTTGAGGAGGTTCGAACATATGACAATGGAGCAGACTTGTTCTCGAAGGTCCTTCCAAGGGGGAAGTTCGAGTACTACAAGCGGATCGTCGGTATAACGAGCTTCTCCACCTAGTTGGGAAGGGGGAGATTTGTTGGAGTATGTGGGGTTCCAAACCTATGTGAAAAATATTCCGAAGTTAGATTGAGTATTCCTACATATAATAGGAATACCTCAATGGATTTGGATTGGGTATTCCTACATATAATAGGAATATCTCAATAGATTTGGATTTGGATTGGGTATTCATATATATATAATATGAATGCTAGTTGTGAGTTTGAGGCTATATATATTAGGTATTTTCTAACCCTAAAATATATCTCAAAAATATTGCAAAAGGAGGCAAGTGTGCTTTTTACAACATTGGAAGGAGCAAGGAAGATATTAATGCTATTTCGTAGTGGAGATCGGTTTCGGGTAATTCTTTTCTCGTCGTCTCCGTTCTTCGTGTGTCTGTGATCTATTTTCTATTCTAAAGAGTTTTGATGATCCGTTTGGATCGGTGAGAAGTTTGTAAGGAGTCAGTGTATTTGTTATTCTATTAGTGGAGACTTTTCAGGATTGGACTTCAATCGTCCCGTAGTTTTTTTCGCAAGAGTTTTCCATATAAAAAAATTGCTCGTGTAGTATGATTTTCTATATGGTTTGGCGATTGGTTTTGTGCGTTGTTATTGCTTGGTTCTCTCGCAGCTTCTTGGTTTGGGGGAACGGTTTCCGCGTTTGTTTTTCCAACACTCCATCCCAACTGGACCATCCGGTGATGACTGGCCTAACATTATAGGGGTCATTCTATTTACTCATAGGGGTCTTCTTGGCAAAGTCGTTTTCACCGTTTTGGGGAGTTTTTTAGCCAGCCATTTATGAAGTGTTTAAAAAAAATTCTACTTGATAATTTTTTTAGGTACTGATTTTGGTCGGATCAAAATTTTATCAAAACCGGTGTAGTATAATTTTGGATGTCTTTATAAATACACAAAATCAGTGAGTTTTAACAGATTTTAATATTTTATCCCATTTATATCCTCACCAAATTAAAAAATATTATAATACCGTACCATATTTTTCTTTCTCATCTTTGTTTCTCTTATACTTCCTCCAAACTACGATTACTTCTTCTGGTAAAATTTTAAAATATTGTTTTCCAATAAACTCTCTTATCTTTATCAAAACAATCATTCTTCTAATGGCAATCTTCATCCGGACGAACGTTCTTATTTGGTTATTGCCGAAGTCAAATAATGTATGATGCACACACATAAATACATCTCCAAGCATGGACATATAAGTTAATTATATTCTTGTAAAAAACTTTCAGAACATCTCGTTAATGAATTATCAAGCATGTGTTGAACTGAAAATCACCACAAATCGGATCCCTCATAATCGGTACTCTAAAAATATCTCATAACCGCTACCCCAACCATTGCCAAGCATATCCTTAATATTTTATTTTTAATTTCAAAGATGGATTATTTTATTATTATTATTATTACTATTATTATTATTATTATTATTATTATTATTATTATATAGCTCTTCAAGTGGCTTCTGGTTGGCTCACCAAACCACTCCCAATGATTGCCACGTGTAAAATGTTCACCAAACCACTCCCAAAGTAGTTTTAAATTAAGTAAAATGACATGTAAAAACAATTGAGTGAAAGGATTATCTATCCTAAATTTGGTGGATGAAAAAAAATGGACTCTACAAAATCCCACCAACAAAACAATAATGGTGGCTGTGTAGAGGAATTGATACTTAATTTAGGAAAGAAGACTAAGATTAGCTTTTTGCTCTCTACAAAATTACACTCGCGCTCCAAATCTCTCTTTTATTTTTCTTTTTGCTTTGTTTATCACACTATGTTTTTTCCAGATGGTTACAAGCTAACAAATTTATAATCTAAAGTCATCACAGCTAATCTACAATAATCCTAAAAAAAATAACTTTCAACTAAATTCTTGTTGAATATGGTCCGACCAAGTCGCGGATGAGATGTGTGTATCTGGAAGAAATTATAATTCAGGGGAAGCAAAACTAAGGGTATGCCAAATTGACAAGAACAAGAGCATTTAACATAACATGATAAACTAACATACAGTTTACGTAATATGAGTGGCACGTCCAAAAAGAAAATAATCTTTTTACTGTTCCTGAAACTAGATACAAAAATATCATTCAACAGTCACAACAAACATACAGTTTCGTATAGCAGCAGCTTCAAGACCTGAGCATACCAATTACAAAATGAAGTCTCCACTTTTATGTTGCATTCTCAGAAATGAAAAACATACCTGTATGTGCCAACTCAGAAAGTAGACAGAGAATGTTCAAGTAATCCTGCCAGGTGTACTTAGCAGGGGATAAAACAGGCTTTAAATTCTTCACCAACATGCATATGTTTATTGAAAAATGTACGGAAAGGAATAAAAGAAAGGGAAAAAATAAGGGAAAAAATAATGAAAGAAGATAGACTAGAAGAAAGCAAGGAATCTATGAATAAAACAGGGCCATCAGAACTGGAACACGACTAGCTAGAACTATACATAAATAGAATTATTGCAGCCAACCATCCTAGTTATATACAAGATAAAACTCAAACATCCCTAATAGGCCTCGATAACCAATACGCAATACAACATCTGAACATTCACATCCCCACTCCCCTCCCGAACAAAATATGCCTTATCTTTTTGTTTATGCTACAACCGATATTGCACCTGAACATCCCCCCAATAGCCTTGATTTTCTTCCTGTTGCCACCTCCTAGAAGCTCATTACCTCAACAAACTCTTAGCAACCCTGAAGGCGGTCTATCTGAAAATGTTTGCGAAGCATAACTGGCATTCAAGGAAAATTGCCATTTCATTTCACTCATTACCGGTCCACCTTTTTAGTCATTGTGGCTTTGATCTCAGCTTTTCCAGCAACTCTTGTATTGTATGAGAAGCATCCTTAAAATAAGAAAACCATCAGAACATTATAATCTAAAAGTATTATTGATGAGAAAACAGAGAAATCAAACAACAAAAATAATCATCTATTTAGTGATTAAAACTACAGGGTTTTCTCGTGCTTTCTACTAGTAAGTTTTGAACCCAGTGCAAAGGACTCGTTTGAAGCTCTCACCTTCAATTTCTTCCTCAAACTTTCCTCTTCTCTGTCTCGCCGGCTCCTTTCTTCAGAGAAAATATCAATCAGAGCTTCTTGTTCCTTGGTCGCAACGTCCACCTTCTTCTCTGCAGCTTCAAGCTGGTCATTTCCAAACATCAGTAAGTTCCACTTAATATGACAAGTCCATGAGCAGTTATTCAATCCCCTACTTACAGGCAGTGCAGTGCGTCAAACGAGATGGCAAAACACACATACTTCCACAATCATATTTTCCACTTCTATGTTTGTTTATATTTTTTGAGATTCGTCAGTCTTCATGAGTCAATTATTGGCGCAAAAGAAACAAGGTGAACCTCTGATAGTCCTCTTCTTACCTCATGGGTTCCAAAATAATAATTAAGTTCAACATGTTGTGAACTAATAGCTTTAATTATGTGGCTGTCCACTTATTAAGGGATGCCAGATTCACCATAACCCTAACTCTCCCTAAAAAAATTATATATATATATATATATATATATATATATATATATATATATATATATATATATAGTGAGAGGAGGACCCTCTGTCCCCATATCTATTCACACTAGACACGGTACAAAGTATTTTTCGTGTCTGATGGATATGGCAGTGCATCAGAGGAGGATTGTACCGCTCTACAAGAGGGTCAAACCGCATGTGTCCCATTTGATCTATGTGGATGACCTCTTGATCCTGTCGTCGATGGAGGGTCTCACTACTATTTCGGAGAACATGGGAGTGTTCGGGAGACTGTCAGGACTTCAACTGAACATGGACAAGAGTCGGGTATACTTTAGCTATCTCTGTCCTCTAAAGGAGGCGCGTGCATTGGTGCTAGGGGTCGAGAAGAGGGGTCTGCCTGTAAAGTATCTTGGGCTTCCGTTGTCAGTCAACTACGCAAGGGATTTGGAATGCCAAAGTTTAGTTGAGTTTACCCAACGGAGAGTGGAAGGCTAGCATGTACAATGTCTATCATTTGGAGGACGTATTGAGCTTGTACGGTCTGTCATTTCCGCCCTAACTTTATTCTGGTTGTAGTCTATTATGGTGCCGACGGCTACCCTCCGAAAAGTGGAACGTATCTGCTCTAACTTTATTTGGAGAGGTGGCTTGCATGCTATCGCCTGGGAGCAACTGTGTAGACCTCGGAAGAAAGGGGGGTAAGCTGACGTAGAAGTTTGTGCGTGGAGATTCTCTATGGGCAGAATGAATGGCAAGTAGGTATATGAAATGAGGCAATTTTTGGTCCTGCAGGTACAACAACAATGCTTTTGTTACCTTCAAGCACTTGCTACACAATAGGACAGCTATTAAAACTGTCATACAACTGGTCATACGGGATGATAGGAATACTCATGTGGCTCGACCCATGGATAGCTCACAGGAATTTATTGGAGATATCGGGTCAGCAACTACAGTTGGAGGCAGATAGGGGAATGAGGGTGCATTCCATCATCCGAAATAGAGAGTGACGGCCTAACCTATATTATTACACGGTCATGCATGCAGACAGTATTCGAACGGTCCAAATTGATACTAGCATCAACACTGACAGATGGATGGAAAACCCATCGGGGGGTGTGGCAGGCAGAGGGGACTTCGAGTTTGGGAGCTATTACAACTTCGTGCGATCTATACACCACAAGCTGGATAGCTATGACTTTATATGTTCAAGGGGCTCGCTCGCAAAATGCAACTCTGCATGTATCGACTATTGCTGGGCAGCCTTCTTACCAAGGACATACTTGCCCATTTTGTGTTCGGCTCCCAAACCAACTCTGTGTGCTATGCAACCAAAGTAGTCAATTCGGCATCAATTCTTCGAATGTGGACTGACTTGGTTCCTTTGGCATGAGCAATGTTACAAGCGATTAAGGAGCTGCGGGAAGGCGAAGGACATCGACAGAATCATCATGAAAATTCGTGCCAAGAGAAGAAGAGGGATGCTATGGTTTAAGGAGACACGTCTATGCCTAGCAGCAACAGTGTGGCATGTGTGGCGAAAGCATAATAGGCGCACCTTTGAGGGACTCCAAACTTCTCCGTTGAAATTTTACACTATTGAATTTGATGTTGGTGCTATGACACCCCTATGAGGGGCTGAAAGTGTACGATGAGTAATATGTTTTATGGATGAATAAAATTTTAGCTTTGTTTCAAATATATATATATATATATATATATATATATATATATATATATATAGTGAGTGTGAGAGAGAGAGAGAGAGAGACCATAATAGATTTATGGCAATACACCTCTCCTCTTTCCCTCTCATAACACGTTATTAGCAACAAGGAAGAAGGCCGAGAACGTTCGTCAAAGATCGGAAAAAGCTTTCAGTTAGCTTTCTATCATTCGTTTGTACATATATACATACTTTTTATTATGTTAAATTTCATCCAAATATTCTTAACGTTTGATAATACTTCAAAATATATTTAATCCCGCGAGATTTCTTTCTTTTTGTTAGGGTTTCTCCATTTTTACGTAATATTATTGCCATTTATTTCTAGTTTATTGTTTTAATCTGCTCTTAGTTGAAGTACTTTGCTCATTTGTCCCTGGATCATATGAAGAATAAATAAAGAATAATAATAAACATAAAAATAATAATATATTTGGTTATTTTCAAAGCAAATGGAACCATTTGTCCACATGCAAATGAGATGCGTGGATATAAATGTGGATGATCAAACGAAAGTTGGGATAGAATACACAGTTTGGAATGCCTTAATTTGATAAGGTTCTGACATGAAGCTACACAAACACAGACATACTTCTTATGATAGAAGTAAAAGTGTATGTTCATGTATTATATTTTATATAATGCAAATATGTTTATCATTTTTAGTTGGATTTTAGCTTAACCCGGTTTAGCGAATGTTGAAATTTTCTTGCAATTAATTCAATGGATTCTGAACGGTGAACAATATGGATAATGGAAATTTTGAAGTCAACCTATAAATTGGCTAGAATGGATTTTATATGCACGATTCAGTTAATGCATATGAGATATTCATTTGATCGTTGATTGATTTTAAGTAGATTTGACTGTGTGGGTTAACTGGTTTCGTAGAAATTGAGTATGATGTAAGAGTAGAATTGGGAGCAAGTTTATAATTGACAGAAATGACAAATTGAGATTATAAATTTTGGATTGGATAAGTTTACGACATGGATTCAGGATTTGGACTGTAGAATCATTTGGATTAGCTTCATCGATTATTAGGTAACCGAGAATAAATTTTGTTGGGTGTAGCTTCCTTGAAAATGATCTTGCTAGATAAACCTTGACCCTTCCATTATTAGTTATTATTTTGTTAGAGAGGTGACCGGTATGGGTTCTTTAGTTGTTTTGAGTTAGAAGCGTTCCCCACAGTTTGAGATAGAGTCCCTTAGGTTTGGGTTATGATTTGGCCCTTAGATTTGGGTAGTGATTTGGCCTCAGAATATAAAATGAGTATGGTTCTTCTCAGTTGTCTGTTTGCTTTGAAAACAAATCATAACCCAAATCTAAGGATTCTAATGGCGTTGCCTTGGGTAATTGTAATGAGAATAGAGATGAAGCATTGAACATGGCCAGGTAAGCCTTTGAATTGATTTGGGATTCTTAGAATTTTGTTGACAGATTTTTGACTAATTAATGGATTGTGTTAGGTTTAGTTGATTGATTTCTTATGATTGGATTGTCTTAGTTGATTTATAATTAAGAGTGAATGATGCACGGAGTTCTATGACAAATTGGATTGTGATTTGGAATCGTGCTCTCAGCAATTTATTAATAGTTGTGTGGCTTTTGGATTAACATCAACTTGTTTTCGATTGGATCCTTAGTAAATGTCTCGAGAGATAAGTTGGAAGATACGGTGTAGCTTATAGATTATGTTTTGATTAGTACTCTTGTAGGAAATTGGCGGAAAGCATTGGGTTTCGGCTTATGGAATGGATTGAGTTTTGATGACTCAAGATTTTCTAGTATTGGACGAAATGAGTATATGTTTAATTATTATCTTGACAAACTAGCAATGAATTGAAGTTGACCCTTTGAAAATTAAATGATGGTTATTTTATAGTTGGCTGAAATTTATAAGAGGATTGGTTTTATTCATAAAAAAGTGCATGAGCTTTGAATAGATGGACATTTTGTGTTGGTTGGAATTGACCTTGTTGGTAGATGGACTCTCAAGAACTTTGGATTGAGATTTGAATTACATGATATGGAAAAAAAATTGGGCTAAACATTGAAAGAGATACAATTTCCTTGTGCATAGTTAAGTTATTTGAATTTGTTGTCTTTTCGAAATGAGTAACTCTTCAGTGTTCAGTGATTAGTCTTGGAGTGATTCGGTGTCATTTCTGAGATAGTTGGATTCTTCCATAATGGAACGATCATTTATAATCAAGAATGGGACTTGATACAGTCAGGTTTGGCAATTTGGGTTATGATTGAAAAAATTATCTTTTGAGAATTTTCTTGGACCGTGTGGTGCAACATTTAAAATTTGACATGAGATATCGGGTGGTTTCAACCTTAAATTGGATTGGTATTATTTAGATAAAATTTAGACGGCATAATAAACTTTCTAAGTCTACTTATTGAAGTTTGAATTTGAATGATTACAGTTGGTTGATAAATTTGCAACATGGTTTGTTTTATGGAATTTGATCTAGTGGCCTTAGCTTAGTCTCTTTGATTCAGAATAGAGTATGGTGCCTAAGTGGGTTGGTTATAGTCTTTGTTCGTCCCTTGATGCTTGTCTGTCAGTAGCTAGATTTTGTCATGATATCTCACATAGTGACCTTAAGAAGAACAGTTACATGTGAGGCACATTATTGGTGAAGGCAAAGATTGTTCGTGAAGCTTCAAAATGATTGGACCGAAATTGGTGGTATAAATTGTTCCGAGAGATTTGGATTACATATGAATGGGTTCTGGTATTGGATATATAAGATGAAAAAGTTATGTTGGAACGATATTGGAAAATTGTTGAAAAAGAAGACGGATAAGAATGGAAAAAATATTGTGGGAATTCATTGATTTCATGTACTTTTTTTAAAGGAAACACCTATGCAGGAAGTTATGAGATTTGGTGCTAAGGGTAAGTTGAGCCAAGAGTAATGGTCCTTTTACATTCTTGAGAGAGTTCTGTAACCTATTGGACAGCATTGTCATTGGCTGAAGTGCACAATATTTTTCCATATCTCGCAACTTCGAAAATATGTGCATGATCCAAGGCAAGTGGTGGGCTTTGACCAAAGAAGCTGCATAGAAAATATTGTGTGCTGAAGAGCTTGCTCAAATTTTTGGACAAAAAAGAAGGTACCTTGAGTATAACACTTACAAAATTCATGTATCCAAACATCGTTGTGGTAGTTAAGAGATAAAGGTGGGTACCAAAGTGTTAACACTAAGACAAATTTCATGGTATCCAAATGAAAAGAACTTCAAGGTAGTTAGCTGTAATTATATCAACAAAGTGTTTACCTCATTCATCTAGACATGCTTATTTAAAAGTATTATCCAAAAAAAAAGGCTCTTGATAAAGGCACTACAAAATTCACTCGAGGCAGCCCAATTTTTCACCATTGATAATTACAAATTTGCCACTCCCAAAAATTATTCACCGGGCTGCCCACTTCCATTTGATTTTTTTTTTATAATCATGACTGTCAAAATTTTGACGACGCTGGAATGGAGGACCTAGGGGTAGCGGCAGAGGAAGGAGGGGAGGGAGGAGCGGCGGACGCCGAGGGTGCCGAGGTAGTCGAGGACCGGGATCATGTTCTTCTTGACGCTGCAGCCGAGGACGAGCGGATAGTAGTAGATGACGGCGACGGTGAGGCCGAGGGAGCGGAGGAAGTCGACGCGCTCACGCATGACCTCAACGGTGACGGGGAGCTCCAAGCCGTCGAGCTCATCGGGGAGGATGCCGAGGCCGCGGAGGAAGTCGTAGACGTGGGAGCAGGAGGCGGCAGGAGGCGGCGGTAGAGGACGGGAGAGGAGGCGAAGGCGAAGGCGCGCGCGCGGTGGAGGACGGGGGCGGCGGCGAGCGGTGGAGGAGCGGGAGAGGGAGCAGGAGGAGGGAGGTGAAGAGGGTGGACAGCCCTAGTAAAATTTGGCTAGCCTGAGTAAAATTTCTTCATAACTGGACTAGCCCCAATACTGGCTAGCCCTGAGTGTACTTTGTAGTGCCTTTATCACAAACCAAAAAAAAAAAAATCTTCCATTCAGTTATGTTAAGGGTGTCCTCCTATAATACTAATAAAAACCATATCCTTTTTCTAAACATAATCCATGTTTGTTTAAGCCTAGCTCTACTACTCACGGCTCCTTGAACTACACTATCATATAGCTCCTCAAAGAGCATTTATTGGTCTGATTCAGCTCGCACGTAACTAAGGGCCTGAATAAATATTTATGTACATGAAATAATGAGTTGTATTATATGCAAGTAAAGTGTATGTGTATTAAATTACGAGATGGTAGCATGTATCACATCTTGGAATATATATATTTATTATTATTATTATTATTATTATTATTATTTGAATCTTGGACAGAGTAGAGGTAGCATGTATCACATCTTGGAATATATATATATATATATATATATATATATATATATATATATATATATATATAATTTACCTTTTGTGAGAAATATATATAACACAAAAATAAAAATCTATCCATAATACCCTCAAACAAACATGTATCTACTTTGCACATCCATACATTCTCAGTAAAGTCAGTCCATCCATCCAACAATGCATGTTGGCTTGTTCTCAATCCTCAATCCCAGCCACCATAGATCCTTCTCTACACACCCACAACACATCCCTATCCCTTCCTCCAACATGTCCTCTCTTCTCCATCCCAATACCCTTAAGGCTGGATTACATGGAAACTTGAATCACGAATGAGAATAAAGTGTTTCATGTGTATTCGATCGATGAAGTATGAAAATTCTTTCTTTAAGTTTTGAGGACGAAACGTGTTTTTAGTGGTGTATTATGTAATATTCCGCTCATTGTGTTGATTTGTCGGCTTGAGTAGGCTGATTGGATTTGAGTTGTGCGAAAAATCGTAGAATTTGAACGGAGATTTGGACTTACTTAATTGGATCAGATTATATGGTTTATTGAGCAGGGTTCACTTATATGGTTATACCAATTAAGGAGATCGTGCATCACATCAAATTGTATCTTTGAAGAATAGTTTGGTATCTACATGATCGGGACATAAAGACAATTCATCAAATAGTAAGTGGTGTTGGTCCTTTCCTTCATCTTTACGCCTTAATAAAAGAACTCTCTTTGTAGGAAGGTATCGATAATGTCTTAATAAAAGATAAAGGTAAAAGCAATCACTGGTATTATTGTTATTAGTTGAAATGTTGGATTTCCAAATTGTTATGCAATTGTGCACGAGGATGAGCCATTAGGCTCTCGAATGGGTGTTTTTATTGATGTTGTACTCGGAGCTTTCACAAGAAAGCGTTATGGAAATGGTTTTGTACGATTGAAACGCGAGTAATATTTTGAGACCGATGTGTCGCTAGTTGTGACAACCCTAAACTGGAAAGATGAGTTACGAGCGGGGCTTAGGAAATATGCAGTACGAATGGAGAAATCAATTTTATTCATTTTAAATTCCATCACCATGCTTTATATGGTTTATAGCTAAGACATTGGCATTTGCATGGTCATGGACAACTTGTGCACAAGGTTTAGTTTTCCTCGAACGATATTCAGGTCACCGGGATGTATCGGCCTAGTAAAAAATTATGTAGAACGAGCATAAAGCACAAGATATTGCGGGACCTTCAGTGGAGCTAGCTATCCGAATTAGAAGGGTACCGTATATAGTCCTTTAAGATGTCGGAATCACCAATGACCGTCATGTAGACATGTTGTATTGCTAATGATTATTTTATAAGATGGTAAGTGATAATCCTTGTTTTGTAGGATGGACAAGTCAACTATGGATAAGATATCACTCTACAAGTGATATGATTATGTTTCATGCTTATATTTTATATTCTTGATTATAAATTGTTAACAGACGCAAGTCCATAGTAGAAAAATCGTATTTATAAAATTATATGTTTCACATGAATACTATGTTGGTTTAAGTGAGTCAATGTTCGCAGTATCGTTATCGGAATCAGTATCGAACCCTTCCTATAAGTATCATGAATGGCGGTATCGACATTATCAACAATTTCTGATCGGAGTATCGTATTTTTTGGTATCGGAAAGCAAATAATTATTAATAAATTACCAAAATTTTAGAAAAATAATATTTTATACATTTAGGCATAATTTTAAATATTTTCTGTGTTATTTTTTAGTAGTTTTAAAATTGAATGAAATAGTAGTAATTCTTACCGATTGGTTTACCTGCGATAGGTAAAAAGATTTCTTTTGCATGCTTTTATAACCTTACTATGCTTTTTCACCCTTGTTTATTGGTCTTTTTCATCCAATTTTCTTTGTCGGATAGACTGAAAAAGAGAACCCCCAATGTCAATATCGGTCAGTATCGATATCAGTCGATATCGGATCGAGACATGCTAAACCATACCGGTATCGACCGTACCGGTTTGGTATCGGACGATACTGCAAACTATGGAGTCGGGTTTATACCGCTCACTAGTGCATTCCCAATGTGTTGACCTCCTCTTCCACTAATGCAGGAAGTTGCTTAGACGTTCTGAGGCAATTGAAGCTCAATTGGCAACTTGAAGCTTTTATCTGAAAAATGTTATCTTTTGTAATAAAGGACATTTTGTATGGAACATTGTACATTATATTGGTCTCATGAATTGTAAACCAAATTGGCATATTTCAGTAGGCCATTGAGAGACCCTTTGTATTCTGCTACAATTATCAATAAAAAAAATCATTTTCAATTAGTGATTGTCTATCATTTTTTCGGCTTATTCCTGTTGCAATGACCTTGGATTTAAGATGTTTTATCAACGATGCATATTCTTGCCTTGTACAAGTGCAAATTAGACTTGTACGACATCACGTCCAGTGACGACTTTCAGTCCTATGGAACCGGGATGTGACACATTGCCCACTCTATCTTTACTTCTTATCTAAGCTTGAAGCTCTCGACATCTACGCTCTACTTTGTGGTGGAATGTACTAGTCCTTATTTCTTGTATAGCCTAAAGCCTTTTCTAGTTTTTCTTTTATTTTAGTCCCATAGGAAAACATAAGGAGACATAACTGCCTATAAATATGTACTCTTTATAGAGATTTGACAAGTAATGTTGATGCCCCAATTACCATTGTTATCGAAGTTGCAAAAGTCGTCGTTGCCATCAGAGGCTCGATGAAGTCAAGAAGACCGATAGAAATTGGAGCTTGAGGTGTCAATGATTTTTGCTAGAACTAAAGGGGGTAAGGACAACAACTTGATTGATGCATGAGGTTCGAGCCGAGTGGGTAGAGATGGGTACAGATGAGTGGCTCGACAGGTGAGTAGAATCGATGACAACTTCGATAGGGTTGGAAAGCTAGATCTAGGGTTAGGGATCTAGGACTAGGTTATGATTAAGGTTAGGTTTAGGAATCTATAGTTAGGGTTATGAAATATGGTTAAGGATTATACTTTCTTTTGAAAAAACTGGATAAGTGGAAAGCTGTCAAAAGTGAAGCTTGTGCTGCTACAATGTTGAGATAGAATACTGCAATCAATGGCGTAGATGCATTAATGAGTAAGTAAATATTTAGGCAAGAGACTAATACAAGAGAGAAGGCAATATAAAACATATACATAGGAAGTCCCTTATAGGACTTGGATGGAGATCCTGGATTTCCTCAGCTTTGCATGACAGTTGCTTCTTGTCATTAAAATGGAGTTGAGAGCAAGTTGTTGCCCTGTAGTGAGTAGTGACCCACTCTGCATGACAGATGCTTGACTTGCTTCTTTGTAATTAAAATGGAGTTAAGAACAGGATGTTGCCTTGTAGTGAACAGTTACCCACTCACCACTTCTGTTTGTCCAAGATACTGATGATTTGTCTGAATCCTTACTTAAGAGTTAGACAAGGTGGCTATATTTCATTCAACCTTCAGGGGCGTTCTCAATTTTCTATGCAGACAATACACCAATCTTTTCTCAGCTATTGGTTGATCAGCTTTCCATTCTCAAGTTCATTTTGTATATGTTTGAAAACTTGTATCATATTAAACTCAACCTTACCATAACCTTCCTTGTATTGAAAGGGGAACCTGTCTTCTTATGAGCACTAAAGTTTAGAAAGGCGAAGGTAAGAAAAAGGAAATTGACCATTCTTGCAATCAAATTCCAATGTAGAGAATCGTGAAATTCATTAGTACGACCAATCAACACGGAGAAACTACAAATCCATATGAACACTCCCAACTAAGATTTGTTATGCAGGGAGCATGGTTTTGACTATTAAAGCTAGGAAGACACATCAAGTGTCTAGAGCCCATATGGACAAGTTTAAAAGATACTGTAGGCAGGCTACTGGGAACAGTGCAAAAGTACATCATGCAACCGACATTTAAGAATTTTAGGAACAAAATGAATGACAGTTTTAAAATATTGGAATACAATGGATGATGCATAAAATATCACCCTACTTAAAATGGACTATAAGTAAAAATGAGTAAGAAAATTTCTCTCAGCCTACTTATAAGCAAGCTATAACAAAAGCTGCTAATTAAAGTAGGGTGACAAAATCTATATAGAACACAAAGTATTGGAAAATCAAACTTACTTGCTCGGTCAATAATTTATTCCTTTCTCTCTCTTGCTGCAATTCATGCAACATTGTCTCCTCCATATTTGTTATCCTACATTGTTGAGAACACAGTTATAGTGTTATAATTGCAACATAGAGGTAATAATTCAAACAAAAAAGTCTAATCACCTGGTCTTCAAGGCTTCATTTTCATCTTTCAACTGTTTGATGCTCAATTCAGGTTCTTCATTGATGCTCTCATTGCCATTAGATATAACAGAGGCTGCCTGGTAGTTATATAAAGCACAAGATAAGCCCTTTTAGATAAGCAAATGCAAGAAAACCTATGCAGTGCAATAGATCCCTAACTACCAAGTATTGTCCTAATTATAAAGGTTGGATGAAATTACAATTATCAAAACAAAAATCAACATGGTTTCAACATGGTTACCAAAGGATGCAAAGCATTTGAAAGTGCAATAGTGCCCCTAAGCTCTCTTTAGGACCATTTTCTCTTTAACACGAACAAAAACCAAATCCATCTTTAAGATCAGGGTCTACCTCTAGTTAGGGGAGGGGCAAGCATTCAGCTTATTTGGTTTCAACCTAACCGAATTAGTCAAAACTGAATAAACCGAAATTTTAAAAATCTAAAACCGAACCGAAATTAGCCAAAACCGAAACCGAACCAAATAATTAATTCGGTTTATTCACTTTGGTTGGTTGGGCTATTTGTATCGCTTAATGGGTCGAATTCAAAGTTGGAATTATGGTTAAATTATATTTAAAATTGTAATTTTTATATACACATTTGTTGTATTTCAAAGTTGCGGCCAAAGTTGGACTAGTTGTTAAATTAACAAAGTTGGACTTCAAAACACATACATAGAATTATTATTTTCAAAATATACATATTATTAACTATAAAATATGATATAATTGAGGGTATTTACATAATTGCATAAGTCTTATTAGGTTTTAGGTTTTGAACCGAAACCGAAACCCAATACCGAAGCCGAATAAAGAATTTTAATATTTCAAAATCGAAACCGAAATTCTTCAAACCGAACCGAACATTCGGTTCGGTTTTCGGTCCAAAACCGAATAATTCTCACCCCTATCTTTAGTCCTAGCATCTCCTTTAACAACCATCTTATCCTTCCTCTTTAAAGGAAAACATCTATTGGTCTGCGTTCCATACGTCCAAAATACCTAAGCCAAGTTTCTTTAGATGTGTACTCACTCATATCAATGAAACTATTCTATTGAGTTGAGCATCTCAATCTCAAATATGATATAATACCACCATGGTTCCTCTACGACCTCTCTCTACCTTCTCAACAAATACTTTTAACCTTCCTCCCAAACCCATTTCCCTTACCCTTGAAACCCATAAGCCATTAGCAAACCATTAGACATTTGCAACATATTGGCCATTAGTAAACCATCAACTCATCATAGAGCTCAAACTCGTGATCATCTATCATCAGCTTCTCTAAACATGGATCTCCATCCTCCAGTGACGACTTCGGATGTCCAACAACGACCTCGACCAGGTCCACAACAGCCAGCACCTCTGCATTGTAGAGCATCACTGACAAGTAGCATGACCAACACAACAGTCATCAATTTTTTTTTTACTTCAACCCTCCACGGGTGACACTCAATAACCAACACTGTAGATGTCAACCACAGTACACCCTTCGTCCTAGCCAATCTAGAACAAGTTGGCCTTGTATTAGTTATAGCCAATAAAAAAAACATCATTGTAGCAAAAACCTTAAGCAAGAAAGTAATAGTCACTAGCCCTTGTAAAAAAAATTTAACCTTCCTATTTTAGCCATTCTATTCTTTATCATGGATTTACTTTTTTTGCCATTTTTCTTATATTTCTTGTACACTTTGCATTCACACGCATTATTCTACCTTGAACATATTCTGTTGGTGCTACCACTGCTCCTTGCGTTGTTCTACCTTGATCAGATTTTGTTGGTGCTACCATAGCTCCTTGCAATTCATATATCGACTACCATTCTCTCGTACGGTGCAAATTGAAACGATCGACTCCTGAGATCCATAACCAAGGTTATGAAATAAAAGCCATAGTGTTTGCTTCTTTCCTTCTTCCATTCACAAGTAGCCTGAACAATGAACAAGAGTTTTTGACTTCAACCCTGCACGGGTGACACTCGATAACCAACATCGTAGATGCCAATCTAGAACAAGTTGGCCTTGTATTAATTATAGCCAATAAAAAAAATTCTCTTTGTAGCAAATACCTTAAGCAAAAATGTAATCGCTGCTAGCCCTTGTAAAAAAAAACCTTTAACCTTCCTATTTTAGCCATTATATTCTTTTAGCCATTATATTCTTTCTCATGAATTTACCTTGTAGCCATTTTTCTTATCTTTCTTGTACACTTTTCATTAACCTGCATTGTTCTATACCTTGATCAGATTCTTTTGATGCTACCACTGCTCCTTGCAATTCGTATATTGACTACCATTCTCTCAAACGGTGCAAACTGAAATGATCGAGTCCTGAGATCCGTAACCAAGGTTATGAAATAAAAGCCATGGTGTTTGCTTCTTTCCTTCTTCCATTTGCATACTTTTGTTAACTGTGAGGAGTCTTGTCATTCAATACCGTGAAGTTACAATACATCGGGATCGAAAACATTTAACTTTTGTTCTCTCCATCTACTTTGGTCCTCATAGACTAAACAAGAACACCATCGAAATTGTCAAAGAAACAATCCACTCCAGGCAAGAATCCGCTCGCCCTCATCTTCCAAGTAAAGACAAACTCGGAGCCTAATCAGTTCGCTCGGAGGGCAATAGAGTGCCTTGCTATTGACAACAACAACGTATGCTTGAACTCAACTAGCTACTAACAAGATTAATTTGCTTACCTACCTGAGTCCACTCCTTGCTAACTTTAAATAAGAGCGGCCGCTAGCTAGCAGATAAAGAACTATATTTATTATGCGAGGTCGTCAAAGAACCTCAATGGACTAGTGACGGGCTTAACTAGCATAGCATTCGACTTCTAATTAAGAATAGGAAGAAGATGGTTAGTTAATCATAAAGTTCCAAATCGAATGATTGAGAAACCGTTAAAGCCAATTAAGCCTAGGACCTAAAGGAGACTGTGGGACAGTATTCCAGATCTGTCCAAGAGATCTTTGAAATGTCAATATGCAATCACCTTCACTCCTTGATCAGATTCTGTTGGTGCTAACATTGTTCCATGCAGTTTATATATTGACTACAATTCTCTTTGAGGTGAGTTATGCCCTGCTCTCGTATAGTGTAATTTACTCTCGTTTTGCTTCATGTCTATAATAATAAACTACGGTTCCAAGTATATGGTCCTCTACTTTTCACATCTTGCATCTAGCTCGTATTATTGTCCTGATCTAATTCCTCGTCTATGGTTACTGTTTTATTGATGCCCTCGTTTCTAATGATCATCTATTATCTTATCGAATAGAGATCTCTTGCTTCTATAATGACTTCTATACTTCATCATCTAGGGTGGTGCCTCCACTCATCTTGTGACACGAGCTCATGGACTACTCTATTACACTCAATTTGGCGATGCAACTTGTTGGCCAAAACATGACGACCCATATATTATGCCACCAAACGACAAGCTTTTGTGCCTGCTTCAGATGGCACTTTTCTACTTCCAGCAGTGTCTCTCTCCAATTACTCTACCTTATACTACTCATTGTCTACTATACCTCAGGTATCACACGTCTGTGACATTCTACTCCTTTGTTCCTCGATTCAAAGACATTTGACTATGTCTCACATAGAGGTTGAATCCTTGATGCCTAGGTCCTCAAAAGGTGATATTTATTTCTAATAGACACATCGCTCCTGTCCTTGGCTCAAGTTCAGCCAGTTAACTCCCACTCTTAATCTTCTGCTGTTCTTAACTCCCACTCTCAATCTTCAGCTATTCTTGTTGTCCTTTATTTACAAGATAATCTTATTTATGTTAATTGTCTTACCAAAGATCATAGTTCTATAACCTTCTCACCTTCTATACAAATTGTTGCTTCCGGGTCACCAACCCCACACCCAAATTGCCTTAGGTTTACACACCCCATCCTATTTTACCAACACACCCCACCTAAAGTCCATGACCATTCCCTCCCTTGTTCTGTTCGTCGACTTAGTCGAAAAGTCAATACCGTTGGCTGGATATTAAAAGAATGAGGACCGTGAAACTCAATTGTTGACGAACTTTGGCGCATGAAGGCCCTTGTTCGAAGCCGTCCTTTTTTTAACTAATATATTTATACGAGGAAAGATGGATTTGATGTAGAAGAAAGATGTATTCGATGTGTACCAGGAAAGTTTTTGCATTGTCTGAGAGACGCTCGTACGGGGACAAAAGTGAAGAAGGATAAAGACTATGTTCTGTATAGTTTCACAGAGGCGAATGTGTTGTACCACTTGGATTTAGTATTGTCCTCGTTGGCTTTAGCCTCAGTTTCAACAATTGATTTGGCATCATAGGCTTGACCATCCTCCCTTCATGTTGTCGAAACAATGCTCCCTTGTTTGTTCTTTTCTTTGTCTGTAAGCCTAGTACTTTAAGGAAGCATAAGCGCTCCTCTTCCTTTTCCAAGCATTCCAAGAGGTGACTTCCCTTTCTCATTGTACTATTTGAGCTCTCTATGAACTACAATGTTCGTTTGGTTTTATTGATTATCGTCCTCATACAAGTTTGATATTCTCGCTCTGTCATCGTTTTGAAATTCAGCCATGCTTCTACTGTTGAACAGTTTATAGATATTCTTACTGAGCTTCTTCCTCGATCTTTGCTCCTAAACTTTCTCTGCAATCCAGACTTCAATGAAATCTAGGCTCTAGCTTGCAGGGGGGCGTAAGAAAGTTTCCTCAGCCTCTTGTATCTCCCCCGAACTCGAATAGGAAACTCAACCTCTCATATAAATATTTTTCATTCCACATCAATGAAGCTATTCCAATGAGTTGAATCTCTGTATAAAATAAAGCCAAGTCAAACTATTGGTATGGCACTTCTCCTTATACAGTGTGTGTAGTCATCTTTTTGGATTCAGATGGGTCTTCAAATCATACAATGTTGTTAATGAGCCTGCAACCAAATGCCTAATTGCAAGTCGAGCTACCCATATTTGAATCACTGCAAAAATATATCCGATCCCATTAAGAATGAATTCACCATTCTCTTACATCCAATATAACTCCCTTTATTAGCATATCAACTACGAATTAAAAAATATATAAACCACGATAAAGAGAGAGAACATACATTTATAAGTAATAAAATATATGTTCTCTGAGGAGCCATCCAGGAGAATTCTAACCAGGGTTATCAGGTCCCATCATCCCCCTCTCCCCCACCCCCACCCTCTTCCCCCAATTCTCACGTAATGAAATAAAATTCCCACCCATACCTCAGAAAGTGAAACTATTTCAATCATGGGAAATAAAAATGCTTATCGAGTGAAGAGAACATTAAGTGAAACGATTGTATTAGAAATATGGCAATAAGTGTCAACGTACAAGATGTACGATTGATTAGCCTGTATCAGGAAACTGGCTACAATTGGTTTGAGCAGAATATTTAACAAACATATAAGCTTCGTACAACAGATGAGAACAAAAATATAATTATGTGAACAAGCCAACTTCTACGCACAGAACATTTCATCTTAAAGAATATGATTATGGGTACAATAATGTCACTCATAAACTTACTACTATCTCATGGGAAAGCCAAGTACTAGTGAGTCCAAAGAAATAAATCTCACGGGAAAGTCATTCGCACATTAAAGAGAGAAAAACATGCTGATCTTTAGTATGTAGTGACACTTGAAACAATGAGTAAAAAGTCCTACTTATAAACTTTGATCATCAGAGTACAGGATTTCAACTCCAGAAAAAAAAGGCAATAAGTTGGATATTGAGTACCTTTGACTGTGATCTTGTAGCAATTCGATCATTTCCCACACGTCCATCTGAAAAAGAATTTCCAGCAGCTCTCCTATTAACTGAATATGGGGATGTAGACAGACCACTCTCCTTCGGTAATAATTTTGGAGGCAATGCTTTAGAACCACCTGATCCACTAACAGATCTTGTTGGGTGATACCCACCATCTGAATCACTCCCATAGCTTAATGGTGATCCCTGCAATCTAGATTGTTCAGATCTTTTCAATTTTTCAAACTTGTCTGTACTCTTTGGACCAGGCACATTTCCACTTCGGTTCGCTGATTTAGCTGATTCATAAGGTGAGGAACTAGGTTTTCCTGTCTTGTTAGAGTTGGAAAAGGACTTGTCTGAATGTCCGCTTTGGAAAACATCCTTCCCAAACCGGTGAGATGAGGGTGGCACTGAAGGAGCTTCTGGTGAGGTTTCTGTCAAATAATATCACCTCATGTATTTCAGCCAGAGAATATCACATATGTAAAAACTACTATTAAAGAAAAAAGGACTTGGTAGAATTTAAAGTTTGACTTCTTATATTGCAATAGCACTCAAAGAAGAAAAAGAAAGCACTGGCATCTTCTTAACCATAATCATACACAATTGCACAACTCATGGTCTGATTTTTTTTAAACAGAAGCCAATTACTTTTATACCTTTATTTTCTGACTGAATAAGTGTCTTATTACGCCTAGGTGCATAGCCAATTTTATGACAGTTGGTTGTCCTGAAGAAGTCAGTGAGAACAAAATCAAGATGCAAGGATAAAATAGTTCATCATTCAGAAGACAAGATAAAGGATAAGAAAAAAACAAACCAATATGTTTTCTGCATCTGAACCAGCTTCGTCTCAAGTCTTGCAAGAACAGTTGTCCTTTCAAAACCCTGTTTATCATGAGCCGGTTCAACAAAATTGGCCTCCAAAACACCTGTAGTGGATATATTTAGAAAAAAAATGTTTTCCTAATAAATGTAATAACAAAAGAGAAAATCACAATATATGTACCAATTACTCCACGCCCATCACTTCCAGCAGCACTCCAGACCCTCCAAAATGGCTGAGAAAGGAAGGAAACGGTGTATGATAATACCACAATTATAGTTACAACCAATGGTTTATAGCATGTTAAATAATGATTTAGTTGATGATAAAACATATACATACTAGAATGCACTTAATGCTCCAACAAAACAAAATATACTGAAAAGGAGATTGTTAGGTACACCACGAAGCTAACGAACTTGGCAACTCAAATAAAGCAGCGCAGTGACAATATTTCTTTACAGTTAAAAAATTCTTACAATTTTCTTCATGAATGGGTCCCCTTCTCACTTCCTGTATAATTGTACCTCAAAGGAGAGAGTAAATGGTCATGTTTAAAGGAGAATGTTTCAAGAGGCATAGCCTTTGTTAGGCCTGATATGAGAATATATATACATCATACAAAAGGAGCCCTATGTCACGCTAACTTACAGCGCCGCATGACGGTATTGCGTAGCCTATCAAGCCTTGGGGTTATTTCTGGGAAGCCTTTGGAAAATATTAGTTGATATAGATTGTTTGTAATAGCATAAAGGGATTTACCCCCATTCCTTTGGACTGATCCAAATAGACAATGTTAGGCAGAGACCGGACAAGAATTGTGTCAGAGTGGACACGAAAATTATGAACACATCACATTCAGAATTATTTGATAAAATTTTATTAAAAAATTGTTTTCTGAAATTTTTTAACCAAACAGAAATTTTACCTTTCGTTTCTTAATACCATTTTTAAGATGAAAGTAACCAAACGCAAAGTCATAATTTCTATACTCAGAAAACAACTTTATAACTTACTTTCAAAAAACTGTTTTCGGAACAAATTTCAGAAAACCTATCCAAACGGACCCTAAACTTTGTCTATGATTTTTTTTTCAAAACAAAACATTCAATGAATATATAGATAACAATAATTGCTAATGAGATAATCAAGATGTTATGATATAAGAAAAAAGTAATTCCACAGATAATTCAATATAACACCTTTATCAGCCGATTCTTGTGATATACATTAAACCCTTGAACATCAACGTGATGTTTTGCATCCTTCACAAAGCCAATAGTCACGACAGCAACCGCCTAATAAAAAATATAATGCAAAGGTAACAAATGAATAACATGCCTAAAACTTGTGGGAAGCTTAAATAAGAAACAGTTAGGAAAGCTTTACATTTAGATCCTTAGAAACCCCATCAGGACCCGGTTGGGGCCGGTAAGTGACCTTTTCTTTCAACATCATATCATTCACAATGTTGTGGTGTTCAATCTCTTTCCCACGAAGAATCATTCTGAAGGTAGTTGGCAGTCTGAGATAGAGAATTGAAGCATAGCTCTAAAAGAAAACAAACAAAATTAGAAATATATCGACTGTATACATTTAAAATGATACATGATTGGTAATCGGAAAACTGATTATATGTAGTCTACCTTAGTGTGTGTGTGTGTGTGTGTGTGCACGCGCAAAGGTTTCTACGGTAATCCCTTGAAATTTTCCTAAGGGGAATCGACATGCCAAGACCAAATTGGATACCAATGCCAGTGTGCATTACACCAAATTCCAACTAAATATATCGGAATGACATTAGTTAGGGGGAAGAGATGGACCATCCAGATGACAATTGGATTCCACCTTAGGAACCATTTATATAGACACACACCCACGTTTGGTATCGTCCGTATCTTGACATGTCCGATCATATTCCAATCCCTACCAACATTAGGTTATGTCAAAATTGGTGCTCTCTGTCTTGGGTGATTCAGTAAAGAAAAATTAGAAGAGTGAATTATGGGGAAAAAAATAATGTAGGCACAATGATAAAAAAATATGTCGAAGATCAACATGCTATTGTGTCAATAAATTTTCTTTTCTGCACATTTATCGACACATTATAACCACTACCATTTATTGAAGTTGTATATTATAAATTCACAACATTAGTACAAAAACAAAGGTTTTGTCACTCAAATTCACAACATTAGTACATCCTAATATTATTTCATTCAAAACAATATATTGTAGGGGTACTTAAAAGTCTGTCTAGAAACAAGTATTGTGAAGTTTGTCTAGAAACAAGTATTGCGGGTAAACAATGTTCAATATTATTGCATTCAAAACTAACGAGAAGCAACAAACAGTACATTAGATTATGCCCAGATATATCAAATATTTTTAGTTTGTAATTTATTTTCTTATTATATTTAGGCTTTGTGAAAACAAGCACATCAAACCTCCAATCCGAAACCGTGGACCCTCATACCCATAAGAAAGGTCTGAAACATATTCCTATACGATACTGCGAATCTTGATTATATTGCACATTCAAATCTCAACAATAATATATTTCATTTAAACTAATCACTTTCTACATGGTGTCGTGCGAGAGTGCTCTTCTACCTAAGCTTAAAAACCCTCCTCGTCTTCAAAAACGCTAGCCTTAACCCCACCATTACTCCTAAGTCAGCCATGTTGCCCTCCTTTCCGGAGACCTCCTATGGTGTTCTTGCACCATCCTTTCTACCAAGAGCACCCTCACCCTCCCCTTTCTTCTTCTGGTAATAATGACAACTACAGTCCCAGCACCAACTCCCATATACCAACTATCATCCCCTGCCCCTTTGACCCCCCCCCCCCCCCCCCCCACCCCACCCCACCAACCCACACACACCTTCCTGTTGTTAACAACTATTCTTGCCCCTTGTGGTCCCCTCCTCCCTCAGTCATCCCTCTTTTCTTCTACAGTACTCCCCTCCCTTCCTTTCCCTTCTAACACCGCCCCACAACCTCCCATTTCCTGGTCATAAAAGCCTGTTGCAAGGAAAAAAAAGGTGTAAAATATGGATTGATTTCTTTTAACTATGGACTTATACTCCCTGATATATGCTTCCTACTACTTTCTCCACTTCTGTTTTGTTTCTCCGGACACCTTATGTTGTTGCTCTTTATCAACCATCTATGTTGCTCTCTTTTAGATTTCCAAGTTGTACACTCTTGTCCTGTCCAACACGAAGAGAAAGTTGAGGATGATAATTATGGTAACAATCTATACCTATTTACCACTCAGTTGATTTTCTTCTACTATAGCATTCTTTATCTGGTTGTTTGTACTTCATTCAATCATTATCTGACTACCTAGTAATGTCAGTGATCATGACTGGATTGTCTACTTTACGGTCTTCAACTACCTACCTACTCTGCAGTCTTGATTTGATTATTCACTACTGCACTTCGATTTGAGTGTTACTGCTGCCGATATTCTCTTGGGTCATGTATTGTCTATTTTCTTCTTCCTGATGTACACGTCAAATACGACTTTTCATACTATTGGTTCTACTCATACTGATGGCTCTATGTTCTTTTGCGGTGCTGCTGTTTCTACTATAACATTGAACTTTGCTAGTTATGCTTTATACAACAAGTTGGGGATCTTTGACAAACATTCTCCAGTTTGAGTGGAGCGTTAAAATTAGTAGTTCTATGTAGTCTTCTTTCGTCCCATATCTAATATATAACTCAAACCTAATATATACGTAATTTACACTCCTCAATAGTAGCAATTAATCTTATCTTCTCTCAAACATAAACTATAAGAGAACTAAGAAAATAAATTGCTTTTGGTACTAATAATAGAAACCAAGGTTACAAATGAAAAAAACCTATTTGTAACACGTAAACATAGAACGAGAAGTTCCAACACAGAATGAAAGGACAGTCAAGTTGAGTGCTGGATTTTAGAAATTCAACAATATAATCAGAATTCGATTGTCATTCCTTCACTCTTTGGCGTAATGTGTCATAGAGATAAATGCAATTCACATATAGCAAATTATATATCTTACCTCTTCGTCTAGAATCTTAAATAGTATAGGGGAACTTGACAAGTCGTGAGAAGGACAAAGTTCAAATACTTGGGAACAACATTGATTAACAAGTAAGAATGAGCCACCTCAAGTGTATGTTATTGCATAAGGCAACCGTATTTTATTGGGGTGTATAGGACCAAGAGGTTTCGTGCATGATGTTGTCGTCCAAACATATTTTCTGGAAGTCCTGGCTAAGGTGTTCTATGGCATTGTTGGTCTGAGGTGTTTTGATAGTGGTATGAACTGATTATTGACCACGTTGTGAAAAAGATACTAAAATTGAGAGTAGCTCAAAAAGCAAGAAAAGTTGAGCCATACGAGAATGATCATTAATAAAGGTTGCAAAGTAATAAAAGATAAAGTGACTTTATAGCTTAAAAGACAGTATATATATATATATATATATATATATATATATATATATATATATAAGTGGAACAAGGAGAAAGAAGAATCACTTCCTTTACAAGCCTCACATATAAACTCTTAGAAGGAAAGGTTTGGCTACATAGTTATGAAAATTCAAAGGAAAGCAAGTTTTTATAGGAAGTACTAACATCAGAATAATACTACAAGCTCATAAGAATCCATAATAGATATCACCTTGTTAAGTGGGCTAAAGCCTGAGAGGAGAGTTGATAAATGGTAATTGACGCATAAGGGTAGTGAAAAAGATGAGATCATCTGCTAACACTTGGCTAAAAAGAAATGAGACCCCTACCCCAACAAGTGGGTCTGATAGAGTTAATAGCAGCAGCCTAGGAAGTACATGGCCCAAGGAAGTAGATGTGCCGAGGAAGTAGATGTGGTTGAGGAAGCAGAAGTATAGATGGCCAAGAAATTGCTTGTTTGTGACTAATGAAGTAGATATAGACGAAAAGAACGAGTGAAGCGATATCACATCAAAAGAAAGAGAGTCAAGAGACGCCGTGATCGAAATAACAGCAAAGAACAACGATAGAAGACCACAGGGTAAATGCATATGAGACTTACACGGGTGATCAAAAAAGTGGCAAGAATATTACATCAATAGGCCAAGGATTTTAGAGAGTAGAAAGTTATTGGTTAATGGTAATTTGGTTTTGAGTTATGAGGTGGTTGCTAGGATTTATTTTGGAGAGGCTGAGTTTGGAGAAGTTGGTGAAGTATCGAATTGGATTTATATAGGTTAGGTTTAGAAATAGGCTTGGAGAGGTTGGTTTGGAGAAGAGGGCTTAGAAAAAGATAGGTTTGGAGAAGAGGGCTTAGAAAAAGATAGGTTTGGAGAAGAGGGCTTAGAGAAGACGAGTTTTAAGAAAATTATTTTAGAGAAGATAGGCTAAAAGTAGTAGGTTTGAAGAGAATGGGTGTCAGTCCAAAAGATGAGCTTCGAGAATTAGGTTTGGGAAGGTAGGATTTTTTTACGAATGGATTTTGGTTTTGGTCTATGTAGCACAGTCACTCATCTTAATAATGTGTCTCGTGTCCGACAAATATCAGACAACCGACATTCTCGGACATTTGTGGGACAATCATTTTTATGTGTCCTCATAATTTCATTTGAAATTGGACATAGACACTCTCCGAACATGGCCACATGTCGCATAAGGACACTTGTCTGACACTCCTATAGTGCTTTTGTTCAACGTATGGGTAAAAATCAAATATAAAGATAATGAACAGTGCTTTATACCATGTTGAGAAATAGGCTCAACTCAATGGATTAATTCCAGTAGATAGAGTGAATACATATTTATGGTTAAGGAGAAGACCTTACTTTGGTGGCTATCCAATGTGGGACTAAACAAATAAGACGGAATATAAAACAAGGAAAATGGACATTTATATAAATTTTCACAATATTGCTGAACACGGTACCGGCGTACCGCATAAATGCACCGATTCAAAACCACTCTAATTTATCATCATAGAAAGATATGAAAATGATATCATGTACCTTATATATATATATATATATATATATATATATATATATAAAGAGGGATCCATATCCACGTACTATGCATCCCCGTATGATCCCCGAAATAGCAGTCGTTGGATTGACTTTTTTGACGGTCAGATTAGATCATTAAACTACTCAATTTCTCGCGAGGAATTGATCTAATCAGGACCGTCAAAAAAAAAAAGACAATCCAACAACCGATATCTTGGGAACATGCAAAAATGCATAAATGCGGGGATCATGAATATATATATATATATATATATATATATATATATATATATATATAATATCAGTATGTATGCTTCAAAAAGTTATGCAATCTGCCAAAAAAAGTCACATACTAACAAACTAGTGGCATCATTTTACCCTTAGCGAGTGCCGATATGTCAAGAAATGTCTGGAGTTCGGAAATTGTGAAGCCATTTCGATCTTCTTCTCGTCTCGATTTACACCTCCAAGCTGAATGTCCTGTCATCTCAAGCCATCAATACATGTCATTATTTTGAATGTTACATTTATAAATTTAAGAAAAAGGAAATATTTAAGCAATCTAGAAGGTGTTATCATTATTGGATGAGACAGTATAACAAAAAATCACTAATGGCATCTAGAAGAAAGTCCATGTCTCTGCAAAGTGCAAAAAAAGAGACCAAATCATGGGTAACTAAAATGAGACGTACATGTTTGTCGGCATAAAAATCAAGTTCAAGCTCCCCTTGATCATCCTCCCATAGATTGTATATGACTATCCTTGTCCCCTGTTCGCTCATTGAGTTGAACTATAGAAGTGATATCACAATTAGTAATATTGATTACAAATATATCATCACTAGGAAAAAATAATTATAAGAAAACCTTTAAGCTTTTATGGATAGAAATAAATGTACTGATTGGATACGAAATATACGACTCCCCTCAAGCAATGGATCATGGAAACAAACTGATGCCTCAAGCCTCAGTTCAGTAGCTATAACTTCCCATAGGAATGAGCACATCCTCATGAAAACCTCCAAAATTTTCAACTCTTTAGAAGATTCCAGTTTTTACAATTTCCAATATACTAGATCATCATATGGAGCAAGTCATATTCCTCCCACACAAACTAACTACTAGTTTTTATTAGCTACTTCTCTAAAAGAACCTTCTCTTTGGCTTCATTCCTAGCAAGGACCTGCAAAATACGCTAAGCTTGTTTTTGGTTTGGTGGAAAGTGAGGGAAAATAAAGCATTCCAAGTAGGAGCTGTAACGCCCCGCTCCGCGCCGGCGTTATGTATCAAGGTGAGTGGGCAGAACTTCGTTCTCTGATTCTTGCACGCCTTAATAATAACCTGAGTTTTTGCTTGCAATGTTTTCTTAAGAGAATGATAGAACCTGCCTTGCATGTTAATGAACGAACTCACCTAGCTTGTCTTTGAAACAATGCCTGCTTAACGAGAATCCTGAATCGCCTGCTTAGAGTGCATGAATATGTTCACTATCGTCTATGCTTCGAGAGAACCATACTGTGCCTGAACGTGTTCAAGTGATAAGTCGGATTGCCCCGCAACAACGAGTGTATTCTGATGGTTCGTCTCGTCTGCATACTAGAGTTTATTTGATAGTGTTCCATGCATTCGCACGCGGTCGGACAATGGCTATTGGTGGAGAGCTGAACTGCATGTGTCCCGGCTGCTACCATGATAGTGCAAAGCAACCATGAGTCACAGCTGTCTCTAGCATCAGATAAAGAGTCATTGGTATGCTGTTCCACCAGCTGCCGATCCTGAGATACTCGGGGACCGCCCTGCATATAGCTAAGTCATTGTGTTGGCTTGGATAGTGACTGCCCCTAAGAATGTGCATTGTGTGTCTAGCTTTGCATCAGACCCTCGAGTCGCACGAGACACGCTGCGCACACCTGAAACATGAACGGTTTGCTTGCTTGCATATTCAATATGAAACTCTGTTTCCAAACATGTTTCTAAACAAGTAAATTGACTCTGCTAGAACTGCATGAAACGAACCTAGGTAAAACTAGAAAGATCACTAGTAATGTAATGTTTTATAACATGATTACTTAGTGCCTGTTTGAGTGAATGCTTGTTTCTGTTCAGTTGATTTATCTCACCAGTACTTGTATAAAGTGCTGACCCACCAACAGTTTACTTGTTCGCAGGTACTGGATCGTCCGAGGGAGCGATAGGCGTGCCATAGTCCCGAAGACCCGGAAATCCTGGTTTCGATTGTTGCCCCGAGAATGCTATCGTATAAGGGGGCATAATGTATGGAACGAACGTGTGCCTTTGCTAAAGGAAACCCAAGTTGCCTCGATTGTCCCGAACACTCAGTTGGCTAAATGCATTGCATTGCAACAAGTCCCTTTCCGCTGCTAACTCGATTGATGCGATGATAGCCAACTATCAACTTAAACGATTGGCCTTGCACGGGCGCAACCCCAGGCCCGTGCGGCATCACGTCCCCCGAAAGCTCGAACGGACCATTCGCTTGGCTCCCTTCCTCCCTCGCACCCGCGGGACGGGCGCGGTGATTCGCGTCCGGCGCGCCGAGGCACGGTGATACGTGTCCGGTTCGTTAATTCCCGGCCGCACGGGCGCGGGGCAGGGCGGAGCGGCGGCCCGGGCGGGACCGGGGCGTGACAGGAGCGAGATCCAATTTACGTAGGATGAATTTCATTTTTCGCCAGTGTCGTATATCCAAGACCCTGGTTGTGGAGTAGGGCTTGGACAACCACAATTATAAGAATGCCGTTGTTAGAATTAGGACAAACAAATTTGTTAATTACAGTATTCACACATTTTTCTGTCTCTTCAGTGTGTTATACATTGGACAGTCCACAATAAAGCCTGTTTTTAATTTCTCCAACTCTGGTTTGGGCTTAACTAGGTGATGGTTCAATAATTTGGTAATCAAATTCAGGTAAATGGTAAGCAGCAAATTCCTAATCCGTTATTACTATATATTAAACATATAATTACTTGTGTATTTTTAAGTTCTCCACCAAGGGCCCTAGTCGCTAGGCCACTTATTGTTCTTTTCTGTTTTCTAGAACACTGCTCGGTCTAAATAGTAATAAGCAACCAGTCCAGTATAGCTGCATATAAACAAAAGCTAAGTTTGGATTGACCTTAAAGAACTGCAGTATCTTTGGCCAAACCAACCACAAGACTGCCTTACATTCCGGAATCTTTGAATTAGCAAACCAAAATCTTTCCGTCCTCAATAAAAAAAGATTCAAAACTTCAGCATCAGAATGAGAGACTCGAGTATCTATCGGCAGTTTCAACAGTTCCGGTAATTACTGATATAAGTATCAAAGTTTCAAACAGCATGACAATCAGAGAAGTGCAAGCCACAAGCGTTTACCAACTCTAATCTCGATGTTGACCCTGTCTTATCAAAATATATCAAAATAAATCGCCAACCATGTATTGTGACGCTTAGCTAATACAGGCTGGATTTGCTTTGGAAATTCCAACACGACCAGATTTGTATCAGGCTCACAACCACTTGAAACTCATCTGAACACAAACGATATATCTGACTTAACACAAACTAAAACTGAAGTACAACAGAAAAATATGCTCTCCTTGACTGCTAACTGCTCAATGTTTATCAGTTTTATGAAAAGTCAGGGAAGGAATATGCAACCATTCCTCTCCAGCATATCATCACTTTCCTCATTGCTCGTTATCTACTCCACCTTCTCTTGCCTCATAGTTCAGAGCTTTGACAACACCTCGACATTTCCACTTGCATCCCTATATCCATCACTTCTAAATGTAGAGCCACCAATTTCTCCCTCACTTCAAAGCTCCCCTCAACAGGCCTACATCAATGAAGGCATCCTAAAGTTTTCACCATGCAATTTTTGATAGACTAGAAATGTGCACAAAATCAATGGTCGCCTCAAGCTCAATTTATGAAGCGATGGGGTAGTTATCCTAGTTTCAAGTAAACAGAAGTAAACTATTAATACCATAGGTACTCTTATCCTATTCACGTATCACCTATGTTGTATTGGGTGCTAGGCGAGACGAGGCGAGACGACAAGCCACCAGCCTCGCCTAGGTGCGCCTAGGCGCCCGCCCATGATCCGCTGCTCTTGAATCAAAAAATTTGCAATTATACATACAACAAATATGTAGTATAACTAATAAGCAATAACCAATAAGCATAAAAGTAATATAAGAAGCAACAAATATGAAACAACCAATATTCGGTAAGGATATTAAACATAACTAGGAGACCCTAGGCGGACCTTTTTTTCTCCTGGACGACCCTAGGCGAGCAAAACCTCACTCGGAAAAAATTTCTCCATGTCGAGGCGAGACTTCTCCAACCCGCACGCCTAGATTGCCTAGGCGCGCCTAAACGTCGCCGGTGACAACATAGCATATCACCCGTTTCCGACATGACCAAACCCAAAGATAATCTGGGTATCCATCAGGTGTCTTTATGTCAATAATAATTATGGTTGCAATCAGAGTGGATATGATTTGTATATTGTTACAATATCCATATGTCTCACATCATGGATAAGGCTACCAAAAGGAATATCATTCAGATAAAAGAAAAATCAATATCCATATTCACAAAAACGGATAACAGCATGGATCATAATATAGAAGGAAATAACTCGGATATTAAAAACAAATACAGAAAACGTAATATGAAGAAGGTACACGCATAGAAATGTAGATAAGAGAGAACAAATGTTGACAATATTCAAATCCATGGCTTTTGTAAATAACATATTCGTTTAATTACCTTATAAAGAAAAAAGTAACAACTTAACTGGTTATACGGTACCATATGATAGGCTAAGTTGCACTGATAAGAATACAAAATGATTCTGGCATAACGATGTAGACATGATATATATACTTGGCATATCCTGTGTATTTTGAAGTGTCTATGTGATGTATGATACCTAATCCCAGACAAACAAGATACGGTATGGTACGGTACCAAGCTTGGAGTATTTTGCTTCCCATATGGTATATAAACAGAAGGTAAGGAGTAATAATCCCATCTAAGAGACGTTAATTCCACCTTGTTATTGATTCACCACTTGAGAAACTAAAACATGTGGCTTGAAACATGTAGTGGAACTGCAATATGCGGCTCGTAACCAGGACTCAATAACCCGGATCCAATTAACTTTTACTGAATTTGGGACCATCTCCAGGTGAAAGTATAAAAACATATCTGAATCTGGATAGATCTCTGTCATATTGACATTACCAATTTCTAGGTTCTGTTCAAGTTCGGATCTGGATCCTTTGGCACCCTAATAAAAGTCCAATCTGAGGTTAAATTCAGTCAGTTGTGCCGTCACTACTTGTGCCAGTACAATAGAAGAGATGAAGTATGCCATGATGAGAGTTCAAAAAAAAGGTATGGTGATAGTGATAGAAATATTCATCTAACACAGCAAAAAAAGGTTGCTCATCCATCCTGACTGATGTGAACAACAAACCAAAATTGACCTTGATGGTCGAAATCTACCAGCATCCATATAGGGAGCAAATTTCCAAGAGTCAGATACAAAAACACTGGTAATTTTCCAATGCCTATTATATTCTAAGAAAATTGTGAATGATATAGAATATAATAGGCATTGGAAAATACTGATGCTTAGAAAAATAGTGAAAATGAACTTGTACTTAATCCCAACCCTACATGATAGTTTAGTTATACTACTAGCTTTTAGCTAGAGTAGCTTCATAGTCCCTTAATAGAGAGCTTCGTAGACCCTTAATAGCTTCGCAAATGTTTCAGCTTCTGTTTACAGAAATATGAGCTGCGTAAGAAAATAGAGAACAAATAGAACAAAACATGCAAGGTTAGTAAGCTGCTAAGCTCCATAGCCTTGTAAAAGTTTCTTAAAGGCCTCAACCTGGAACATGATAAGGTGTAGCCATCCATAACAATAAAGCTACAAGTTTGAATAACAAAATTAAAAATGGATTTTTTATATAGGTCCCTCGAATCTTGCATATTTGGGGTTGGGTACCCCAAATATTGGTAATTGTGGAGTCCCAAATATACCAAACAATGTGAGTTAAGAGTCTTCCCTAGTTAAACTCATCTGAAAAAGGAATATTTCATCAACTATAACAAACCTATTTCTTTTGACCATTTTTCCCTCATCTTCCTTCTCCCTCTTTATCCCAAGCAAGGGGTTCCTCTTGAGTGAGCTCGTGATAGACATGGTTTATTTTGCTCTTATTGAGTTCGTAGTAGGCAATGTGTTCATGGGCTCTTCTTGCAATTAATGAGTTCACGGGTAGTCAATGTTTCCGTCTTGGGTTCATGGGTTCATCTGAGCTCATGATACACAATGAGATCATGATGGAGTTCTTCGTCAGTTCATTCTGGCAACGGGTTATGAATTCTTTTTGGATCCATAGGTTCCTCTCGGACTCATGGTGGGCAATGGAGCTTAATGGGTTCTTCTTGAGCCCATGGTAAAGGAAGGACGATTGGAGAGGGAGAAAGGACAAAGTAGTAGTTTTACTGTTTACACCATTGCTCCAATGATTGGCTAAACTTTTGACAGATGGGCACGGAGGGGACTCTTACCTAACCTATGTTGTACTGGGAGCTAGGCGAGGCGACAGTAGGCCCGCCTCGCCTAGGCCGGCCTAGGCGCCGACCAGATTTTTCTGCATTTTTTTTCAGGTAGCAGTAGGTAGAAGTAGCAGCAGCAGGTAACAATTATTATTCCAACATACGACAATTACAACTTTGGTCTCAATAAAGTCACATGTGGATACAATCCTTTGGCTCACAGACAATGTGGCAAACGGGCTACAACTCGTTTCAGTTCGCCAGGTTGTCTCTTGCCTGCCCATGGATTCAGCAGCAGTTCGAAAGGTTGACCTATTCGGGAATCTCCGGATCTATGCTTATTTTCAACTCCCCGAAGCATTTCGTCGACGAGTATTATGCAACTCAACGGAACTGGACTCGACTGTTGGTCCTGACATTGTAGTCTCATGGATAAAAGAGAATGTCAGGCTTGATTCAGTTAGCCTACAAGAAACACATGATAGTGCTCAACTTTAAATTTTTGGAATCTTTACAGATACCCTGAAGCAGAGAAACCATGAGATCACCACAGGTAACAACAAATAATAGCAGTAGCAACATTTAAGAATGGGTAATGTAGAGCAAGTATTCGGTCACTCGAGCGCCTAGGTGCGCCTCTGAAATTCTCCAGGTCGGCTCTAGACGTCCACCTAGGCGCGCCTAGGCGCCCGTCTACTGGCACAAAGATGTTTTCTGCAGGTCGAGGCGAGCATCATCTGACCTGGACGCCTAGGCTGCCTAGGCGTCGCCCATAACAACATAGTACCTAACATTGTTTGGAATTAGGAAACTATATCAAGATTTTAGGTACCTAACTCTAAATGTGGAAGGTTTAAGGAACTCGTATCAAAAAGCCATAAAAAAATTGCTTAGTTCTCAGAAAATAGAATTACAACTAAGAACAGTTAAATTCAACAATATGTAAAGCATCAGAGGAAACCAAGAAAGTCCATGAAATATATGAACAGCCTTAATTATTCAAATCACGGGATCAAAAAAAGAACCACATGCATGCAAAAGCATAAAGAATGTAAAACCATTGTCAACGATACGTATACCTGCTGAAGTAGATCTGCTTCACTTGAATATGGAGACCATTGTATAATGGTTTTTACATTCACCTTCCAATCAACAACAGATACCCGTGTCATCTTATGCCACACTTGTCCAGTTCTCTCATAATCAAGCTGCAAAAAGTACTAAATGTCAAATAATATTGATAACATTCTGTAAAGTTAATTAATTAAGACAGGTCGCTGTATTATCACTAAAGTAAACTAGAACATTTAAATAGGTCAACCAATGAGTCAATTTTCTGACAGTAAGAATACTTTTTTGAGATACCAAGTAAGATGACTAGTTGTTACATCTATGGAAACATCCATACAACACACTACAAAAATAAACTGTCCCTAGGCATCAATGTAGATCATTCATCACTGTACATGCCTTAATTTCTAACAGAAATTTAATGTCAAGTGAAAGGGCACAAACTATTAGACAAATGTATATGGTTATCAGCCTTGAAATAAATTACTGCAATACTACAAGTCTGCAACACCGCAAGGATCTGCTCTTTCACATCTCAAAACCAACCAAACCATGACATAACTCGTAATGATTTCTACTTCCATTATGACACTATAGAAACTGTAAGCTGCGTACAAGAACAAATAGTATGCGACTGTTATCTCATTTTTAACTGAATTTGCATTCTACATGAGAGGTTAATGCAATAAATGGTCATGTTGAGGGTTCCATCCAGATATGTTTGACACATTAAGCCATATACAACATTTACAAAGACATAGCACACTTCCGTTATTTTGGCACAAATCTTTTTGGTTCTTAAAAAGAAACAGTTTGAAAAGGTTCAATTGTACGAAATGAATTTCTAGATCCAGAGATTACTTAACATCAAATTAGTATCGGACAAGATAAGAATTGTCAAGAGACGGATAAATCTCTGATATTATGAAATATGTATCAGAAAACAAGTATCCAGTAAAAGGGGACTCATTAAACAACCAACTGTAAACATGTAGATTGAAAATAAGAGAATCCTCTTTATAGCCTGAGTAGGAATAGTTCACATTGTTGGTGATGGATGTTGCTGGAGGGGTTTGCAAATGGAGGAGCTCCCACTGACGGAAAAGCTCACGGCTAGAGGAGCTCATGGATGGAGGAGATGCTTGTCGGAGGAGCATTTGTGGTATTGACACCTCACCATAAGAGAGAGAATAGACATAAGAGATATTTGACGATGATCATTACAGGGGAAGAAATCAGAAAGAGAATAGCCATAAGAGATATTCAACGAAGATCATTACATGTTGTCTTTTAACATCTTTGTCATGTTCATTCTTTTCGTTTTGTTTTATGCACTTCTTTGTATTTTTCTTTTTGTTCAATTAGGAGAGAAATCAGAATCTCAGTGAGGAGGTGGGTGAGGTCTGGGTTCTGGGAGTAGCTGGGTTTGGAGTTAGGGCCTGGATCTAGGTTTCGAAAGAGGGGTTAGGACTCATGACAGTTTGGATTTTTTTTTTTTTTTTTTATAGTTCTAGAGGATGAGGGTTTGGGTTTCTGTTGGTGTTGTGGTGTGGCAGCTGGTAGGGATGAAGGAGATCAAGGTTAGGATTATCTATCAGTGTTGTGGTGTTGATGGAGTAACAAGGCAGAAGGAACGCGAAAGTGGAGGAGACAGGAAGGTTGGGGTTTCTATAGGTGTTGTGATGGGGGCAGATAGGATTAAGGATATAAGAAAAGAAGGTGGGGGGCTAAGGTTTTAATCATAGAGAGCCTAATGCCTGATGACATGTTGAGATTTAGGAAAAACAACAAGTTAATGTATCACTATCGTTAGATGGTGTGAGTAAATATTTATTGGAAGGGAAAAGACCACACTTTGGCGGCTATCCAATATAGGATGAAAACTTTGACTGATCAGACAAAATATTAAAAAAAAAGGAGAACTCAGACCAATGTTATAAATTGCGCTAGGCGGAATCGGTGGGCCAAAGAGCCGCCTAGCGCCTAGGCCGAACAGAAAAAAAAAAAATTTGAAAATTTGAATTTTTAGTTTTCAATTTTTTTAAAAATTTTGAAATTTTTTTAATATTTAGATTTTTTTTCCTGATATTTTGAATTTTTATTGCATTTCTTTTAAATTCTTTTGAAATTTGAATTTTTTTTTGGAATTTTAACTTTTTTTGAATATTTTTTGCAATTTCAAATCTGAAATTCCAAATTTCAAAATTTTGAAATTTGGAAATTTGAATTTTTAAATTTTTGCCTTGACCGAACAGGCCGAACTGGGCCGAACTGGCCCGCCTAGGAGGCCGAATTCGGTGCGGCGGGCGGGCGGCCGCCTAGCGCCTAGGCGCCGCTTAGCCCGATTTTTAGAACACTGACTCAGACAACGCACAAGACTTCCATAATAGCAATCAAAAGCATGAATTTATCTGCATGTTGAAGTTGTTCCAAATGTCATCGTTACACTGTCTTTAGTAGGTTATCTTGAATCCTTTATGACAACTAAAAATTTTTTACATTTGACCCTCCCTATGTCATTCCTTCCCTCATTTGCATAATGTGTCATAGAGATGAATGCAATTTCCTATAGCAAATTGTATCATCATACCTCTTCGACTAGACTCTTTATAGTCTAGTGAAACTTGGAGGGTGCTCCTAGGTTGTAGGAACTTAAAATGCAATTATGCAACCCAATAGGGAGGTCTACCTACTTACCAACTAGCCACCTAGGTTTTATGAAATGGTCGTCTCATGTTCAAAGCTACCTTGGCTAGGACTTTGGCACAAACATGGACGTTAGGTCGACATTCAGTCATAAAACTGTCAAATCTTGCATGGCGCTTTCTTATGTTCCATAGCCGACCCCATATTGATGGACGAAGGCTTGGATGATGATGACCCTCCCTATGTAACATTGACACTTCGAGAAAGGTAGCACACCCTTGCCAATTAGTAACAGATAGATGCTTCGTGGGCAAGTCTTAGATAGAGCTAGCTCCACTCAATACTACATACACACAGGAGGCTTATCAGGAGACACACGATAGATGACAATTTGTTTTGTCATCAGCATTTACAATTTCTATCAGAAAAGAATGAAAAGATAAAGTACCAGTCAAACAATATTTTGCTTTCTTGTAATAAATAACAGATCAAAATATCAAACCTATTACTAAGTTAAATTTTATTTTGGAAACCAATTTGAAAATATATCTTAATTATATATTCATTTATAATTGCTATTTTGCCTTGCCATATTGTACCGAGTCAATATGACTACAGCACAGTCTCCTTGTACTTGCAGCTTAGGCAGTTACATTATATTTTGGGCAGGTCGCACATTCTTCAAAATTATGAATTTATGCTCATCTCTTTCTTTGCTCTGATTGTTCTGCTTCTAACTTACATTGTCATTAATGTTACATTGTAATAGTATTTAAATTTAGTTGAAAATATGATTACACAAATTACATATTTCTTCAAAATATAAAAGATTACATGTTTTCAAACCTTTCTTTATAGTATTGCTTCCGAAATATTTGAATACATGTAAAGTGTGTTTCCCACACAACAATAAGCATTTCATTGATTAGACATCCTATACATGAATTTTCTTAACAATAATGTAAGAGATAAAGAAAATGAGCCATATGTTATTTCATATGATGGTTATTATAAAAGTACATATGATGAAGGAAAGCTTACCATGGGAACAACAATATCTTCTTTCCCCGTGTCCCTTAAAAATGTGTAAGAGAGCATTCCAATGCTTTGTGTTGAGCTACAGCAAAGTCAACATGTATAGCAAGTAAATTTTTAATTAAGAAAAAGATGCTAAATGCAAAACCAGATAACCAGTAAATTACAAAAAAAAACCAACAACAACAACAATAGAAAGCCTTTAGGGATAGGCTATTTGAAACTCCTCCATTCTGCTGTGTTGAGGTCCATCTCCTACGCAACATTAGAAAATAGCAACCCTTCATTACAATCTTAATCAAAGTTCGTTTAGGCATGCCCTTAGTTCTAAGTGCTCCTTTAACTACTATCCTACCGCTCCTAACCGGTGAATCTATTAGACACACGTCCAAACCAACATATAAACGACCTAATATAATTACATTCCATAAGACATGTTTTGTGCAGTAAAGCTATAAGTAAATATCTCCACTGAAATAGCATAAGAACGTGGCAGGAAATTCCCTGGAGATGAGCATGTGAGAGTGAAGAGATAAGTGCAGCATGAGAGCAAGCAACCGTCAGCTCTCAAGACATCATGGGTCTTAGCCTCCCTTCCTATTTTGGAGAGACTATAAGAGAGTCAGAAGGCCAATCACCAAAGGATATGTTCTTTCCCTAGGTCGATAGCTTATCCTTCCTCCGCGTGCCTCTCACTAATTGAAAGAAATGACTAGAGAGAAAAAATACGAAGGGAGGCATCATACAAGAAATAAGGGAGACCATTATAGGAGGGGATGAAAACAAGTGACTCCAGAAAGTCTAGGTGGAGAAATTATCTTCAAAAAAGTACTTCCTTGGAAGACGGCTCTAGGAATGAGTGGAGTAGCATGCCACAGATGGTTCCCCATAAGTGGTTCCTGTTGCAGTTTTGAATGCTTCAGTGTTTCAGACATGGCTTTGTTTAGGGTTTTCTACACTAAGTTTGTGTGTATAATCCACCCTACTTTCCGAACTGATTTCAATCCTATAAATAAGGGTAAATCATAATATATGATTTGTTCCTTATATCACTTCCAGTTTGAACAAAAACCAATGGGCCGCAATTCATATAATAATCTATCTACTATATACAAAATTTGTTCTATGTTCAACTTCTCTAGTTGAGAGAGTCGAACAACGTTAATGAGGGGTTCCACAAATCCCTTTCAGGATTGAGGCTGGGGCCGGTTGTGTTTGCATGTGTATGTGTCATAGTGGTGAATTTTCGGAGATAACAGAGAAAAGAACACTCTTTGTGGCCTTGGAACGTCAATTCGACGTAAATGGAATCATTTTTGGTAACCTGAAACCAAGAAAAGAAGGTGAGGAATTGACAATCCTCTCCAGAAGAGGAGACGGTGTAGATGTCTACAAAACCAAGTCTACCAGGAAGCATATAAAAGTGAACAAGTGAATCTTGGTACATGCAGGTGAGCAAGAGATAAGAAAGACAGCGAAACACAAAGAAGGTGTGTGCAGTACAAAAATGGTTTAGCTTGGACACAATGAAGCTGACGGCCCACTGAACATCATTTGCTACCAAAGTAGTATAAACAATTATCATCAGCCAGTTGGATTCTTTTGATTAAGCAATCACCTAACTAATCCGATTAAGCATATGCTTACTAAGTCAATAATCCTTTTTTAAGAGCACTACCTACCACTGGAAGGGGCAGAAGAAAAAAGCTCCAGACTTGGCAGAGCAAGTACTTTAATAGCATAGGCACGTTCAAGATGATTAATCATCTCGAATAGCGTACTACTTTTCGAAGCATAAAGAGAACAAAGCAAGCTATCCAAACAGAGAGGGAAGGTTGAAGGTACAAGGGCAGGGGCGGGGGGGGTGGGGGGGGGGGGGGGGGCGCGGTGGGGATCCAAAATAAAACTAGATAGAGAAAGTAAAGATAAACATTACACATATCACAAAGATGGAATAAGTAAACGCTGGCTGTTGAGCAGATATTGCATACACCATGATTAGAATATATGGTGTTTGTCAACCAAACAGCACTTTAGTCAACCCAACAGCTAACAGCTATGCAGTTAATAACGGTTTTTTCATGATAACGGTCCAGTAGAGTTATAGATATATCACCAATATATCGATTTTATAACGGTAAATATCGGTTTGCATTTTTAACACAATTTTTATATATGAACAATACACTTAATAGTTTTCTATTATAAAATATGCAGAAAGTATACATATCGTCGAGAAATCCAAGAGATCCAAGATAAAGGAGATCACTTGAGAAACTACATCTCTGAATAAGTTTGATGCATGAAGATTTTGATGGCAGAAGATGTAATCTCCATTCTCCATTGATGTGAATGTCATATCATTCAATATCAGCAAAACCAGAACGTCATATCATTCAATATCGGTTTTTCTGTAGCAAAATCAAAACCGTGAGAAATCGATTTTTTTTAAAACCGATATTTCGAACAATATCGGCCATATCGGCCGATAATATCGGTTCCGATATTTTATCGATATTTCTGCAAAAAAATATCGATCCAGGATCGATACCATTATATATCTGTTATATAACCGATATATAACCGTTTTTGACTGCTTAGCCCAACAGTAATAGGCATCGGGGAGTTTCTCATCCTAATGCTCCAAAAGTACTTTTATGAGGCTAGTAAATCATATTTTAAAACATTTTATAGGTAAATTCATTGTTTTATTTTGATGATATTATTGTCTATAGCAAAAGTCAAGAGGAGCATATGAGCATCTTCGTCACATCTTTCAACTCTTGAAGGAGCAAAAGCTTTATCATAACTTGAAGAATGTGTGATTTCATTCATGACAAATAGACTTGTGTTCTTACGCTATGTTGTATCGTCTAACAGCATCAAAATGGATCCATCTAAGGTGGAGACAATCCTCTCTACGCCAACACCAACTTCTCTTCAAGAGGTTCGAGGTCTTCATAGTCTTGCTTCATTCTACCGGCGGTTATCAAAGGCTTTAGTACTATCAATCTATTATCGCTCATATCATTGAATACGTAAAAGGCCGAACTTCAAATGGAGTAAAAATGCTCAATGAAATTTTGATCTTATAAAAAGCAATATTACCGAGGCCCCTATCATTTCTCTTCCAAACTTCATGATTGTCCTTGAAGTTTACTGTGATGCTTTCAATGTCAGCATTAGTGTGGTGCTCACCCAAGAAGCCTTGAAATACATCAATGGTCAAGAAAAACTCAACAATCGGCACGTAAAGTGGATGGAGTTTCTATAATTCTTCACTTTTCATATCAAGCACAAAACAAGTGTGCAAAATCAAGTGGTCGATTTTTGAGGCAAAGACACTTCTCTCCACTATGCAAAGCAAGGTGCTTGGATTGCATGTGAACAAAGAAGAAAGAACAATACAAAGATGATCCTTTCTTTGGTAAGATTTGGACAACCTGTTCATGTAAACCATATCTTTATTTCTTACTATAAGATGGCTTTCTTTTCAAGAGTTGTCTTCTATGCATTCCAAATTCTTCACTATGCTATATGATTATAAAAGAAGCTAATAGAGGATTTAGTGGACATTTTGGAAGGGACAAAACTTTGGCCTTTCTCCAAGGATACTTCTATTGGCCACATGCAACAAGATGTCAATCGCTACATCTTGCAATGTAGGACATGTCATTTGGCAAAGTCTCATTCTCAAAATACTGGTCTTTACAATCCTTTGTCGGTTACAAGTGCACTTTGGGAACATGTAAACCTAGATTTTGTCATATGCTTTTCTCGAACGCAAAGAAATAATAATTCTATTATAGTAGTTGTTGATCGTTTTTCTAAGATGGATCACTTTATGCCATGACAAAAACTTGGATGCTTCTCATGTGGCTTATCTTTATTTTCGAAAAATAGTCAAATTGTACAGAGTTCCAAAGATGGTCACTTCTTATTAGGATCCTAAATTCGTTGGACATTTTTGGCATACTCTTTGGAGGAAGCTCGACACATATTCCAGTTTAGCTCATCGCATCAACATCAAACAAATGGACAAACCAGAGTTATGAATCGTTCTGTGGGCAATCTTTTGAGAAGTTTGGTCGGAAAGAACATACGTCAATGGGATCTTTTAAGTTGAATTTGCGTACAAGCATCCTAGTAGCCAAACTGCCCGAAGAAGCTAATGTGATGTTGTATATGGACGAAACTCATTTGGTCTATTAGACTTGATTCCCCTCCCTACAACTCACAATTATAGTGGGGACGTTCAAGAACAAGCCAAGTACCACAAAGAGAGCTTCCCAAGTGGTCGTCAAGGCAAACTCAAATCAAAAGTTGATGGACCATTTAGGTTCTTCAACGAATTGGGGAGAATGCATATGAGATTTGAGTTATCAGGTGACTATGGATTATCTGCGTCTTTCAATATAGTTGATCTCTCTCTCTACGTAGCAAGGAAAATTTGTACTCGTAGACGAGTTCTCTCCAACCGAGAGAATTACACGAAGAAGTTTCCAACAAGAACGTTTTGGTTGATTCGTTCCATTTGGATGTTACAAGTTGCTCTATCTTCATTTCTTTGAAGTTACAATTAGGTGTCATCAAAATTTGTTTTTACGATGAGTCAAAATGTATTAAATTGCATGCATTACTCCAGGAAGGTGAAAAAATTATCTGATTGTGACTCATGCATTTTTTTTCTTTATAAATGCAACCATTTGGAATGCCATGAGACAGAATGAAATGAACGACGAAATGAAATATATTACGAAGATGGAATTCTTCTCTTTGATCTTCCTTTATGTGGACTCCTTTGGGTAAATTGATTGTTATCATTCTTCCTTATATTCCTTATATTTCTCCTACGATCTGGTGTCACTTGAGCTTTTGGAGAGCCAAGGTGAGGACTAAAGATTTGTCAGAAAAATTGATGATTCTCGAAAAGGAAAGGAGAGGGTTGTGTAATCAAAAGAGTGAGGCGAGTGAAAATGAAGAAGAACCTAGTTCAAAGTGATCTAGGTGGTGTCTCAGAAAAAGGAGTGGAGAGATGTTCCAACCAACAAGAAGGGACTTGATACTACCTTGAAAAAACATAACATAATGTCCCGAAAGGTCGGAAATAAGGTTCGAGCACTCCCAAAAGGTTGGAAATGAGGTTCGAGCGTCTCTAGCACAAGAAGCTTGAGCCTTACTAATCTTATCTTTCACAAAGAGTACCTCGCCAAGTAGAAACATGGATATGCATCACTGTACACAAACGTGTTATTGTATCCTACAAGAGAATCCACGCAACAGCTTTGTTGTTTGTACTCCCACTCTAGCAAAGATACATGGAAACCGGGATATTGCAAATATTTAAGAGATGAATTAGGATAGAGAGAGTATAGGGATGGGAAGTGAGTCACTTTCTAACAGTATTCAAGGAAAATGCAAGATACGTCAACATTTTGGAAAAGCTAGGAGGTCAAGAGCCCCGATCCAGATAGTTCCAAACATGTTTAATCAGTATTTCTGAGATCAAAGGAAAAGAACATACATAGTTTTATAGAGCTCCACCAAACCATGTCTTTTAGAAAGTTAAACCAACATAAATGGAAATAATCTCAAATAGACGTGAGCTAGAGGATTAGGGAACTATACATGTTGTTTTACCATCGTACAGTGAATTGTGTATGAGAGGGGTTGCGGCCGAAAAATTGAGGGATTACAAATGGTATTGTTAACGGGGATGTAAATCATAGATAGGTGGCACTGACGCAAGAAATAACCCAGCTACGAGTGGGGGAATACATATGAAAAGATACACACCACAAACACAAACTGATCACATGATTAAGGGGCAAAGAGCCAACCTGTCATCTTTCCCACGACTGCGAGTGAACACAATAACATCTGCGCCAAGTCTCATGGTACTCGTCTTAAAACCATTTCCATCTAAAGCATCATAATGAAAACAAAAAGGCGCATAAGAAATTGAACAAAACATTTATAGAAATCTGTTCCAGAAAAGGATATTCCCCTTGCTTGTTGAAATGACTCACATTGTCCAATAGTATTCGCAATTTTGCTCTTAACAGAATAGCCTAGGGATATACACTGTCTCATTTTATCTGGATTCATTCCACCACCATTATCTGTTCCGAAACAATAAAAGAAAACCATTCAATATGAACTTGAGTGACAACAAAAAATAAAAAACAAAAGTCAAACTTTATACTTACTAGTTACTGCCACTCAATATAAAGATTAGGAAAAACTTCAATATTAACAGTAGCAGCACAACAAAGAATAACTAACACAAAATCTAATTTTATACTTGCTTCCACTCGATATAAAGATTAGGAAACAATAATAGACGGGTATATATATAGTGTCTCAGAGAGAGATGATAGCATGCTTGTCCTATTAGCAGCACAATTTTGATTGGTCTATTTATGAAGAGCTCAAAAACTGAAAGTGGTGGTGAACAGAATCAGGGTACAGGGTTTTTTTGTTAATTAAAAAAAAAGAAAGAAAGAAAAAGACTACAAATTTGTTTGTTAATTAAGAAAGAAAATGAGTGAACAAAAGGCATTTTGTCTTCTTCTCCCTAACAAATTAGAACCTTATAATCCATAGCTATCAAAACCGGACCGGCGGTCAGATAGGAAAACCAGTAACCCAGTCATTAATCCGGCCCGGATTTGCTATTAGACCATTTTCACTTTGACCAGTAAAACACCGAATGAACCGGCCGCATTTTTAAAACCCGTGCAACCCGGAGTCATAAAAATCCGGACAGGTTTATTTAAAACTTCAAGTAGTGTGTTTGGCCCTTTAATCTGGCCATCCTACTTAAGCTTTGAAAATAATTTAGGGCCCGTTTGGTTCACTGCAATGTAATCGTAAAAGAATCGAATAAAAAAATGTAAAAAAAAAAATCATTCGATTCTATTACGATTATGATTACATTGCAGTGAACCAAACGGACCCTTACTGTGCTCCTTCGTTTTATAAACGATGGCGGATGGCCACCTACTCTTTGTTTACCATGTCCGATGCAAGGTAGTTAAAGGCGCAAGGCGCACTCGAGGCGCAAAAGGTCCATATCGTCCAAGGCGCAAGGCACGGTTAATGTGCGCGCCCGAGCGAAGCGAGGCACAAATATAAAAATTATAAAAATATTCAAAGATAAATAAGTAAATTAGTAATGTAAAAAATAAAACCAAATAACATATTAAAACCAACAAAAATATGTTAAAATATAACCAAGTGAACTAGCAGAGCAACAGTAGCAGTCAACAGAACTAACAAGAGTTTGTATTATCTATATTGTGTTTTAAGTAAATTTTAGTTTTTTCAGTTCAACTGTAACCAACTACTTGTACGAGGTAAAGATTATCTCCAGAACTCAAAGTTTTTTGTATAAATAAAAAAAACCATAAGGAGCACACTAAGACACATCTTGGGTGCGCTTGGTGAAATGCGCCTTATTTAGTGAGGTGCGAGACGCAGCTGCTGCGCCTTTCTGCGGGGCATACCTTTCACTACCATGGTCCGATGTGGGACTAAAAGTAGCAATGGATTTCTAACATGGAAGAAGTGAACTCACTTCAAACTAAAAGTAACAATGAGATTTCTCACATGGAAGAGTGACCTTACTTTCACATAGTTGCATCTTACTCCGTACAGGTCAAAGAGCCCAAGGCTAGCAAAATGGTTGCTCCATTCAAGTAATCTTACTAATTTTTCTATATGCAATTTTGTGTAGTAAATATATATAATTTATTATATCAGGTCCGACTAACCCGCAAGATCAGACCAGTGATCCAGTGATCCAGAGGCTTGACCAAGTCGATGTCTAATCCGGATCTGATAACTATGTTAAAATCTCACGGCTACTTCTTCATAAACATGTTACAACCCCTCCCCCACATCGGCTCCGGCAAACTCTCACGTATCGGCTCCGAGCGTCTCTCACATCTGCTCTAAGTAATGTCATCTCTTCCACATTGACTCTGACATAGGAAGTGTCTTCTGCATTGGATCCCAGCAACAACTCTCCTGCTTCATCCAAGCTATGATTCCTCTCCCACGCTGACTCTGAGAGACGGTGACCCATGTTCTCTGATTTTGGCAACTTTTTAGTTAACAACGACAATTCCCACGTCAACATCTAGTTTTCTGGCCTGCTTCCTTAATATGACGTTCCCGCGTAAGCCACTGGAGTTAGCATCAACATTTAAGAGTAGCGGTCACGCAAAATGGTTGCTAATGGGAGCTGATGTGGTAGAGGAACCGTTTGGAGAGGACGTGAGATATCCATCGTTGCTCGGTGAAGCTTTATTCAGAGCCAACACCGTGGAGTTGTTATTGCTCAGAAACAACGCGGGAGAGAGGCTCTCGATGTCAGAACTGATATTGCTTGGCCTGATGTCAGAGAGTTTGTTGGAGCTTCATGGAGTTGCATGTTGGAGTGATGTTAAAGATGAACGTGGTCGTGAACTTTTAAGATGTTTATTTATTTGGGAAGAAGAAGATTAGGTAGGTGTCCTACAGCAAGAAAGCTACAACTCTTAAACTCAAGCATATCATGTAATCACTATTTTATCTTTCTAAGCTTTAATACGTCATCATCAATCAATTATGATTCATCTAGTGAGTGTGCAGTTTCATGTCTTAACAACAGTTCCTAGCTATTAGTGTGGTATGTATCGACTAAAAGTTACCAAATAATTACGTGCATCATCATTAAAGCCTTCTCAGGACAGAAAGGGTCCGTTGTAGAGCATAAACGAATTGACAATGTTCCTAGAAAATACACAATGTACATGGGGGGTCCATGTCATATAACCTAGATGATCACTTGGGGTAGATAGATCTACCTTTCGACTTAGGAACTGTTGTTAAGACATGAAACTGCACACACTAGATGAATCATAATTGATTGATGATGACCTATTAAAGCTATTAGTGTGGTATGTATCAACTAAAAGTTACCAAATAAGTACGTGCATCATCATTAAAGCCTTCTCAGGACAGAAAGGGTCCGTTGTGGAGCATAAACAAATTGACAATGTATCTATGACTGGACATTGACCTAACGTCTACCTGTGTTTGTGCCAAATTCCTAGAAAATACACAATGTACATGGCGGGTCCAGTCATATAACCTAGATGATCACTTGGGGTAGATAGATCTACCTTTCGACTTTGCAATTGCATTAGGTAGAACTACCTTAAGGCTATGCAAAGCTCACGTAACCAAGGAGTCTCATGAACTATAAAAAGTCTAGACTAATAGGTAAATCATATATATTTCTATAAATGCACTGATTTTTGTGACAAATTAAGCCAAAAAAGTGAAAAATGATCTTCCCATAAATAAAGTGAATATAGTACGGTGATTAGTCACACTACTACTATTGAACATTTATAATGGCAGAATACAAATTCCCTAAACAAAAGGTATTGCATACTTATGATCCTACAATTTGCAAGATATAAACTCAAATAATATGTGAAGACACTATACTTGAAAAGGGACATTTCGACTATAAATGTGACCTGATTTCAATTGACAACATTAACCACTACCTATGTTGTCACAGGTAAAAAAAACCTACCGCCTATCTAAGTAATTTTTCCCTCGTTGTGGCGATGGTCGCCCGTGTAGGGTCGTACATGAAAAAACAATATTTAGGCAAAAAATTCTTTGATGGATATAAGTGTATTTTTTTATTAAAAAAGAAGCTTCTTTGCAAAAAAGAAAAAAAAAGGGAAAAAGGGGGGGGGGGGGGGGGGGGGGGGGGGGGGGATCCGGTTTCTGCTACAGTGTTTTCTTTGTTTTTTTTACTTCTTCTTTTGTTCTTCTTCTTTTTAATTGTTGTTTTTCTTAATTTCTTCTTCTTCTTTTTTGTTTTTTTAACTTGTTGTTTTTCTTGATTTCTTCTTCCGCTCTTCTTCGGTTCTTCTTTTTTAAACTTCAGGTTCCTAGGCGAGACGGGAGACATGTTGTTTCCCCAGCTCCCAGAACAACATAAACCACTACAAAGCCAAATAACAATGGCCATCATCCTATTTGGGTAGCTAAGATGAATCTCTTTTTTTTCTCCATCCACCCCCCTATAAAGAGAGAAGCCTCTTGATAAAGTAATAACTACCATATCATCTCTCAGCAACTCTAGCAACTCTATACAAGATCGTTTCATTTTGCCCCTAGTCTTAGGGGCTTCCAACTATGTTGAGAATGCTCATCGAACCATATCAAAATGATTTCCCCTCGTACTATCCTCAATTACAACAGTATCGATTAACCAAATTGATAGGCACAACACTTCTGATTTGACTAAGATCATATTTGCTGAATATATCATATTTGCTGAATATCCATATTCTGCTTGATGTTCAACTTCTAAGCATCCTTATCCTCCAGAGTTTTACCCCTAGTATTTATCTTGTATTTGTCAGGTGGTCTGGTGTCTACAAATTCACACAATGGGTCTGTGGCATCTACCTAATGATGTGGTGTCCTTCACACATCCAATATGTATAAGAAGTGAGTGCTATAAGATTCTTCTGGGGTTTCTCTTTTTAACCTTTTAACAACAAATCCCAACCCCAAAAGACAAGAAATTAATATTTTGTTTTTGTTGAAGTTTGGTGGAATGAGATAAATTTTATTAGGGCTCTTCACCAACTTTTATAAGACTACAAAGAATGTAAAATAACATCTCTACCCTAGCAAGAAACAGAAAATACATCAATTAATAAATACTTAAAAAATAAGATAACTAATATACTCTTCAACTGTTTTCTTTGTGTCAAAGACATCCACAAAGCAAACATACTGCAGAAATCACTGAAACACAACTACAAGGTTAGATATCATGAAGTCCTCATTGAAGAATCTACTTGATATTATGTTCTGACCTACTGCACAATGTACAGGGTATGGCAAACTTTGTAAACAAACAATACCAATGCACTGCTTGTCTTTGTCTCAGCTATAATTAAGTTAGGATTTTACAATGTATGTTTAGTTAGTTAGCAAATAAAAAATACTGAAAAAGGGCATCCTGATGCAACAACAGTCCCTCTAATGCATTGTCTTGGAAGGTCAAGATGCACATAACATTATCCTCAATGTATGGAGAGGTTGTCTTGCGAGTCAAACCTGCATCCTCCATAATGCAAGCACCAAGTCTTACCATTGCCAAAAAGCAAACAATACGAAAATTTGATACTATTCTTCTCTGCTATTAGTTATTTGTATTTTGCACCATATATCACTATTTCAATTTCTTGGAATGTTATACTGAACTGAAACATTTAAATTTCTTGGAATGTTTGCATGCATCTAGAAGATAGAATGCGAACATCTTTCATGTCTTTTGAAGAACATGAAGTCCTCATTGAAGAACCTACTTGATATTATGTTCTGACCTATGGCACAATGTACAGGGTATGGCTAACTTTGCAAACAAACAATACAAGTACTGCTTGTCTTTGTCTCAGCTATAATTAAGTTGAGATTTTACAATGTATGTTTAGTTAGTTAGCAAATAAAAAAAATACCGAAAAAGGACATCCTAATGCAACAACAGTCCCTCTAACGCATTGTCTTGGAAGGTCAAGATGCACATAAGCATTATCCTCAATGTATGGAGAGGTGGTCTTGCGAGTCAAACCTGCCTCCTCTAGAATGCAAGCACCAAGCCTTACCGTCGCCAAAAAGCAAACAATACCAAAATTTGATACTATTCTTCTCTGCTATTAGTTATTTGCATTTTGGACCATATATCACCATTTCAATTTCTTGGAATGTTATACTGAACTGACAAACATTTAAATTTCTTGGAATGTTCTCATGCAACATGCATGCATCTAGAAGATAGAATGCTAACATCTTTCATGTCTTCTTAAACCCACAATTGTGTACTAGTTCTTAGTATCAACCACCAATAGCACATAGAACTGACAGCATTTACCATGTCTAAATTTCAGAAATGCAGCTTAAGGGTGAAGCAAAATACCTTCTATCAGCAACATTTTGGTTCCATCTTTCTTGTTATGTATCATATCAATATTTACAAACGTAGCTCCATGGCAAACCTGAAAAGAAAATGTGTCCCTTATAACACTAAGGGTCGAAGATTATTTACATGTATTTTGCAATTTGAAGTAGACTAAGGGTAAATACCTCATCCAGAGAATTGTCCAAAAGCTCGGCAAGAGCTATAGAAGTGAAAACAGATAAGACAATTAGATGTAATTTCACAGTCAAACATGCCAATTTCACTAGGAGTTGTACAGATATAGTGACGAGAATAAATAAGTAGGAATAGGAAAACTGTAACACCACTAAAAGCATATTCCAGGAGCTTACCTCCAAGGGCCCACTTATGACTAGTGGCATTTGAATGAAGAAACTTGGGGTGAACCCTCACATGATCCATGCCCCCTGCTGAAAAAAACTCAAGTACTTAATGTCTACAAGAAATATAAATATGCAAGAGAGAACACAAATAAAACCACCAGAACATCTCGAGTTAAGAATAGACCATAGATTCAGAGAAATTCATCATAACAAAATAATGTATTCAGAAAGGGAAGCAGGTTGTATAACATATGTACAGACATGTGACACATTGACAATAAGTTGATTGTCAAAGAGTGGAACTAACTCAAATAACTGAGCTAAGTAAAGCAATAACCCTCGAAGAAAAGTATGATTTTTTTTTTCAATTTGTACAACCTACCTCTTGTCCATTAATCATGATGGCATATGGAACATAAGCCAATCAACCTCATCAGCCATCACTACTACTTCCCCTTCTTTTAATAGTCGGTCATTTTCTGGCTGAAGGCTATACACACATGTTTCGAGGGCATGAAAAGATACAGACATGGAAACACCTGATATTTATTTTGTTGTGCCCTGGTGTATTTTGGAGTGTCCGTGCTATGTGTTCGACATGACACTAAACAGCACCTGTTTTCTGAGTGTTCCTAGCTTATATCACAATGGCACAATATATAAATGTTATATTAACACATTTCATTATGTGCTTAGTTCAAGGCTGGTTAAAGATCAATTACTATGAACAGTTGCCAATGAAAAAATTGACACCAAACCTTCACATCACCAGAATAACCCCTATATCTACCACATAGCGCTCTTAATAACCAAAACTTAACAAAACAAACCAAAACCAAAACCAAAACCAAAACCAAAACCAAAACCAAAACCAAATAAATCAAATAAACTAGACAGCCAGGTCAAATCCTTGTTATCAACACTGCAAACATGAAAAATACCGCATTCTGCATTTGATTCAAGAAAGCCCTCTAATCTATTCAACATTGCATGCATGATAAAATAACAAGGAATAAACAAATATTCCATGAAATCATATTATTTGGCAAAGGCACATATATCTCATCATCATCATCATCCAAGCTTAGAATGTGGTCCGCTATGAAGCATAAGAAAGCTTCACACAAGGTTTAGAAAAGTTTTATGACCAGTTGTCACTGTCAACTAGCCATCAACCTACCTTTTGGATTGCAATTTAATCTCATGTAAAGAAGGAGCACCCTCCAAGCTACCCTAGATTATAAAGAGCTTAGATGATACAATTTGCTATAGGAAATTGCATTCATCTACAAGAACAACATAACCTTACAAGCAGAGCAACTAAATGATAGAGATGCATCCTTCAATCCTTCTACGACTTATCCTCCCCTGTTTTCTTATATTCCCCTTGATTCTATACCCCACTATAGCACAAGAAAATGCTTCCTGCCTCCTATATTACAGCATGCACAAAATTTTGCAAGAAGGTATTACGGACCGACCTACACAGGAACGGCACCAACTTTGAAGTGTCCTAAGTATATTTTTATCCTGTCAAACACGTGTCCCACACGAAGCGACACGGAGACAGCGCCACTTTTTGGAGTGTCAAACACAATGAGAATGTCTACCGCTTCATTTAGCAATATGGACACGACGACACGGAGGCCACAGAAAAACCTAAACTAAGAAATCTTACCGACAGGAGGAGGCAAAGGATCGACCACCGGGCCACGATCGTAGTCCCCGGCCTTCCAGAACTGCTTGCTCCCTTCTGCCACCGCCGCGCGGGCAACCGGAGCCGCGCTCGCCACGGGGACCGCCTCCTCTTGGGGTGGAAGGGGGTCGAGAAACCCTAGCGGCAGGGCGTCCCCCTTATGCTTCTTCAAGCTCCCTCCTCCTGCACCACCATTTGAAACTCTAGATCGCTTCCCTAGGGCTCCATCCGCGTCCTCCATTTCCGACTCGCTGTCGCTGCTGCTCAGATCGATCACTCCGACCGGCCCTTCCGCCGCCGCTGACGACCGCGGCGTCGGTGGGTCGGGGAGCTCCTGCTTGACGATGGGTTCCATGGAATATTCTAGAGAGAGGATTTTGGAGGATTAGAAGTTTTGTTCGCAGTTAAAGGAACTAATTATAAGGCAAATGTCAAGCGTACTACCTGATATACGCTGGCGACACAAAATGTTAAATTTTTTGAGTACCCAAAATATCCTTTAAAAATCTCTACTATTATTATAATGAGGGTTGGAAACAGTTTAACTGTCTATCCAATTTATAACTCCATTATTTATTTAAAAAAATTATTATATTAAAAGAAATTAAATTTTTTATAAATAATATTATGAAAAATCGAATTTAATCAACTAAGGAGAACGATAGTTTAATCACATGAGCTAGAAGAAATATTTGACTATAGTTATAATATTATGTAGTTAAATAATTAGTTAAATTTTATTTATTTTTTATTTTTAATTATGTGAGGATATATGTACGACTTAGACGATTAGCATTTTCAATTTTTTTTATAAAGAGCAGAAATATATCCATAACAAATATAATTAAAATATAATCAAATATATAACAAATCGTAATTAAAATATATTTAAATATTTAAACTATTTTACTATAATATCAGGAAAAAAAATATTTTACTAGTTAGAGTTAATAATCTCTAATTATGTTCCCACTTTCCATTTTTAATTTTATTATTAATATCTCTATTGTATCCTTTTCTCAAGTGTTATTTATATTTATGCCTTGTCACAACTATAAATCTGAATATTATATCATTATTGAGATAGGGTTAATATATATATATATATATATATATATATATATATATATATATATATATATATATATATATATATATATGAAAAAAGGGATATGAGCCAATGCACATGTGGACCAATAAAAATAAAGTGTACTAGTGCACATGGGTGCACATGTGCACTAGTACACTTCATTCCTATTAGTCCACATGTGCACTAGTACACTTCATTCCTATTAGTCCACATGTGCACTAGTACACTTCATTCCTATTGGTCCACATGTGCATGGCTCATATAGGAATATGAATATATATATATACATATATATATATATATATATATATATATATATATATATATATATATATATATATATAATGTGTGTATGTATCTTATTATAAACATTTAATATTCATATTTATTCACTAGATTAGCATATCCAAACCATATACCCATGTGACATGTGGCGACATAATAGTTTCCCAACATATGGATAAGCTTGAAGAAGAAAACTCCTAATTGAACACTTCCTTCCTAATATATGGATAAGCTTGAAGAAGAAAACTCCTAATTGAACACTTCTTTCCTAATATATGGATAAACTTGAAGAAGAAAACTCTCAGTTGAACACTTTCTTTCTAACACATAGATAAACTTGAAGAAGAAAACTCCTAATTGAATACTTCATACCTAAATATGGACAAACTTGAAGAAGAAAAATCCTATTTGAACACTTCCTTCCCAAAACTTCTCAAACCTTCCACCCCCTCTATATATTTCCATCAAATCCCTTCATCTTATTTATTCTCTTCTCCCATCTCCATCATAAGCATCACCCTTATATTTTCCAACACCACTCCTCCTCCTTCCTCCTTAGAATATAGAAAGAAGGAAGAATAAATTTGCATTTTGAAAAAAGAACTCTAGGCTTTACTCAAAACAAGCTTTGGACTCTTTTTTTTTTTCATATCAGCACACTCGTGATCAGTACTTCAACTCCAACATATTTGAGGCAAGTACCATGCACTTCAAGTTTGCTCTTTATAATATGATACTTAGTTCACGGTTCTACTAATACCATGTTTGCATGATTACACTTAGTAATAGATATTGGATTTCGTGTATTAACTTTCATGTCGGGAGGGAGAATACTAGGAAGCATGTGGTTTATCATTTTCATCATGTCGTGACTGCTAGCTGTTGAGTACGCGAATGTACCAACATGCCTTACACTTGATTAATCATGACCGCTAGCCATCTATGACGTGCCTTATTAGCCTTATAACCCCTGCATGCCAACTATGTATTTTATATACACACATACATACAGTCTCTTTATTATCTTGTAGTAATTTCATTTTCATGTCTCATGATATTTCTGTTTCACTTATATCCATGGTTTACAACATTTGTTACTTAGTCATTTTTTATTATTTATCATGATTATTTAGTTAAACTTTGTCGTGTATTGGTACTTGTTCCAATCTTAATTAGTCAGTTGAAATATTAGGCGATTAAGAGGACTATGCCCCTATCTTCTATGGCCTGTAAGATATAGTATATGACATTGTTGAGGAGCCTGTGTCACGACTCGTTCCTACTTTTAGGATACGAGTATGTGGCCAAGCCCAACCTACGCCGCAACATCGACGGTAGTGATGTTACGGTAGTACGTTATCTATGATAACAATGGTCCACAACAAAGCACACTATTAACATATATCATCCACAACTAAGTTATGACGAGAAAATAAGCTAATAGTCTCAGTAAATAATTTAAAGAAATAATCCACTACAACTCAGATGGTCTCGGGAACAAATACGGTAGAATAAAATAAAAGCAACTAGAACTAAACTAAACTACTCAATCGCAGTCGGTGTCTGTGCTGCAAACTCTCTCTGATCTTTCTTAAGGGCAAGATCAGGCTCAACTATATTACCAACATATGGTCCATAATGAGTAGGGATCTCATCCTCACAGTAGTCACTTAAAATATTTACCCAGTCAGGATGGAACGAGTACAACCCTAACAAAAGTTTTAATACATGATAAAGACTATAAAATAGTAATAGTAAATATATTACATGATGAAAAATAAAACTGAATCATGGCATGGCAAGTAATGAACAATAAGTAGACAGAAACATAATGGCATAAATCATCAAGTATGAACTGAAACAAGGAATAACTGTAACTATCTAGGTGTTTTGAAATACTAGTTTCGATATGTGATCAGCTTGGAAACTTGCACAAGGTCTAATAAGATCTGGCTAATCATACGTGAGGTGTATGATTAGCTCTCACAATGTGTACACTACCACAAGGTCTAAGGGTATGATCACATATCTGGCTAGCACTTTCCCGCCCTCGACTAGTACAATGGATCCAAATTATGACACGTCGCGACACATGATCACAATGCAAGATCTAAATACCAATACATGCACAAGGTCTAAACATGGAAATATCCCATGATGGGGATCCAAGATATACCAATTCGTGTACCATCGTGTAAGGAATGAAGTAAAACATCACTAAAAATATGTATCATAATAGATATCAAGTAAAAGAAACTATCAAATAATGTACTCGCCTATGGTCCTTAGCTGGCGGTATGAATCAGAATCCAAGTCAGAGTCCAATTAGTCTATATATTAGGAATTACCATGTCAAGAGATGATTTAAAACAATAAATATACTATCTTCTTGGTTATTAGGTTTGTAGGTCATTTCTAAATCGACTCATTATCCTATCGAGATAATTAATTTATTTTAATTCTGAAATAATTAGTCTAAAATCATATTTTAATCATATTATTCTGATTTTTTAGGTTAAATTATATTTTTTGTCCAGAGAAAGCAAAATTTACTAACTTAGAATCCATGGTACGCAAATCAAGGCATTTTATTGACCAAAAAGTCAATCGACACAAACCCATATTTGTGTGTGAATTCTTATATATTTCAACACTACATGAAAGCTGAAATTGATGGTTTTACCGAATCTCGAGTTGGTAAAAAGTTATTGCCATTATGGTGCACAGATTGCAGTTTTGTTAGTTTTCAGGTTACATCTATGTTCAACGAATTAAACAACATGCTAAACTATTCTATTAAATTCTGGCAAAATAATGTCGTAGGCTATCGTGTCATTTTTTGAAACTTTAAACGGTTCATGAAAATGAGTTCGAAAACTCCTGAAATATCAAAAATACCGAAACATGTCAGATTTTGGACAACTGGCACTTAATGAATTCTACAGAAATTTGTGTACATAATTACTGAAAATAAATTAGATATTCTGGAAGCTAACCTAAAAAAGGTTCCAACGCAAGAAACGGGGATTTGTTTGGCATCCGGACCTAGTTGCAATGGCCTCACAAAATTGGGAAACCCTAGATGAACTCCCCTCAAAGTCTCTCTCTCTCTCTCTCTCTCTCTCTCTCTCTCTCTCTCTCTTCTATAATATAAAAGTTGGCAGGAAATAAACCCTAAACTATATATATATATATATATATATATATATATATATATATATATATATATATATATATATAAGGAAAGTGGGGAAGCAGTCGCGACTAATGGGGACACGTGTCGGCATCGCGCATGCCCCCGCCCAGGATTATGCGGTGGAGGGCAAATGCGGCTCTTAGTTGGCTCATGAGTTGACTCAGAGCCTGACTCGGCTCGGCTCAGTCCGTGGCTCGGAGACCTAGTAGCTCACCCACTTGGAGATTCCAGGGGCTGACGGCTGGGGCCCACATTTTGGCTGCAGGAGGCTGACATGCGGGGCCCCGGCTAGCTGACTGTGTAAAGGGTTTTAGTTTTTGATTTTGAATTTAGTAATTAGTTTTTTTTTAACTAGTTTACTTAACTCATAATAAATAGTAAAAATACTCATAAAATTCTGGAAAAAATTCCAGAAAATATAGAATGGAAATAACCATAGAAAAATACTTGGGGTCAAAATATGTCCCTAGGTTTTCTATAGAAATTTCCAGAAGTCATAGAAAATTGTATTGGTACTTATTTCAATCTTGATTAGATCCGTTGAAATATTAGGTGATTAAGAGGACCATGCCCCTATCTTCTATGGCCTATAAGATGTAGCAGATGACATTGTTGAGGAGCCCGTCCCTACCGAGGAGACTACTTTTGAGGAGTAGTCAGCTAGATAGTTAATATTTTTCCTTTTGGGGGATATCTCAAAATTATGTTTTTATGATATGTTAGAATTTCCTACTTCTTGTCATTATTCCTGCTTATTTATTTACTTATTGTGAATGAACTAGTTGTTAAAGTTACTTGTGAATATTCAATGAATTATCAATGGAATGTTGGATGATTATGAAAAAGGTCTAGATCGCGTACTACTGCCGATACTGCGACGTAGGCTAGACGTATTCGCATACTCGTATCCAATCAACTGGGCATGGGACGTGACATATTTTTTATGGTGGCCCATGAAGGTCTGACTTCGCAAATAATGCGATATCTTAGACTATAATCTGAAATTAAGACTAAAGATTTTACCGTATGTGGCTTATCTGAAACCATCGAGCAAAATGACCCCCCTCCTCTGTCGACATCGCCAAATCAACGCTCGGAGGTAAAGTTAAACAAACTTTTTTTTGTTATTGATTGGAAATTGACAAATAGTATAAAAGAACCTCTAATACGTAGAGTCTAAGTAAAATAAAAATAAAAGAATCTGGACAAGTGTGACGGTGAAGATTGAGCACTGCAGCGACTCCTTTACTCCGTTTACGATCCGGGACCAAGGAGGGTGATGAGGCTTCGGGAAACTCGAGTATACGACTCAACGGGTGTCCCTTGCGGCACTTTATCTTCTCCTCTCTCTTTTCTCCTTCTCATTTTTTTATGGTCGTGGTCTCTGTTGACACAAAGTGGTCACAGTCAACCTGATTCTGATAATCGTTAAATATCATATCTAAAATACAAATGAAGCAGATACTTGATGCAAAGCATATCAACTCCTTCAGTACTAAAGTCAGACTCTGCAACATCTATTGGTTTCTATTCAAATGTAATCTTTTATTTAAGCTGAGTCGCAATGGCAAAACCCAGATACCTAGTCCACTCAAATAAACCAAAGAACCTATCCACCAAATCAGGCCACATTCATTTACAAAGTCTACGATACTAAGAGACCGAACTTAGGACGAGCTTGTGCCGAAATCGGACCGAACTCGGTTACCCTTTTGGTATAAAATCAACCAGTTCAATAGCTCCTGATTTCTTGGCCCAACGGTTAGAAATTTGAATTAAATCCTATATGAATTCTGGCCAAATTTTGTTTGCCTACACCCGATAAATATGATTGAAATTCTTCATTCTAACAATAACTTAACCATTCTTAAGTCTTCTATCATATTGTGAGCAAACCCATAATCCTAACTTTTCTATCTCAAAGAACAACTCCCTAGCCTTCCTAGTGCCAAGTGCGATCTCGGTCTAGATGTCTTCAGAGTTGTAAAGAGCTTTGTTATAAAATCCTTAATTTTAAAAACAATATTAACTATTTTAATTAATTATTAATTAATTTATAGTAATTATTAGCTAATTAGAAGAAATAGATTTTATTTAATTTTTTATTTCGAGATAATTGTGCAATAGAGGATTTATGGAACAATTATTATTTTTTCTTAATTATTTTCATGTAGGAGACCCTGTGGACAGTTGATAGCTTTATTGTATGCATTAATATAATTTCTAAAATTTTATATATATATATATATATATATATATATATATATATATATAATGTTTATTAAAAGAAATAGAAATGAAAAAGAATTAGAAAATAAAAGAATAGGAATAAGAAAAAGAATAAAAGAATTAGAAAAAGTAAAAGTAAAAGAAAAGAAAAAAACAAAACTAACAGCCAAACCCTTAACCACATAATACTAAGTCCTTAAACCTACTCACCCCACAGCCTCAAGCCTAAGCAAACTTCTCCCCAACCACAGCATGGATTCCCACATCCCCAACCCCACGAGCACACCTGCGGCCAAAGCCCGCGACCCTTTTCTTCACCCGCTTCCTATCTCCCTATATATATATATATATATATATATATATATATATATATATATATATATATATATATATATATATATATATAATAACTTGTTCCAAACCCTAACCCTAATCTATCTCCACCCGACACCTAGCCGCGACCGCCACAGCCCAGAGCCACCACCACCGCCGGGCCGCCGGAGAACCACCGCGTCCGCGCGTCCACATCAACTCCCCGCGACAACAGAAAGTCGGCAACTTATCCCTGTTTGTGCTTCGTTTACCGCACCATCGCTCGACCAAACATGACCCCGTATTCACCGGTATGTTCACGACATATCCCCCTTCCATCTCTGTGTATTAGTTTACCTCGAAAAGCGCACAAACCTAGGTGAAAATCGACTCCAAGTCGAAAAAAAATGACCACTTTTAATTCTAGAAAAACTGTTGTAATCATCAATGTTTATGGACTCGTATCTCCCACCACAGAGATCCGAACTTAGAAATTCCTTTTACTATGTGAAGACCACCTAACCTATATTATTTTCTGTTAATTACATTATTTTATTTGATGTTGTATGCAGAATTTAATTAGGATGAAAGCCCATAAAAATCTGTTTTTCCAACTTCCAAAATTTGTGATACGGAGCGCGCCCTGCCAAACGGGACCACCCCGTCACGTACCAATTGCACCAAAAGGTGCGCAGGTATATCCAGACGTGTGGGCTTTTGCGTAAACTGATTCGGACGCGTGTCCGCGTCGAATTCACCCCATAACCGCAAAAAATCCCCGTATCACGACTTTTCCAAAATACCATACCATTTAGTGTACGCTCGTCAGAACGCGACAAAACTTACGCCATTGGATTCGTGGTATCACGCTGGTCCTGTGATCCAAGTTTCATGCAATTCTGAGACAGTTGACCAAGCCACCTATTTGTGGGCCCCGTGGTTGACTTTTTGGGCGAATTTATGTTCGGTTTACCGGAATCCAAAATTGGACATACCGTTAAGTTCGTATTGACGTTTAGAATTGGTTTGACCTATAATTTTGTCCCATTTAGAGACCTTTACCCCTGGTATGCTTTTTGGTGCAAAGTGGGCCACATGTGGACCCCGCTTTGACCCAAAATTACCGTTTTGTCCCTGTGTCCAAATTGGACGAAAGGGTAGTGTTTTCTGGTTATCTCGCTTATTCTGGGAATGTTGGTGATGTTTATTTCAGTATCCGGAGACGTTTATTCTAAGACCGTAGCTTCTGATCCTGTGTGCTTGACTCCTAGACGTTACACTTTGCAGCTCTCTTGCCAAGCAAGTATACCTTGTCGAATTGTTACAGTACTTTGCATGCTATTTATATTGATATTGATATTTATGTATATTCATTGCATGTGTAGTTTCATTCAGTCATTACTATATATTAGATATGTTGACACACACTTAACACCTATTATCAGGAGAGGACAATCATTAGGCGTATGGGATGCACTCTGGTAAACCATAGTATCTAGCTCGCACTACGAGAGTGTGTTGCGCTGGTCGCTACCCCCGAGGTATATCGATTTTTGTAGAGTCGTGTTGGTCGCTACCCCCGAGGTATGTCAATTTCTGATGTTCTAGACGGGTGTGTGAGTTGTGAGGCTTAGATCGAGTAGCCTATCCTTGCCCATACGTCAAAAAGTTGTCATCATTTGCATTTATATAGATTGTCTTGTACAGCATACTTATATATTTTTAAACATTATGCATGTTTACTGTATTCAAATTGGCTTGCTTCTATGTATCTTGTTACGTCCCTCTGAGGACTTGGTCCCTTTCCAGGTGTAGATGTTCATGACTATTCGCAGGAGAACAAATCAGGACTTACCACTTATCTCTTCCGAGGAGGTCTTACCTTCGGAGCATCTTTGATTATCTCTAGTGATGGATCGCTTCGCTGATACCTTTATATCATCATCTTATTTATATTGGAGATTTACCCTTCTTCCTCATTTTAGTATTGATATAGTCATTGGTAGTGGATTTGTCTTCATCCGACTATTATTTTAGATTATTCAGACTCATTATTCTAGTTTAGTTATTCCTTTTCTATGACTTGTTGTGTAGATGAGATTAGTATATCTGTGACTTATGACAATATATATACCACATGTGAGTTTATATTCATATTACAGCGTACGTGTGTATTATGGTATCCATATATTGGAGTTGTCATATACATACGGCTGGCATACTTACGTGTTTCTAGTCCTACGTATTTTGGGACTGGGGCGTGACATGTTTTTGTGGTGGCCCATGCAGGTCGAGAGCACATTGTCTCGGTTACGTCACTGTACCGAGCAAGCCTGCGCATAGGATTAGAATATAGGATCTTATCCACTTATTAATTACCGTCCTTGATTTTATTTCGCATTCTCATTTGATTGCTTGCATTGCATCTTGCTTGATCCCTTCTCAACGTCAATCTTCTCTCGTGCTTGATAGGGGTTAGGAAGATGACTTGTACTAGGTATATACACTCTAGTATTCAATAACACAATTTGTTAAATTTTGTAAGTTTGGTAGTATGCCTCATAACCTAGTATCACATAGTCCTTTTTGACCCATTAATGTAATATAAATGAATGACACCAACTATAGGCTTGCATAGGAAGATAGTGTTTATCTAGACTATAGAACTTTAGTGTTTATCTAGACTGTAGAACTTAGAGGCCCATACACCCATTTGGTTAACTTTAGACTTAGACAAGAAATTTGTATGGCAACTGTAGAGGCACAACACCGGTCTTCTTGGTGAACTTAAATTATTATGTACCTTCCTCCATCATAATCAAGCATACTTATATTTTTATACTACCTCGACTTATGCTGCTATTATAGCCTAGTTTTGCAAGCTTATTCTTTTATTGAGCTTGTTTATGACATATGTATTATTGGGGCCCACACTAATACATTGTCTAAATCAGAATCGATGTATTTTGGTCTGATCAACCGTAGTGCGCTTGGTTCGATCTTTGTATCACTACCTTACGTGGATTGAGATATAGTTGACTCAACTTGTTAGACAAATATACCTGCCCTCTAGACTGGTCAGAGCATATCATGTCAGGTACATAACTGTTCTGATGTGAACATGCGAATATGAATTTACCAAAATAAGGTTTTAATCCACAACTGCCTTGGCAACTCCCTTTAGAATTCTCTAATCCCTTTGAATCTCGTACTTGTATTCTATCATCTCCTCCTTGAACTATTTATTGTTGTTTTCCGTCTTCCTCTATTTCGTAAAGACGAACGTTCGTGCTTAGTATAAGTTTGATACACGAATAGTACTAGATATACCCCATAGGCTGAGCACTCACAATGACAAATAAAGGAGCAAAGACACAGGAAGCCATAGATACAGGTACGACCTTTTAGTTATATTTGTTATTACATACTCATGACCCCCTTTATGACACGAGATCTTAGGTACACAGTAGACGTAGAATTATATATATGGCGGTTTAGCAGTTATGAGGATATATTGATATTCTACCCAGATGGCATACACGCGATGCTAATAGATGACGCAAGTAGTAGTAGTAGCACTCTTTCTCTATCACCATCTCGCCCTCTTGGGTGGCTCACCTTCTCTTCTATATCCATTCCTTATCTCGTGCTTAACTCTTCCTACCATAGTCGTATCCTTTCGTGCCATTAAAAATTATTTGAATTACTTCAACCTCACCCTTATTTTGTTAGTTAAAACATAAATGGTTTAGTAAATAATTAATCACTAAAAGATGAGTACATAATGATAACCCTTATGTATATGCACTATAACAATATCTGTATTCTTTTATTAATCTAACCCTTAAGTAGCATCATTTAGCCTAATAGTTAGATTGTTGAACTAGTTCATACTTCCAAAAGTTTTATAAGTTAGTCAAGACCTAAAGAGTTGCCCTAAAACTTAGACTATACTTAGGAAAGAATTAAAGGCACTTGTTACGAACTGACAACTATGACAAAAAGCTAGCGAAGTAGCGGCAGCTGCAGCTAGACCGTTATAATAGAGTAGTCGAAGTATTTGCAGATATACTGGTTAGGTGGCATGGCAGTATTAGACTACGATACTTGACGGTTACAAAGAAAAATCTTGGTTGTGAGATTTCAGACAGGTATCCCAAGATTCTTGACCCAATCAATATATTCGTCTTACAACCTAGACAATAGCCTCAAGGGACTGACTACTAGTAGAACTTTTGTAAGTTGGGTAGTGTAGATGAGTTAGAAATAGAATAGCGTATGAAAACTAAATGAGAAGTATTAGAATGACAGACCATAACTTTTAGGAAGCACTGCTAGATAGCAATGTAGTATAATAGCTATAGTGATTATTATGAATATGGGTAGTGTCAATTTCGAGGACAAAATTTTTATAAGTTGGGTAGAATGTAAAACCCTAATTTTAAAAACCGTATTAACTATTTTAATTAATTATTAATTAATTTATAGTAATTATTAGCTAATTAGAAGAAATAGATTTTATTTAATTTTTATTTCGAGGTGATTGTGCAATAGAGGATTTACGGAACAATTATTATTTTTTCTTAATTATTTTCTTGTAGGAGACCCTGTGGACAGTTGATAGCTTTATTGTATGCATTAATATAATTTCTAGAATTATATATATATATATATATATATATATATATATATATATATATATATATATATAATGTTTATTAAAAGAAATAGAATTAGAAAAGAATAGGAATAAAAAAAGAAAAGAATAAAAGAATTAGAAAAAGAAAAAGAAAAAGAAAAAAAAGAAAAGAAAAGAAAAAAGCTAACAGCCAAACTCTTAACCACCTAATACTAAGTCCTTAAACCTACTCACCCCACAGCCTTAAGCCTAAGAAAACTTCTCCCTAACCACAGCATGGATTCCCACATCCCCAACCCCACGAGCACACCCGTGGCCAAAGCCCGCGACCCTTTTCTTCACCCGCTTCCTATCTCCCTATATATATATATATATATATATATATATATATATATATATATATATATATATATATATATAATAACTTGTTCCAAACCCTAACCCTAATCTATCTCCACCCGACACCTAGCCGCGACTACCGCACCCCAGAGCCACTGCCACCGCTGCGCCGCCGGAGAACCACCGCGTTCGCGCGTCCACGTCAACGCCCCCGAGACAGCAGGAAGTCAGCAACTTAACCATGTTCGCGCTACGTTTTTCGCGCCATCGCTCGACCAAACTCGACCCCGTCTTCACCGGTATGTTCATGACCTATCCTCCTTCCATCTCTGTGTATTAGTTTACCTCGAACAGCACACAAACCTAGGTGAAAATCGACGCCAAGTCAAAAAAAAATGACCACTTTTAATTTCAGAAAAACTGTTGTAACCATCAATGTTTACGGACTCGTATCTTCCACCACAGAGATCCGAACTTAGAAATTCCTTTTGCTATGTGAAGACCACCTAACCTAGATTATTTTCTGTCAATTATATTATTTTATTTGATGCTGTATGCAGAATTTAATCAGGATGAAAACCCATAAAAATCTATTTTTTTAACTTCCAAAATTTGTGATACGGAGCGCGTCCCGCCAAACGGGACCACCCCGTCGCATACCAATTATACCGAAAGGTGCACACGGTATATCAATATGTGTGGGCTTTTGCGAAAACTAATTCGGATGCGTGTGCGCGTCGGAATCACCCCGTATCCGCAAAAAATTCCCGTATCGCGACTTTTCCAAAATATTGTACCATTTAGTGTATGCTCGTCAGAACGCGACGAAACTTGTGCCATTGGATTCATGGTATGACGCTGGTCCTGTGACCCAAGTTTCATGCAATTCTGAGACAGTTGACCAAGTCGCATATTTGCGGGCCCTACGGTTGACTTTTTGGGCAAATTTGTGTTCGGCTTACCGTAATCCAAAATTGGACGTACCGTTGAGTTCGTATTGACGTTTAAAATTGGTTTGACCTATAATTTTGTCCCATTTAGAGACCTTTACCCCTGGCACGCTTTTCTGTGCAAAATGGGCCACATGTGGACCCCGCTTTGACCCGATATTATCGTTTTGTCTCTGTGTCCAAATTGGACGAAAATATAGTATTTTCCAGCTATCTCGCTTATTCTGGGACCGTTGGTGATGTTTATTTCAGCATCCGAAGATGTTCATTCTGAGGCCGTAGCTTCTGATCCTGTATGCTTGACTCCTAGACGTTACACTCTGCAGCTCTCTTGCCAGGCAAGTATACCTTGCCGAATTGTTACATTACTTTGCATGCTATTTATATTTATATTTTTGTATATTCATTGCATGAGTAGTTTCGTTCAGTCATTACTATATATTAGATATGTTGACACACACTTGACACCTAGTATTAGGAGAGGACAATCATTAGGCGTATGGGCTTTAACCACTCTGGTAAACCGTAGTATCTAGCTCGCACTATAGGAGTGTGTCGCGCTGGTCACTACCCCCGAGGTATGTTGATTTATGTAGAGTCGCGCTGGTCACTACCTCCGAGGTATGTCAATTTCTGATGTTCTAGACGGGTGTGTGAGTTGTGAGGCTTAGATCGAGTAGCCTACCCTTGTCCATACGTCAAAAAGTTGTCCTCATTTGCATTCATATAGATTGTCTTGTACAGTATACTTATATATTTTCAAACATTATGCATGTTTACTGTATTCAAATTGGCTTGCTTCTATGTATCTTGTTACGTCCCTCTGAGGACTTGGTCCCTTTCCAGGTGTAGATGTTCATGACTATTCGTATGAGCACGGATCATGACTTACCACTTATCTCTTCCGAGGAGGTCTTACCTTCGGAGCATCTTTGATTATCTCTAGCGATGGATCGCTTCGCTGATACCTTTATATCATCATCTTATTTATATTGGAGATTTACCCTTCTTCCTCATTTTAGTATTGATATAGTCATTGGTAGTGGATTTGTCTCCACCCGACTATTATTTTGGATTATTCAGACTTATTATTCTAGTTTAGTTATTCTTTTTCTATGACTTATTGTGTGGATGAGATTAGTATATTTGTGACTTGTGACACTATATATACCATATGTTAGTTTATATTCATATTACAGCGTACGTGTGTATTATGGTATCCATATATTGGAGTTTCCATATACATATGGCTGGCATGCTTACGTGTTCCTAGTCCTACATATTTTGGGACTGGGGCGTGATATTTGTTCCATCAGCTACTCTCTCTATCAAGCTGTGAAGTTGCGAGACTTTGGATCAACCCTCCTGGTTTTAAAAGAAGTGGCAAGCCTTCGGATCAAAGCTTATGATTCACTATTGGTGATTATAGTGGATAAAACTCTCAGCTTGAGTTCTCGGGACTGGACTAGTTCTCTCAGAGAAAAACCAGTATACATCTTGGTGTTTGCGTTTGCTCTCTCTCTCACTCTATTGCATATATTCATAACACTGCTAGTAGTATTACTTACATATGAGATATATTCTAAATGCTAGTAGTTGATCATCATTGCATGCCATAAAATTATATTTTAACAGATGATTTTATTCCGCTGCATACATAAACTCTATTCACCCTCCTCTAGAGTTGCCATACACGGTCCTACAATTGGTATTAGAGCAGGTACTCTTACATTAGAACTATTATTGATATCAATTGCTCGTCAATTGGTATCAGAGTAGGTACTCTTTATATATATTTACTGATACCATTTGTTCCTCAATTGGTATCAGAGCAGGTAGTCTCTTATTTAGTTTCTGATCCCTTTGCTACTATAATTGGTATCAGAATGAGTACTCTTTATATAGGTACTATTGCTCATATCAAAGCAAGTTCTCTTGATTACCAGATTAACATCCAAAGAGTATAACATATGGCAACAACAAGATCACTATTTTTTATTAATGGTGAAAGCCAACTCCTTGATAAGCCACTTGTTTTTAACAGCACTAACTATTTATTTTGGAAAGTACATATGCATGCTTTTCTAAAATATCTTGACTTTAAGTTATGGACTTATGTTACTAATGGTTACAAAAGAGTTGATAAAGCAGATAATGAATATACCGAAGATGAAAAGAAAGTAGAAAGCGATGATGCAAATGCAATATATATGCTCTACTGTACTCTAGGAGAAGACGAATTCAAACTTATCTCCAAGTGCAAAATATCATATGAGATATAGAAAAAGCTGGAAGCAATCTATGGAGACAACGAAGAAGATGAAGAAGAACCTCATGATATTGCAAGCTTGTATCAAAATGAAGAAGCTACATGTATAAAGAAAGATGCAGACATTCAGTGCAACAATGATGACAGCAATGAAGAAGATGTTGCAAACTTATGCCCAAGTAAAAGTCTAGCAATCAATGCAAGCATCCAGTATGAGAATGACAAAAACCTTCAACATACGACAGACTTGTGCTTAATCGTAAGCGAGATAAATAATGACTCTCTAGCAAAAGACATTTAGTATGATGAATTGTTTGATGCTTTTAATGATTTGTTTGAAGACTATAATAAGCTTAAAAATAACTATAAGCAAGCTCGAAAAGATATCAAATCTTATCAACTTAAGAATGATCAGCTTATTTGCTTACTTAAGGAAGCTAGAGAAAACTTCTCTTCTAATGAATCAATTAAAATCTCCAAACTTGAGTTTAGCTTACAAGAAGCTCTTGACTTCTTTGATTAAAGCAATCAAGAAAATTCTAAACTTAAGGAGGACTTAAAATAGGAAAATAAAAAGTACTCTAATGCCTCACTTAAGATAGATACTCTTACTGCCAAATATGATAATTTATATGCCACCTCTAAAAAGTTAGAGATTAGATTGGGAAAGCAGGTCGTACAACCTACTATTCAGTCTAACACGAGACACATGGCTAAAGAAAAGAGCACTCACAACAAGACACCAGTAAGCAAACCAAATGCTTCACACTATCATGCATGTAGAACACAACATACTTCACACAATCATGCATTCTATTACAAATATCCATGCAAGATATGTCACACTATTTTATATACTCATCCTTCTATACCCAACACAAATGCCTATGTTATATGTCATTATTGTGGTTTAAAAGGACCCATTACACATCAGTATAAGGCTAAAATATTGGTTAATATGAATACGTATAAGTGGATTCCTAAAGCTAACAAATACGGATCCAAAATCTTGGATACCAAAGTCTTGTTCTAATCATATAGGTGGAATGATTTGCGGCAAGACATAATGATAAAAAATAAAGTTGGTGATTGTAAAAAGCTAATGGATATTCTCATAGTAATTGCACCAACAACGAAACATGACTATTAAGTCATTATGGTAACACAATTTTCTTATCTATAGTAGTATAATTGTTCTTAAAATTATGTACGAAAAAACTCTTGTTAAATAATTCTTCAATATTATGCTATAAATTTATATAAATTATTGTTAAAAAGCCTAAAGGGTCCTTCTGTCAACAAGGTGTAAACAGCCTTAAGCGACACGGTATTTAAGTGTCTTCGGACCACCGCTAGCTGAAAACTGGCCCCTACAATTAATTAATAATAACAAAAATACCTCAATGAGTAATGATATACAAAGAGCTATTTACAAACGTTTCCTAAGTACAATTATCATTCATTCAGTAATTGACTGGTATATAAATTCTGTTAAATGACTTGTCTAAAAGCAATGACTGATAATTGCCTGTCATAGTTATAGACCTCATATTTCTAATTATGAGATCACATATATGTTTTCAATATAAATTTTATAGCTTACTTCAAAAACATATATTTTTTTAAAATCTTGAGCTATCAGAACTCGGACAGAGTTCAGTCCGAACTCGGTCTGAATTCGGTTCAAGTGCTTTTATATAACAGCAGCAGTCTCGGATTTGTTCTCATTACTTTATCCTCCTAAAATCCTTCTTCTCCAAACCGAGAACAAACCCTTTCCTCCCAAACCCTAATTTTGTGATCTCCTTCCACAAAGGCTTTTTCTCTCTCAACTTGAGATCTAAGGCTCTTGGTGAGATTATCCTTCATCCCCTTCAATCTTTTCAAGGTACAATCTTCATATTCTCAAACCCTAATTCATGGCTCCTAAATTTGGGAAAAAGAAAAGAAAAGCAAATAAAGTTTCCTCTTCTCAACCCTCTAGTGATGATGCTATCTATTCCTTATTTTCTCATAATATTCCAAGCCCAAGCGAATATGATGACTTCATTTTTACTTCTATTGATGTCTCAAATCTATGGTTCAATAATTTTGTGCAAAAAAATATTTGCAAGGGCAATCCTATTAATTTTACTACTTTTCATGCCCAAAAACCTAAACTTATAGAATTTCATCTTCATCATCTAGTCAAAACTAGAAAACCCATTTATTTGAATGTCATTCGCATATTTTATTGCAATCTATCTCATGATCAATAGTCTATCTCTTCAAGAGTGGGTGAAATCGATATTGAATTTGACGATACAACTTTGGGTGAAATTCTTGAAATCCCTAACAAGGGAGATGCCCTAGTTGAGATCGACAAACTCTATCTTTGAGACGACATCACTCTTGATTCTTTCAGGGACATACTTTGCGCCCCTTATCCTTGTCTTGACGGAAAGTTTCGTGCTCGTTATTTTAACCAATACTTTTACGAACTTTACCGTATCATATACTCTACTATCATTCCAAAGCAAACCTCCAAAGATGATATGACCTATAGGAAGATATCTCATTTATATCACTTCTACACATCCACTCCCTTTAGCCTTCCTAAGGCCATGATTCGGCAGATGATTGACTGTTATAAACAAAAACGTCAAGTTCCTTATGCCATGTATCTACCACTTATCTTTGAGCACTTCCATATTTCTATGGAAGAACCCATTTATCTATCTGAGCCAGCTTATCTGACCAAAGCCCGCATGATTCAGCCTATTTCTCTTATTCCTGATGAGGACGACTCATCCAGATCTAATTCTGATACACCAGCTGATCCAGCCCCAGCTCCTCCTGCTCCTACTCCTACTCCATCATCCTCTGCACAGCCTGCTACCTTGGACTCGATCCAAGAGATGTTCCGCGAGCAATTTAAGTTGCAAAACGAGATAATAACTGCTCAACACCAGGAGCAGAATACTATGATTATCACTCGGCTTCGCGACCAGTCTTTTCGTACCACTATTTAGGCTCACACTTTAGCCAACTCCCTAGCAGATCTTCATTATCACCTAGCCCATCATCCTACTGCACCTCACTCACTGGCTCGTGATCCTTCCCGCTCAGGCTACAAGATCGATGATCCCTTTGTTCAGCAGTACTTTGACCCTACCGGAGCATACTTTGATGATCACATACCTGTTGATGCTGCTGATGATGATTTGTGATAGTTTCTTGTGGCTATGTGGATGTATTAGTTTTTCTATTTCGGTGTACTAGAAATATTTGCTTAAAATGTTCGTAAAATGTTTATGATATTTGCATCTCTATATATTTGCCCGTCTTGTTACTTATTCAGATTAAAATAATGCATGTTCTAGTTAATTTGTCTTTTTTTCAATTTGTCATAATCACTCGTTACAGAAGAGTTTTTTATTATTTTCCAATATGATATTTTAAACAAGGGGGAGAAATAACAAAATGTGAGTAATAATAAAATATTTCGATTATAGTTGATGTATAGTTGATAAACATATAATTTTGATATATTTTGTTGATATATCTGCACCTAATTTTGCTATAAAGGAATGTCAAGTTACTGGTCATTCAAATGCTCTCATTCAAAGGAAAGATCTACTTACGGGAGAGCCTTTTTTTAAAAAGCTTGTTTTCAACAAAAAGATCTACGTTCAAAGAAATTTCGTCTATATTTTAACTATTTGCATCAAAGGCTACATCAGACCTACATCAGACTCACCATATATGTATTTTGGCATAGTTTGTCAATTATCGTATTGGAGGAGATTGTTGACACAAAGTAGACACAATTAACCTAATTTTGATAATCATTAAACATCATATCTAAAATACAGATGAAGCAGATACTCGATGCAAAGCATATCAACTCCGTCAGTACTAAAGCAGACTCTGCAACAACTATTGGTTTCTATTCAAATATAATCTTTTATTTATTTGAGTCTAGGACTAATGTAAGCTGAGTTGCACTAGCAAAACCCAAACACCTATACCCAGATACCTAGTCCACTCAAATGAACTAAAGAACCTATCCACCAAATCAGGCCACATTCATTTACAAAGTCTACCATACTAAGAGACCGAACTCGGGCCAAACTCGTGCCGAACTCGGTTACCCTTTTGGTATAAAATTAACCAGTTCAATAGCTCCTGATTTCTTGGCCCAACGGTTGGAAATTTGAATTAAATCATATCCGAATTCTAGCCAAATTCTGTTTGCCTACACCCTATAAATATGATTGGAATTCTTTATTTTAACAACAACTCAACCATTCTTAAGTCTTCTATCCTATTGTGAGCAAACCCTTAAGCCTTAACTTTTCTATCTCAAAGAACAACTCCCTAGCCTTCCTAGTGCCAAGTGCAATATCGGTCTAGAAGTCTTCAGAGTTGTAAAGAGCTTTGTTCCATCAGTTACTCTCTCTATCAAGCTGTGAAGTTGTGAGACTTCAGATCAAACCTCGTGGTTGTAAAAGAAGTGACAAGCCTTCGGATCAAATCTTGTGATTCACTATTGGTGATTATAGTGGATAAAACTCTGAGCTTGAGTTCTCAGGACTGGACTAGTCCTCTCAGAGGAAAACTAGTATACATCTTGGTGTTTGCGTTTGCTCTCTCTCACTCTATTGCATATATTCATAGCACTGCTAGTAGTATTACTTACACATGATATATATTCTAACTGCTAGTAGTTGATCACCATTGTATGCCAGAGAATTATATTTTAATAGGTGATTTTATTCTATTACATACATAAACTCTATTCACCCTCCTCTAGAGTTGCCATACACGGTCATACAATCTCTTTCATATTTGGGAGACGCCTATTATTTATAGTCTTGAGAAGGCACTACGTGCATGCACGCGGGCATCTCATGCTGTCGTATAGTGGCGCATGTTGCAATAGGCTGCCACATGTCCATTCGAGATTTGAGGTTGTTGATGCCCATAATACTCGTGACATGCGTCATATGCCGATTTGCACCTTGGGAATTGATCTGCCTGGTGCATGGGGATCAATGGGATAGTAGTAGAGCATGGCACTGCTGGAACATGGGAACACTGGGGTAGTAGTGACGCATGGCACTGCTGGCGCATGAAAATACTTGGGTAGTAGTGGCGTATGGCACTGCTGGCGCATGGGCATATTGGACTAGAGTAGTAGTGGCACATGGCACTGCTGGCACATGGGAATACTGGACCGGAGCAGTAGTGGCGCATGGCACTACTGGCACATAAAAATACTACTTATGTTACAGATGGCGCATGGTACTGCTAGCACATATAAATACTACTTATGTTGCGGATGTCGCATGACTCTGGATCACTTTGGCGTATGGGTCTTGATCACTGTTGGTGCCTGGTGTAGATTTTTATGCTTCTATAAGACCCCCTTCAAAGTTTCTAGACTTGAACTTTGTTAGTTTTAAGTTTGGAATACTTTGAACATAATGATAGAGGAGATAGGTGCATGGGCTGATTCAGCACATGTGTGAAGCATTTTTTCTGCTTGGCGCATCTGGTCATTTGGCGCATGGGGAGGTCACTTAGCTGCTGACACGTTGTTCAAATTTAATCCTTAGTTTTGACACCTAACCACCCGGGAGCCATTAATGGCTATATTGCTTATAAATAGAGGGCTGAGGGAAGAGAAAGAATATTGCTCTTTCTTTCTCGCCTGATGTCTCCACGGAAGCCGAGTGCGGGGAGATCGGTTGAGCAGTTCATCGATCCCCTCCCTCTGATGGTCAATCATCCAACTGCCGTTGATGGAGGTAAGGAGCAAAAATTTCTGCTTTCCATTCTTAGGGCATGGGGACACTTTGGCACCATTTGTTTGCATGGGCGAGAAATCGTTCGTTCATGCACTGGCATTATTTTTGGCTTAACGCGCATGGTCATTGCCAAAAGATGATAACATGAAGTTGCGTTAACAACGAGAGTTCTCCTTCAGTGGCATGGGTGACGCTATCTTTGAACACTCATTTGAGGCATGCGCTGGGAGACTATGCGCGACCACGCTGCATGGATGTATTCGCCTCCTCGGGGTATTTTATGTACTGCAGTGGTTATGCGCGTATGTACATGACTTGGCATCTGAGCGCATAGATGGCTTGTTTGCCATGAATTAACGAGTGACACATGATTCCCTCGATACTTATCTTCAATTATTCTAAATTTGTCTGTGCTCGTCTTGCAGGGACTTCCTCGAATTTCTTGAGTCCTGATAGAGCATAGAAGGATATCATAGTTACCGTTGTTCATAATGAACAAGCACAATACCCGAAGAATTTTTTGCTATCTTCCAACCTAGCTCACTGTAGCTATTCTCCGTATGCGGCCAGGATGTGATGGCTGGACCTCAGGTCGGATCCTGATGGCACATATATGTGGCATAGAGGGGGCTAGTTATCCCAACCGAGATTTCTAGTCGCGTCCTTTCACATGACATATTTGGGTTTGTAGCCTAGGCTTTGTATTGCAAGCTCTCTTGCTATCCATCAGTATAGATTCGTTTCCATGTATTGTGACTTGCACTGAGAAGTTTTCCGAAGTATTGATCCAGAATGGGTTGAGCTACCGACTTTACTTGAGATGGTACCAGAATCAGCACAAAGGGGTCCCCTTCTTTTCTAATATACTCATGATCTTGAATATTAATAAAAATTTTGCCTTCTTTCCTATTTAAAACTTTTTTGTTGATGTGGTTATCGTGGCTATGATTATTATACCTGAGATAGTATAGATGTAGCATAACATCATAACGACGATAACACTAAGCCTTTTCAGAGGTAGTATGAATGTAATAGGTTAGAGTAGTTCCATTAAGAAAGTTCGGTGGTGACATCATCTGCGATGGTAGGGATACCTTAGTGTAGAACCGATAGTCAAGTACATTTGTTTTATGGCTGAGTACGACCATGGTGAAGTATTTTGTGGAGATAAAAGGAAACGAGTCAGAGGTAGTATGGACATGACTGCTTTCTTTTACTGGGGAACATGGACAATTCATAGTTCAGAGGTGATGTGGATGTGAACTACTTGCTTTATGGAAATTTTGTGGAGATGAACACAAAAGGGATAAGTCAGAGGTAGTATGGACATGACTGCCTTCTTTTAGTGGAAAGAACGTCTTATAGTTCAGAGGTGATGTGGACGTAAATCATTTGCCTTAGATAAGTTTTATGGATTTGTTACCCATTGCGTACTCGAGACTCCCGAGTACGGATAATAGATTTATCCGCGTGCTACGAATTGGTTGGGGAAGACATCAGGTGTGAACATTACACTTTTACGTCTCTCTGTTAGGGATAGAAATGACACTTTTTTTGTTTTTTTGTTTTTTTGCGTGCCTAACTCAGGCATAGTATTTTTTAGGAACTTGTCGTTGATTGGCATCATGAGCAAGTCACCATTAGGCTTGGCGAGCCTATATGCGCCGCTGGAGTATACCGTCTCCACTATAAAGGGACCCATCCACTTGGGTTAGAATTTTCCCGCCTTCTTATGGGTCATGATCATCGGTCTTCTCACAGTTAGGATGAGATCACCAACCTGGAATGTCCTTTCCTTCACCTTCTTGTTGAAGGCCCCGGAGAGTCGTGCTTGATATAGCTCAATGCGCTACTGAGGCAAGAGATATTTTTTATCAAGTACCTCTAACACTTGTAGACGTCGACAATGGTTTTCTTCGACGGTTAGCTGGTTGGTAAGGGCTACCCGGAGAGAAAGAATTTGGGTCTCCAAAGGGAGTATAGCTTTGCTTCCATAGACCAAGGAGAATGACATGCTGCCAGTCAAAATTTAGACCATTGTACGATAGACCCATAAACATTGGCCCAGCTTCTCATTCCAGTCACGTTTGTTGGTTGAAACAAACTTTTTGAGTAGCTTGATGATGGTCTTGTTGAATGCTTCAACAAATCCATTCGCTACTAGATTGTAGGCGGTTGAAGCTACGTTCTGAATTTATTTTTATCACAAAATCGAAAGAAAGCGTGGCTTACAAATTGTGGACCATTATCATGAATGATCCTGCGAGGGAAGTCGAAGCGGTAGATGAAGTGATGTTTAAGGAAACTGATCACGTTGGATATTTTTACTTCTGCGAGCGGAACGACTTTCACCCATTTAGAGAAGTAGTTTATGCAAGCCAGGATGAACCAATATCCCTTAGACGAAGGTGGACTGATCGGTCCTATGATGTCCATACCCCAGGCTTCGAATGGCCAAGACGCAACGGTCAGGTGTAGGAACTTCAAGGGTTGGCGAATAAAGTCGGCATAGATTTGGCACATACTGCACTTCTTCGTATAATTGACGGAATCTGCTACCATCATTGGCTAATAATAGTCCATGCGCCAGAGGCAGTCTTGAAGCTTAGGACCAGGTTAGTGAGCACCACAAATACCGTCATTAGCTTCATAAAGAGCTTGCTTTGCTTCTGTGTCTGATAGGCATCATAGCAGGAGTCCATCATAGGAACGACGGTACAACATCTTAGTGGTTGTATCATAGTAGAACCGGAGGGAGCATCTTCTAACGAAAGTGGCCTCCTTCGGGTCTCCCGGAAGGATTTCATAGATAGCATAGTCCATAAATGGGAGTCTCCAATCTTTGACATTAGTATTTGTATCCACAGAGTGTCTTAGATTCAAGCATAAGTTATTCCTCGGGCAGACCATCTCTTGACCCACCACTGTGATCAATATGTGGGTTTTGATTGGAGTTGCTAAAGAAGCAGTGAGGCCGGTGAGTGCATCAGCCTCAATATTTTACAGTCGTGGTACATGTTCTATGAAGAACTCTATAAAAGTAGAAACCATATTGACGATCGCTTGGTGGTAGGAGAGCAAGTCCTTGCGACAGACTTCGTACTCACCTCGGACTTGACTGATTATTAACTTTGAGTCACCATAGGCTTCTAGATAATCAACCTCTAGTTGTTTAGCCAGCTGAAGCCAAATGATGAAAGCATTGTACTCTGCCATATTGTTGGAACAAGGCTCTGTAAGTGAGTATGCACGATGGATGACTAGGTCGTCGGGAGAGATCAACACTATCCCTACTCCGGCGATGATATTGCCTTTGGGCCTTGTTTTGGAAGCACCGTCGAAGAACATTCGCCAAACTGATTCTCCTATTGTGGTGGCCCATGCAGGTCGAGAGCATATTGTCTCGATTATGTTACTGTACCGAGCAAGCCTGCACATAGGATTAGAGTATAGGATCTCATCCACTTATTTAATCACCTCCCTTTATTTTATTTCGCATTCTTATTTGATTGCTTGTATTGCATCTTGCTTGATCCTTTTAAAGCGTCAATCTTATCTTTCTTTCGTGCTTGATAGGGGTTAGGAAGGTGACTTGTACTAAGTATATACACTCTATTGTTCAATAATACTATTAGTTAAATTCTTGTAAGTTGGGTAGTATGCCTCATAATCTAGTATCACATAGTCCTTTTGAACCATTAATGAAGTGTAATTGAATGACACCAACTATAGGCTTGCATAAGAAGATAGTGTTTACCCAGACTGTAGAACTTAGAGGCCCATATCCCCATTTGGTCGACTAAAAACTTAAACAAAAAGTTAGTATGGCAACTGTAGAGGCACAACACCGGTCTTCTTGGTGAACTTGAATTATTTTGTACCTTCCTTCATCATAATCCAGCATCCCTTCCTTTATCATAATCTAGCGTACTTATATTTTCTAGACTACCTCTGCTTATGCTGCTATTTTATAGCTTAGTTTTGTAAGCTTATTCTTTTATCAAGCTTGTTCATGACATGTGTTATTAGGGACGCCTACTAATATATTGTCTAAATCAGAATCAGTGTATTACGGTCTGATCAACCTTAATACACTTGGTACACTCTTCGCATGACTACTTTACGTGGATTAAGATATAGTTGACTCAGCATGTTAGAGGAATATACTTGCCCTCTAGACATGTTCGAGCATATCGTATCGGTTACATAACTGTACTGATATGAGCATACAAATAGGAATTTACCAAAATAAGATTTTAATTCGCAACTGCCCTTACCACTCTCTCTTTGAATTCTTTAATCGCCTTGAATCCCGTACTTGTATTCTATCACCTCCTCCTTGAATTCTTTATTATCATTTTTCGTCTTCCCCTATTTCGAAAAGATGAAATCTCGTGCTTGGTATAAGTTTGATATACGGATAGTACTAGATATACCCCATAGGCCAATCACATACTTGGTGACTATCTTTTGTAATTAAGGCATAAAATATGTGAGATATTTTGTGGATTGAATAACACGATTAAATAATTTGAGAAAGTTTTTTCTTAAATATATAGCCTATGTGATAGATCGGTAAATTCTAAGTTGGGTAGAAGTTGCATTGTCAACTTGAGGTAAAATTTTTTAGATTGTGATCAAGTGAGATTAAATTGAGAGATTTAAGTCATTTTAATTTTAAAAATTTTTAGAAGAATGATTTAGATTATGATGATTTAACTTTAAATATAAGAATGCCTTGTAGAATAAATTTTAAAACTTTGATATTGTAGACCAAATATTTATAATTTGAGCACATAATTTAAATTTTGAATATTGGAGATTCAAATTAACAATTTAAATCTTGAGGAAAAAAAAATATATAACTCTAAACATGAACATTGATGGATTAAATTCAAAATTTTACAATTTGATGATTTGAATTAAAAGTTAAATTTTGATTGTTGGATCACCTATTTGAAATGTTGATAATAGAAATTGAATTTAAAATTTGAAGAGTACAAAATTCTTAAGTTGAAATATAGGAATAAGATTTGATTATAATTGTTTAAAATCTATAGGAGATTTTGATAGTTGAAAATTATGATATAATATAGATTTGAATTAAATTTGGATGTTGATTATTTAAAAATCGAGAAGAGATTACGATAGATTGAATTTTGATTTAAATAATGGTTATTTTAATTTTGAAGAGATTATGATGGATTTGAATAGATTTTGTCATTTAATTTTTAAAAAAATGCGGTTGACTTGCCTTAGATATGAATGTGGAAGATTTAACAAATCATTCCTTATTTTTAATTTCGAGGACAAAATTTTTGTAAATTGGGTAGATTGTAAACCCCTCACCAAAAATAGGTATTTTGTGTATAATTTATAATATTATATTTATTATAGATTATTTTAAATATTAAATTTCTTTAGAGTATTCTCCTAGTTAATTAGAAAATAAATATTTTTGATATATTTACTTATATAAATATTTATTTAGAATCATTTTTAGGCTATTTTAGTTTTTTGGAAATTTTTCTAGAATTTTTAGGTAATTAAAACATAGAAAACGTAAATTTCTAGGACTTTCATGATTTACTATTAAACCATATTTGCATATTGTTCCTACCAAATATTTATTTTCGGTTAAAATATTTAATTATATTTTTTTGTAATTTATTTAGAATTTTAAGAAATTTATTTAGATTTTTGAAATTATTTAGGATTTATTTCGATATATATAGTCTTAATATTAGATAGATGCTAATTTAGTATTAATAGATATTAATAAGATTATATATAAATTATTTGTATTATCTTTAATTTTATTTAAGATTATAAATTATTGAGATAAACTCAAACTATATTTTAAATTAATTCAAATCCTGAGCCTACTAGGAAAGCAACTTCATGCATATCCTATCCTTATTTAAACTCATCCTAATTATATCCAAATTAGCCAATCATAGTCGTATTCAATTAAGTAATCTTTACCATTATAAATATCTATTAGACTTATGAAATAAACTCATCTTTCATATTTTTCTTCCCCAACTCCTCGCTTTTTTGTCCAAAAATAGTCAAAATTCGTCATAAATTCAGCCTCATTTTCTGGTAGTTATGACGACTTAAAAAGACGATATCTCCTAGCTCCGGACTCCAAACGTGCTCTAGTTTTTTTTCTTAGAGCCATATCAAGGTTAGTTTTCTGAATATATAAATTATTTTAATAATTTATGAACCTATTTTTCCAGAAAATTCTAAAAGTGCCAGCTGTTCGAAATCAGACGCATTTTTCTGTTTTCAAGATTTTGGGAGATCCCGAGCTCAAAATTATGAGTCGTTTAAAGTTTCAAAAATATGACATGATGAACTTCGAAAAAATTATTTTTCCAGAATTTAATATGCAAGTTTAATCTACTGTAAAATTTGTGCAACGTAGACATAAATAGGAAACTACCAAAAACTGTCATATGTGCGCCCTTGTGGCCATAACTCTTTGCCGACTTATGATTTTATGAAACTATTGATTTTGGTGTTTATGTAGCATTAAAATCTATAGGATTCCATACACAAATCTTAGATTTGAGTTGGTTGATTTTTTGGTCAACGGATTGCCTTCATGTAGTATTGAAATCTATAGGATTCCACACACAAATCCAGGATTTGAGTTTGTTGACTTTTTGGTCAATGGATTACCTCAATTTGTGTGCCATGTAATACCCCATTCCGCTCAATCAAATTTGCCGATTCAAACGACTAAAGTGTAATATCCCAACCTGCTTTACTCAGGCGAGAATACTCATTTGAGGCAAAGCATATCCAGACTTGTCCCTACAGGATTCCGGTTTAGGTTTTCAGAGGCTCGCTTGACGTATCGCTCAACCGAGGTAAATTATCGCTAAGGTGGGTGGCTACGGTAAACTTGTCTTTGCTTAGCCAGCACACATAAAATCTATAATGATACATGCTAGTTGCTAGGTGAATCACCCCCTACGTGCTAATAAGAATCCAACGCACCTAGCTAAGGGAATAATCCCAACTTGTATTGCTTGTTTAGAACATGGAAATGAAACATTGCTTTTATTTAGACCCTCGCATGCTACCCTAGATCGTGTCGCTCGGGAAGTCCTTTACGATCTCACTCATCGGCTTACCTTCGGGCCCGAGCTAACGTGAATGTTGTGTTTATACAAATGCATGCTTGTCTGCTTGTATGTTGTCTTATTTTCATCCAAACCCCGGGAGACTACTAAGTAGTCGTTCCGTGCATGAATGAACCTAAAAGTATCCGGGACCGTTAGGTCACATAGGCAGCCCCGAACCAGGGGAAATGCATCAAGGCAAAACTGTTCCCTGAAAGAGAAGTCAAGCAAATCAAGTAACACAGCTCGTGGAGCAATACTCGTTCAGAGCAAGAATCAATGTTCAAGTATCTCGTGTACTTGTATTCTTGTGTATCTCGTAAAATTTGGAAATACCCTGACCTGCATGTCGCGGACAACTCAAAAATAAGGTATCGTTCCACGGGCGGTCACCGGGGCACTGGGACTGACCCGATCCAGATGGAACTCACGTATAGTCTCACGTTCTCAGACGGGATAGTTTGTAGTGCCTCATATTCTTTTATTATATTCCATCCTCGTCATTGACTAATTGGTCCTTTATGGCTATGCCAGCGACAAACGTTCATATAGATAAGTCATCCTCGCTTAGCGGCTATTCGCATGCGAGTCATTGCATCGAATCAAAGAATAACTGAATACCTGAATGATCCTGATACAACGACTCCCGTGTTTGCATATGCAATAACTTAGTTTTCATTATGAATGCCTCTGAATGTTTATACGTGCCCGTGCTTAAATTTACATATGTTTGCCTTGGATAGGGAAGGTCAAATGGTAAGTTGGTAAGTCTCGTCGTATTTTCTCTCATGTCGCACGGCGCACTGCCACACGAGTTAGGCTATTCAAATCTTGCATAAAACTGACCCTAAGGCAATTAGATAGATAACTTAATAGTTAGTGCACGGAACCTTTATTACGTGTTTAGATTTTGTCGAGCGGGCGAGTAGCCTTCCCACCAGTGCATTCAATGTACTGATAATCCACCAGTTCGTTTGCAGGGTGCGAAAGAACCTCGTTCGGTGCAGATGCCTCCTTCGTGCGTGCTAAGGCCAGGAGTTTCCTCTGAAGCCTTGGAGTGTTACGTCCGGAACAGAAGCACATATACAAGACATAATGTTGGAACATCGCCTGTACAATTATTCCATAATTGTAGCCACTTGGCACGCTTTATGTTTCAGAGAGAAAGTGCTTGAGCGATTTGTAATATCGGCTATATGCCGCCTGTAACACTTGTTCATATCAATAAAAGAGTATTGCTTTACTTCAACTTGTGTTATTCATGCTTTCGCTATATTGTCGACTCAGTGAACTTGTTACCGATCGCCTGTGCGTTCATGAATCCGCTGCACTCGGACAATCTGTGCGACTCTCTGTGGCTTAGAACTCTTACTGCCAGCCAATGAACCACGGCCTTGCACGGGCGTGGCTCACGCTCGTCCGGCATCACGCCCGGATGGGTCAAGCGATCGTTCCGCGGGAGCGCTGGCGCGGTGATTCTTGCCTAGCGGGAACAGCCGATTTGCTTGCGGGAGATCGGGGCGTGACATGTTGGTATCAAAGCCTGGCTTCTACGCCTTTCGATTTCATTTCGATTATCTCAGTTTCGAAAGCTCGTTCGTGGGTTATGTGCACACTCTCTCTCAATGCCTCAATGGGATGTTCCAAATAATGAGTCTAAATACTTTCGAAAAGCACATTAGAATAATGTGATTGCTTATAGGAAATTGTGATGCTAGGGCCTTTGTGCCGACCTGTGCGAACCTTATAATTTACGCAAGTAGCTTGTCCGATTTTACTATCTCTAAGTTTGGTTGAATGCATATGTTTGAGGGACGCCTTAAACTTGTGCACGATCCAAGACTCAAGAAAATATGAAACTCGAGTGCTAAGACTTCACTATCGCATGGCGTTACACTGAGTCGGATTGAATAAAACAATAGCTGGTAATATTTAATTTTTTGGATTTTGGTAAGAAGTATTGATTGAGTTGGTTTCATGTGCTGATGGCTAGCGGAGTTCCATAGGAATCAGGTGTTCGTTCAGAGCAGTACTGAGATAGCTGGATTGGAGCGATAATGCTGTCTTCCTTTGTCCCATCGGTCGGATGATTTGGAGAGCATGACCTGCTCGCACGGTCATACCAGTTGAGTAAATCGTGCTTTGCATCGGACCACGGGTTCAAGGGATCGGCCGTATCGGCAAGACAGGATGCTTAACGGAATTAAACTTGGTGAGTGGGCTCTGTCCCTTCTCCTCTACTCCTTCATGCCTAATAATATGGAAAATACGTAAAGGCTTGAACACTTAGACTGAAACTTGGTAATCACTACACTAAGGCGTGCATACAGTGTACGTTGTTTGCTTGGATAGGATTATGGCTTGAATTATTTTGCGCGTATGGATAGTTGGAGCTAGAGTTGGATTTTACTTGGGGCAGTTGGAGAAGTAGTTAGAATTATATATCTTGGTTGGAATATCGAAAATTCGGATGTGCGAGCGTGCATCCGTGCACGAGTATTATTTGGGCACTTTGTCTTGCAAAGCGATCAGTTGTGGTTCGAAACCGGACAACTGCATCGGCGAGGGCATTGTGCCACTGTTGGGGCATTATGCCATGGGATTATTTTGAGCATGGGTGTTGCACCAATTGGAACACTGTGTTGAGAAACGGCATAGTGCCTATAGGGATAACTTGAGATGTGTTGCCTTGGGCTATATGTTGGAAGAATAGTTATGGATTTTTGGTTATGGATTGGTTGGATATTTGGTTGAATGTGTCTAGGATCGCTTGGTGGGGCAAGAATATTCGATCCTCTCGTCATACCTACTTGGTGTCTGCATGTCACGGACAACCTATGTTGCACGAGGTTTGGTCTCCTCGAACGGGAAGGCTCCGGGGCACCGGGACCGTTCGGCCATGGGGGAGACAATTGGTAACGTGCCTCGGGCGCGTTGCCGACAGTTTAATACGATTCAGGCAGGTTCGCTACTTAGTGCTGTTTCGGGTAGAACCGCACTTGGTCAGTCCGATCAACGTCCTTTATGGCTTGGCCAGTGACTTCATGTAGATAAGAGTTGGGTTGCTTTACTTTGGTTGGTTTGTGCTTTCGTGTAGGCACGGCCACCTTGCCTCGGCAAGAGTGTGCATATCAAGATTGGATTGTAAGGTTTGGATTGAGGATGGATTTTGAGGCTTGGGAATGGTTCGATAGTTTCTCATGTTGCTTGGGTTTGAGTAAAAAAGTTTGCATGCTAGTTTCCTTCGAGTTGGTTATTTATTGCTTGTCGATTGGATCGAGTTGAATGCTTGCATGCTTAAACTGCTTTACAGCTTTCCTTAATATGTCATCCCTATGCCATAAAATAAATCTAGGATTCAACTAGAAAGATCACCATATAACTGTTTGCATTCACTATTTTACTTAGTGTCGGCTTAGACGAGTGGGTTACCCTGCTCACCAGTATGGCTGTGTACTGACCCACGTTTGTGGGGATTATTTCAGGTACGCAGGTGTAGTGGCGCTGCTTGGATATACGAGACATGATGTATGAACTGTAAGTACCTTTGTGGGCTAGAGAAAAGAGCAAGAGTATTGCATCGCCTTTGAGGCAATCGCCTTTGTGGTATTTCATTTGGACCCTATCGAGAGCTTCACTGCGTATTACTCTGATGTGTGCTTCATACACAATACTTGACTCTCACTGCAACTTGGTCGTTTCGATGATAACTTTGGTGTTTGACAACATCGCCTTGTACGAGCACAACTCCAGGCTCGTACGGCATCACGTTCCGATGAGAACGATTGTCCCGCAGGAGAGCTGCAACGTGGTGATTCATGTTCAGCGGAGACTATTGAGCTTGCGGGAGATTGGGGCGTGACACTAGAGGTGCACTTTGAATATGCGCACAATCCAGACTAGCGATATGCTGATCTCGAATGCTTGTGCAAGTGAATATCCAAATGAACAAGTACAACGACTTGTATAGGTTTGTCTCAGCCTTGTATCGTTAAATCCAAATTGATTGAAACATACTGCTTGTCCTCAGTAAGTCTCGAGGACGAGACTTTTTCTGAGTTGGGTAGGATGTAACACCCCGTTCCGCTCAAGCGGATTTGCCGATTCAAACGGCTAAAGTGTAATGTCCCAACCTACTTTGCTCAGGCGAGAACACTCATTTGAGGTAAAGCATATTCGGACTTGTCCCTACAGGATTTCGGCTTAGGTTTTCAGAGACTCGCTTGACGTATCGCTCAACCGAGGCGAATCATCGCTAATGTGGGTGGCTACGGTGAACTTGTATTTGCTTAGCCAGCACACATAAAATCTGGAATGATACATGCTAGTCGCTAGGTGAATTACCCCCTGCATGCTAGTAAGAATCCAACGCACCTAGCTAAGGGAATAATCCCAACTTGTATTGCTTGTTTAGAACATGGAAATAAAATATTGCTTTTATTCAGACCCTCGCATGCTACCCTAGATCGTGTCGCTCGGGAAGTCCCTTACGATCTCACTCATCGGCTTACCTTTGGGCCCGAGCTAACGTGAATGTTGTGTTTATACAAATGCATGCTTGTCTGCTTGTATGTTGCTTGTTTTCATCCAAACCTCGGAAGACTACTAAGTAGTCGTTCCATGCATGAATGAACCTGAAAGTATCTGGGACCGTTAGGTCGCCAAGGAAGCCCCGAACCAGGGGAAATGCATCAAGGCAAAACTGTTCCCTGAATGAGAAGTCAAGCAAATTAAGTAACACAGCTCGTGGAGCAATACTCGTTCAGAGCAAGAATCAATATTCAAGTATCTCGTGTACTCGTGTTCTCGTGTATCTCTTGAAATTTGGAATAATCCTGACCTGCATGTCGTGAACAACTTAAAAACGAGGTATCATTCCACAGGCGGTCACCGGGGCACTGGGACCGACCCGATCCGGATGGAACTCATGTATAGTCTCACGTTCTCGGACAGGATGGTTTGTAGCACCTCACGTTCTTTTGTTGTATTCCATCCTCGTCATTGACTAATTGGTCCTTTATGGCTATGCCAGCGACAAACGTTTATATAGATAAGTCATCCTCGCTTAGCGGCTATCCGCGTGCGAGTCATTGCATCGAATCAAAGAATAACTGAATACCTGAATGATCATGATACAATGACTCTCGTGTTTGCATATGCAATAACTTGGTTTTTATTATGAATGCCTCTGAATGTTTATACGTTCCCTTGCTTAAATTTATATATGTTTGCCTTGGACAGGGAAGGTCAAATGGTAAGTTGGTAAGTCTTGCCGTATTTTCTCTCATGTCGCACGGCGCACTGCCACACGAGTTAGGCTATTCAAATCTTGTATAAAACTGATCCTAAGGCAATTAGAAAGACAAATTAATAGTTGGTGCACGGAACCTATATTACGTATTTGGATTTTGTCGAGCGGGCGAGTAGCCTCCCCACCAGTGCATTCAATGTACTGATAATCCACCAGTTCATTTGCAGGGTGCGGGAGAACCTCGTTCGGTGCAGATGCCTCCTTCGTGCGTGCTAAGGCCAGGAGTTTTCTCTGAAGCCTTGGAGCATTGCGTCCGAAACAGAAGTACATATACAAGACATAATGTTGGAACATCGCCTGAATATCGCCTGTACAATCATTCCACAATTGTAGCCACTTGGCACGCTTTATGTTTCAGAGAGAAAGTGCTTGAGCGATTTGTAATATCGGCTATACGCTGCCTGTAACACTTGTTCATATCAATAAAAGAGTATTACTTTACTTCAACTTGTGTTATTCATGCTTCCGCTATATTATCGACTCAGTGAACTTGTTATCGATCGCCTGTGCGTTCATGAATCTATTGCACTCGGATAATCTGTGCGACTCTGTGGCTTAGAACTCTTACTGCCAACCAATGAACCACGGCCTTGCATGGGCGTGGCTCACGCTCGTGCGGCATCACGCCCGGATGGGTCAAGCGATCGTTCTGCGGGAGCGCTGGCGCGGTGATTCTCGCCTAGCGGGAACAGCCGATTTGCCTGCAGGAGATCGGGGCGTGACATGCCATGGATCCCAAATCCATAAAGTTACTTTCTTTGGACCAAAATTAGGATTTAGCAATAAAATCAGATTATAATAAGATTAAAATACTATTTTAGATTATTTTATTCAAAATTAAAATAGATTAAAATGGAGGAACCTATTCACCCACTTTTGTAACCTAACTTGTTTAATTTATGTGACGGGTAGATCGGATGATGCCTTGAGTTGGGACTTCATTCTTTTTCAGAGCAGGTAAGATACCTTGCCAATTGCATGCTTATTATATTTTTATATATTCATTATATATGTGTTTTCTTTCAATCATAATTATATACTATATATATTGACACACACACTTGACATATAGTATCATGGGAGGGGAAGACAATCAGTTGACGTATGGGATATCCACTCTGGTAAACCGTAGTAACTAACATGCACTACGGGAGTTGTGTCGCTCTGGTCGCTACCCTCGCGGTATGTCAATTTCTGGTGTTACGATGGTTGCTACCCTCGCGGTATGACGAATTCTGATATACATGGACGTGTGTATGAGTTATGAGATAGATAAAGTATCCTACACCTACCCATACGTCGAAATGGTTGTCCTCACTATGCATTTTCATATAGATTGTCTAGTAAAACGTACTTATATATTTTCTGTCTATTATGCATGTTTACTGTATTCAATTGACATGCTTTTATGTATCTTGTTACGTCCCTCTGAGGACCTGGTCCCTTTCCAGGTGTAGACGATCTTGACTATTCGCAGGAGCACGGATCATGACTTGCTGCCTTCTCTCTCTTTCGAGGAGGTCTTCTCTTCGAGTCTCATTGTTCATTAGATGTACCTATGTGGTTCCTCTTATATTCTAGTTTGGTAGTGGATTTTTCTCCACCCAACTACTTGTTCTTATCAAGAATTTTATACTTGATTCAGTTATATAGTTGATTGGTTATTTGATTTTGTGGATGAGATCTAGTTATGCCCTGTGACTTGTGACAATATATATACCATATATGAGTTAATATTCATATTACAGCTTACGTGTGTATTATGGTATCCATATATTAGAGTTGCCATATACATACGGCTGACATGCTTACGTATTCCTAGTCCTACATATTTTGGGACTGGGGCGTGGCACCTGTCATAGAGGTATTAGACTCTAACACCTTGTCGAAGATTTTGTCATAGAGTTTTGAAGTCCCCGCTACCGGATGGGCTGCTAGAAATTTGGCCAGTGCTTGGCCCTTGACAGCATTTTGCGGGACGAATAGCATGTCGCAGGGTGACAATAAGATTGCCCATGTGGCTAGGCAAGATTTGAGTGCCCCAGGTTTGGTCATGAGGACTCTGAGGGGGTTCACTCGAGAGATCTCATGGATGATTTTCCATGTTAAGTATGGCGGGTCTTTTGGACAGCGAATACTAGAGCAAAATACTCTTTCTCGACTGAATTATACCTATATTCTGCGTCGATCATCGTTCTGCTGAGATAGTAGATAGCTTGGTCATAGCCTTTGTCACTATTTTGGGCAAGAAGGTCTCCGAGGGAATTATCCATTGCACGGACATAGAGTAAGAAGGTATTTTCCACTATTAGGGCTACCAACACCGGGGGGTTCATGAGATACTTCTTAATTTTATCGAACGCTTGCTGGCATTCTTCCGTCCAGGTGAAAGAGACCCCCTTCTTTATGAGCTGAGTAAAGGGTCGTCATCATTCGAAAAGATTGGCTATGAATCTCCTAATATATGCCAGTCTTCTTTGCAGACCACGAAGTTCTCGCAGGTTCTTTGGATGATGCATATGTAGGAGCCTTAGTTTTCTCAGGGTCAATGCGAATGCCTTTTGAAGTTGTAATAAATCCTAAAAACTTGTCGCTAGAGATCCCCAAGAATGAAATGGTGGGGTTCATCTTAAGCTGGTGGGATCACATTAGATCAAATACCGTCTTTAGGTCATGGTGATTATCGTCTTGAAAATAACTCTTGACAGTGATGTCATTAACATAATATCCCACTATCTTGCATAGATGATCGCAAAAGATAGTACTCATAGCTCGTTTGTATGTCGCACCTGCGTTCTTCAGACCAAAGGGTATCAAGGTGTAACAGTACACCCCTATTAACGTCCGGAATGGTGTATGCTTCTCATCATCTAGAAATATTTTGATTTGGTTGTAGCCAGAGAACCCATCCATGAAGGACATATGCTCGAAGCCACAAGTGTTGTCAATTATTACGTCTATGATTGGAAGAGAAAATTTGTCCTTTGGGTAAGCCATATTCAAATTGCGAAAGTCGGTGCAGACTTGGATTTTATCGTTCTTTTTATGATGGGGATGATGTTAGCTACCCAATCTGGGTGTTGTTCTTCGCGAATAAAGTTGCTTGCTATTAGCTTATTTACCTCATTTTTGATGGCATTTATAACATCCAGGAATAATCGCCGTTGCTGTTTCTTTATAGGCTTGGCATTTGGCAGGATATTGAGCTTATGCATCACGATTTGTAGATCAAATTCTGGCATATCTTTTTAGTTCCATACAAAGACGTCTATGTATTCCCTTACCAGCTGGACAAGGGATTCCTGCTCTTCTATCGAGAGATTTTTGCTAATGAAGATAGATTTAGGAGGAATGTCAACTTATACAATCTCGTCCTCAGTAGGAGGTTCTCGCTGCTCAAATCATAAATCCCACAGAGATTCCAATTTTTGATCCCACGATTCTACTTCAAAGAGTTTGATCGGGTATTCATCGTCCTCTTCTGGATCCACTTATGCCATATTGATGGACAACGTTTGCTTGAGTACGTCCCTGATGCTGATATCAGAGTCCCAAGTGGAAGACTGCGAAGAGTGAGAATCCATTTCTTCTTTCTCCTTCGAGTCTTCGAGAGTTATAGGAGGTGTGACATATCCCAAACCATGACCAGTTCGTTGGTAGTATGTCTTAGGCTTGCCCTTTGGGGCAAAGTGATGCAATGGTATGCGTCATCCCTTGCAGTAGTTCAGGCCTTAATCACTCTTCAAATCATATCCCATCTTTTGGAGAATATACTTCGTCTGTATGCTGTAGCAGTGAAGTTTCATGCTGCCTCTTTCCGGTTCTGGTTCTTTTGAGATGAAGTTTCGGTTACCTTTAATTTTTCCAAAAATGATGGGCCTATCGCCTTTCTTTCTTACATGAATAACGAAATACGGATCTTGGCTAATGAGGATTCGACTTACTGCGTAAGCTATAGCCACTTGCGTATGCATGTGTAAACCTAGACCATACTCCAAAGAATATGCGGTGCCCCAATGTGCGACAACAAAGCAATTCAAAGATAGGCCTTTATTGAGGAAATATTGTATCTCCTCTAAAGGGATTACATCATCAAAGAATGGTACATTGGTCGATATCGTGACGTACTCTTCCAGTTCATCTTCTTTAGTGGCTGTCAGTGACGCTGACGGTGCTAGAGTTCTCCTGCGGAGCTTGATTACCAACTGCCCTGGGGATCTTATGGCAAGGGGATCCTTGTCTGGAAAGTATCTCTGTCCCTAGGGTCTAACCACTAGGGGAGTAGCTGTTTGGGTAGGGCGTCCTTTGAGACAGACCCTTAGGGGATCGCCTGAAGCTGTTGCAGTATTAGCTTCGTCATCGGCGTCATTACCTCATTCTTCTTGGTGGATTTTCTTGTATAAGATCGAGTCGGAGTAGTACGCCTAGACCCATTTGAAATGATTCACATCGACGAATTCTATTTTGACCATACCGTCTTTGCTGACGTATTTCAAGCACTGGTGGAGAGTGGATGGAATGATCATATACTCGTGTATCCACGAATTCCCTAGTAGGATATTGTAGGACACATTCACGTCGATGATATAGCAAGTCACTTCTGTTCGGAGATTATCGATTTGGCACTTCAGACGAATCTTGCCTAGAGGGTAGTTTCTCTTGGCGTTGAAGCCACTGATAGTGGTATTGGTGGCTGGCAGTCGATGCATCGGGATCCCTAAGATTTGTAGCAGACTTCTTAGGATAATAATGAGAGATGATCCGAGGTCGATATGTATCACCTCCACCTTAATGGCTCTGATGTATCCTGTGTAATACAGGGGACAATCATGGTTATTATTCTTTAACAATATGTCCTGCTGAGAGAATGTGATATTCGGGATCGCCTCCATCACATTGTTGCAGTAAGGTCATACGGCGGGATTCTCGGTCGGTGGCTTGACTTGGGCCAAATAAGAGTCAGCATTTTACAATACCTCACTTTGAGCATCACGAGTCTTTATGGAGAGACGAAGGAACTCGAAGAGTGATAACTTTGCTAGCGTATTGGCCAGCTGTGCCAAAATGTTAAAGTTGTAAGGCTTCTCCAGCCCTTGAGTTGCGTCTTTCCGCAGAGGTTTATCATAACGAGTTTCCTTCTGCTTATATTTGTCTGTTGTCGGAAGCTGGGATGGACCTGGATGAGAGGCACCGGGTATCGCGGGTACAGCAACAGGAGGTATAATATTATCGAGAGCATTATTGTCGCACTGGTAGGCTAGTCTCGACCTGGTTACCCCTGCCAGAGCTTCATCTATTGATGGAGAGATCGTATGACAGGACTTGATCTTCTTTTCCTTGGACTTGGAAATATGAGATGCTGCTGGTTGTGTCACGTCTAGGACGAGGTCTGGATGAACCCACATGACTTTGCCTCTTAGAGTAGTGAGGGGAACCAACCCGTCTGTTTGGGCTGGAGGAATGTTAACGACCTCCATTGTCGTCTTGGGTATAGGGACGACACCGTCTTGGGCCTCTATTGTCAGGAAGTGCCGAATTAGAGGGACACCATATTTGTAGTGACCGTCTTATCTTCGAAGTCCAAAGTGAGAGCTTCGGAGTCGATTGACCGTTGTATGTGCCTTTTAATATGTAATAATCTTGTATGACGTGATGGATATATCGATGGTAGTGACAATACTTGGGGTTGTCAACCTTGTCTGCTTTATCGTGGCACTTGACATCAGGTAACAGAGCTTTTTACCCTTCATAAATACTTTAAAGATTTCCATGGCATCATCGTCGTCAAAGGAATAAGTCTTCTTCGGCTTCGATGGCTCCATCGTCCCAGTGGCGGGTGAAGTCAGACTTATGGACACATTGACCATCAGGGCTTGCTTCCCTTTACTGTCATGATTATTGTTGGTGGTGAATTGATGCTTTTCCTTGTCCTCAATGCTGGGGGCCTGGAATCCCAACAAGCGGACGTCTTTTGTGTTCTTTGCTGCAGCAGCGACACTTATGATGAATGTCGTCCAGTCACTGAACATGCCAGATGTCGTCCAGAGTCTTACTGATGGTAGGAGGTTCTTTTGACTCATATCCATTATTGCAGATTCGAAGATGCCGGAAGATAACTTTAATGCCGTATGTCAGAAATGTTCGATGTATTCTTGTGCCGATTCTCTATCTCTCTGGATGATGTCCATTAGGGATGACATATTCATATACATTTCTCCTTCATAGAACCGGGCATGGAAGAGGGACTTCAGGTTCTCGAAGGACGAAATACACTTATCTGGGAGACTACATAACCACTCAAAAGCGACTCTGGATAGTGCTCCGATGAACAAGTTGGTAAGTATGGCGTTATCCCAAGGTAAGTGGCCGATTGTGGAATGGAAGTATCCCCATTATCCCATTCGGGAGGATAGGGTTGCCGAATTTCTAGCTCCTGGATCATGTCTTGATTATCTCGAGCATCAACATGGGCACTCAAGTCCCTAAGAGTCTCCTGGATATCGTCTAGCAGAAAAGCAATATAGGACAGAGGTGCGGTCTGGCTGCTTGCGACATGAGGAGCCGGATCAGGCATGCCGAATTCCTCGTTGGTCCCCTGGTCTAGGTTTGTTCGCCCCGGGGCCCATGGCTGTGTCAGAACTAAGTTTTTTTTTGAGTTCCAACACTGTGTGAGTCAGTATCTGCATCGAGGTGCTCAGTGTCTGCATCATGGCTTCGAGTGCCTCAAGGCATTGCTGATTACTAGACTCTGTACCATGCTCATCTTCTGCCATATACATTGGCATTATGTAGGAAGAGGTGGACGAGAATGTAGATGCATCACTTTTCATCTCAGATGTCTGAGTCTCGTTGTCCTCAAGGAAAGCGGGCATTGTTGTGTCGCTTTCACTATTCACATGATTACTACCCCTAGTCTCAATTGCGGGCTCGACTTGGAAGGTACGACTACCCTCTGTTTATCTATCATTCATTCGCGGAGATTCTCTATCCTTACGGAAGGATGGATTGACGTAGAACACCGGAGGATTACTACCCCTAGCTCTAGTTACGACCTCAGTTGGGAGGGCATGGCTACCCCAGTTCTTGTTTTCGAGTGCGTGCCTTGAAATACCCCGATGGTAGGTGCTTGTTTGTTGCCCCGTGGATGGCTTTGCGATGCGCTGACCGATACCCTCAGGTTAGGGAAGCTTTTCTTCGAGATTTTTTTATAGGAGGAGACCTCCATGTTAAGCAACATGAAGCGACCGAAAATTCATTCTCGTCGTGTAGCTATTTCTTGGAATGTCGTCGGGTCAGCACCGTGGGTTGCAAACACAGACTGTCTGGTTGGAGGAACCGGTGCTCTAGTGCAGTAACAATTGATAATGATATTGGCACAAGTGTGTCTACGAGGGGACACGTCATATGTGATGGTTTCTTTTCTCATCTTACGCTTGTGACTAATCACGTTGCGTAAATCAGATGATGGAAGCTTTACCTTCATATCTATTTCATGTGCTCAGGCAACCCTTGTTCATAGAGGTGAAAGTGGAAGATTTGCTCCCTGACCCAGTTCTTCCGTAGAAACTGCAACCGGATTATTGGTGGAAGACTTAACGTGAGACAGACCTATTTCATGCGTGCATCCAAACTGGACTCATGGGTCTGTCATCACAGTATTTGCTTCCAGACTTGGTTCAGTGCAACTATGGCGTCCAAGTGGATTGGGGAAGGCTTTAAGGGTTGACATACTTCAGGCGCATGAGTGCCTAGGTCAGCCCTATATAGTCTCCCATCAACAGCGCGCATGACAAGCAGCAACACATGCTTTTGAAGGGCTGGTTGCGCAACCCCTCGAGCGCACATAACTCGAGTTGGTTTTGGTTTCTTTGAACCAACGCTCTTAGACGCGTAGTATAGGGAATCCAGATTAGGACCATAGGAGTCCTTGTTGACAACCACTTTGCATGTAGAGGACTTCATGCGCCTATGTTCTGGCATGGCACATCTTCTCTTACGTGGGTCACGCTGTGGGCACGTCTCTTAAGGTTCAACATTGTTTTCCTCAAGAGCGGCTTTGGAGATGGAGATAGGATACGCGCTAACCTTATGTGCACCTGCGGTGGAGGTTGGAGATGCTTATGGGACAAATTTAGGGTTTGGCACAGCGTCTTTGGTGACCCAAATATTGTGAGTCTTACGAGGTCGTACATGCCTTATTGGAGAGCTCGGCTTGTCGGCAGGATATACGTCAACCTCATGTGCATCTGCGATGGGGGTTGATAATACATCGGGCACCGACCTCAGGCGTAGCGCAGCAGCCTTGGCAACCCAAGTCTTGTGAGCCCTGTGAGGTTGTACGTGCCTCATTGGAGAGCTCAGCTTGTCTAGCATATCTTTGAATATATGTTGGTCAAAGCAAACGACCAACATCCTATGAGTCAAGTCCAACTTGGTCACTTCGGATTGCGTCAATAACTTCTCGTTGGAGGAGAAGCTCTTCCCCAACAGATTCGCCATTTTTGTCAACATCGCCAAATTAACGCTTGGAGGTAAAGTTGAACGAACTTTTTTTATTATTATTGTCAAGTCCCAGTTCCAAAATACGTAGGACTAGGAATACGTAACATGCCCAGCCGTATGTATATGAACTCTAATATATGGAAACAATATACACACGTACGCTGTACATGAAAATCCAATCCACCAATGGTAATATACTGTCACAACAAGTCACACATAATCTAGATCTCATCCGCAGCATAAATAATAAGTAGGAATAAGGAGTTGAATAATAACTGGATATCCAAGATAAGTATCAAGTCTGATAGTCGGGTGGAAACAAATCTACTATAAAATGACTATACTAAAGTAGTAACAAAATCTCTAACAGTGAAAATAATCACAGCTACTCTGAGGGTAAGGCCTCCTCAGTCAGGTAAGTAGAGTCAGGTCCAGGTCCGTACTCCTATGGGTACTCCTGCTCGTCCATATCTGGAAAGGGACAAGGTCCTCAGAGGGACGTAACAAGATACATAATAACATGCCAATAAGTACTAAAAAATAAACATCTAATGGGTCACCTAACCGTCTAAGTGAATGCAATTTGAGAACAACTTTTCCAACACGTGGGCTATCTGGCCATAATGGGATTGGCATGATTCTCTCAGAGAATCAGGGGCCTACAAGCATACCATCTTTTGAACGGCAGAGGCCTCCTGCAATATATATATAGTGGTCATCAAACCGCGCATCTCCGGTAGAGCGTACGGGTGACAGGAAAGTGCAAAAGAGCCCAAATGTCTTACTTGTTGTTCTCCCCACCCCATGCTCTAAATATGCCACATCCATGACACGATAAAATCTTTAAATAACTGCCAGGTCTACTAGCATACAAAGTTTCTATCAACAGTCATTCCTAACGCACGGCTCATACATACAGGAGGCCAAACCTGTCACGCAGTCCGTGATCTATATGAGACTCACAACTCGTGTAACATCTGTGTCACAGCCAATAAATCTAATGATGTTCCATAATACTGGGATGGTCTCATAAAATAGGTCCAAAATCTACATAAATAAATCATCTATATAAGCAGAATTAAACATGCATGTATTAGCTGGAATATAAATAATAGTATAATGGCAAGGTATACTTGCCGAGCAAGAGTTCTGTATAGTGCAAGCGTCTAATGTGGTGTTTAAGTTTTGGTGTAAGAAGTGGAATTAGTTTGAGAGAGTTGTAATATATATAGGGTCAAGAGGCGGTGGAAAAACTTAGTGTTTAAGAAACTACTGCTGCTGCTGTTTCTTCCTTTCATTGGTTTAGGTTTCGGCTGAGGGTTGTTTAGCAATAACATAGAGATAAGAGGCGGTGGAATGAGGCGGTGGTGTTTGTTTTACGCGCGGTGTAGGAACTTAAGCGGTGGAGTTCTACTTTACGTGCGAAGTTGTTTTACGCGTGGGGTTTAAACTTTACGCGCGAAGAAGGAAAGAAGGAGAAGTTGGTTTGCTACTGCTGCTGTTGATTCCTTATTTTATGCGGGTTTGGGTGCAAGCGGTAATGGGTTTAGGAGTTTGGGTTTCGGGTAGAGATCCAATAGGAAATATATATATATATATATATACACATATCTATTCATAGAAAATTCTAAAAATTATATTAGTGCATACAGTTAAGCTAGCTACGGTCCAAGGGTCTCTTACATGGAATAAATTAGAAAAATTTTATAATGGCCCCATAAATCCCCTAAATGCATAAACATCTCGAATAAAAATTAAATAAAAAATCTATTTCCTCTATTTATCTCATAACTACTATAATTAAATAAGTAATACGGTTTATAAAAATTAGGGTTCTTACATTCTACCCAACTTATAAAAATTTCGTCCTCGAAATTAAAACTAAGACACGGTAGAAAATCAAGAATGGTAGGAGATATAAATTACCAGAGTAAATTTATACCTTGGTCTGCGAATAGGTTCGGAAAACGTTGGCGCATGTCGTCCTCTCGCTTCCAAGTCTGGTATGTACCCAACTGGCGCTCCATGGATTCCCACCAGTGGTGAGCATTACCATCTAGAAGCGTCCTTATACCTATCATCCATAGTTCTGTAGGTAGTTGTGATGCCTCTAATAACTTTTGGGTATGAGTGATCCAGTTGGTAGTCTCCTCTGGATTCTCAATGCCTTTGTACGGCTTTGCACCCATCTGTATAAAGTCTTTTACTGAACTAACTTTAGCTCGAGGTACTGGAGCTATTGCTTGAGCTGGTACAATATTCTTTGCAGCCATCCTTTCAAGTGCTGCTAGAAACTCTTGTCTCTGTTCTGCTACTTGCTGCCTCTGCTCTGCAGCTAGGGTGGCGGCCTGTTGTCGCTGTTCCTGCATTATCATCTGGAAGAATTGGAACAGTTGTGCCTGGCCATCCTGTGGTGTCGATGATACTGGAAGGTCCCCATTAGGTGGAATGGCAAGATCAGATGGAACTGGATTATGGATCTGTCCATCTGATCCCGGAAATCTAGGAATTGTTGAGGTCTCTCCTTGAGTCTGGCCATTGACTCCAGGAGTTGTGTCACCATCTGTGACAGTACATCCCTTCTGCATATCCATCTCTCTCTGCAGGTGATGTACACAACGTTTAGAAGAAGTACATGAATCAAACATGATGCAAGTATTAAATAGGATGTAGAAGCATAAAATATGCTGGAAATTTTTTGCATATTTTACAGTAAAAAATCCCCTATCATACATGAAGTCCTTCCCTTGCATAAACAGGGCTTCAAGGTAGTTGGCGTAAAACAGGTTGTTTTAAGCTTCCTGCGTAAAGCAGAGCTTTAAGATAGTCTGGCATACAGTAGAGATTCAGAACTGTCTGCGTAAAGCAGAGAAGCGCAAAGAAGAGATTCAAAGTCGTAGGCGTAAAACAGAGATTCAAAGAAGTCAGCATAAAACAAAGTTTTAAGAAAGTTTGGCGTAAAGTAAGACTTCAGAGCTGTCTGGCGTAAAGGTCTGCGTAAAAGTCTGCGTAAAAAATTTTAGCGCGTAAAATCTACGTAAAAGTCTGTCTGCGTAAATTTTTCATAAAAGTTCTGTGCGTAAAACCTGCCTGCGTAAAATCTAGCATACATTACAGCGTAAAGTTGTACGAGGAGCTCTTTGTTTTCCTCGGATGAATTTTTCAGACAAATCAGTGAACCTGACCTCTGACAAACAGTACTGCACGATAATCGAGAGGACAGTTGTGATGATGATTTTGCACAGAGACCCAGGTTGTCGTTTAGTGACATATTGGATACAAGTCATTTTTTTTTACACTTCCTAAAGGAAAAAGAATGGAGTCTTCTGAATACGCTGCCTATTCTATATTGACAAAAAATGAGCTTTTACGCTTCAGTCTGAAATAAGTTTTTACACTCAAGATAAAACAAATCAGACGCCACATAAAAAACTATTATGTACAGAGATCGAGGCATATCTCTGCATTTAATGCACGAGATTGGTTCTGACTGGAGAAGCTAAAGTTGTGCTAAATACGTTCTCATCACATATCCTAACTTGTTACGCCTAATCAGGTTACTTTTCGCTGGTTATCTATTATTCATAAGTCCTCAAGTTTACGCAGGGGCAGTTACCTATGTGGCTTGTATGACGTGTTATACGCAGGATTTAGGAAGGCTAAGGGAATGTGGATAGCACTTGTCATTTCTGCAGCACAAAGTGGGCAATCTTCTTCATAGGTTAGCCCTTACGCCAACTAGAGTCTTTTAGCTTTTATGCCAACTAGGCAGTTATTTGGCCTTTACGCCAACAAGGGTAAAGGGTCTTTGGCGTAAAACTTTGGTTATCCAAATATATGATGGTTTGAAAGGAAGAATAAGATTTAGTCAAGTGTGGATGGGATTCTTATACTTTATTCCTATACGCAGGCTTGTTTGGTACAGTTACGTAACCAAGACAATATATTCTGGACCTGCATGGGCCACCACCAAAAATATGTCACGTCCCAGTTCCAAAATACGTAGGACTAGGAATAAGTAACATGCCCAGCCGTATGTATATGAACTCCAATATATGGAAACCATATACACACGTACGCTGTACATAAAAATCTAATCCACCAGTGGTAATATACTGTCACAATAAGTCACACACAATCTAGATCTCATCCACAACACAAATAATAAGTAGGAATAAGGACCTGAATAATAACTGGATATCCAAGATAAGTATCAAGTCTGATAGTCAGATGGAAACAAATCCACTACAAAATGACTATACTGAAGTAGTAACAAAATCTCTAACAGTGAAAATAATCACAGCTACTTTGAGGGTAAGGCCTCCTAAGTCAGGTAAGTAAAGTCAGGTCCAGGTCCGTACTTCTGTGGGTACTCCTGCTCGTCCATATCTGGAAAGGGACCAGGTCCTCAGAGGGACGTAACAAGATACATAATAACATGCCAATAAGTGTCACGCCCCGATCCCGAAAGGGTCGGTCGTCCTCGCTTGATCCTTTACGGAACCGATTCGTCCTCGCTTGGGGCGTGATGCCGTACGAGCCTGGAGTTGCGCTCGTACAAGGCAAGAACTTGCAGTTATAGGAACCCATTTTGAAACACAATTTATAAAACACATTCACAGAGATTTGAACACAGTGCAGGAAGAAACATGCTTTTTCATTGATAATTCAGAGTAATTTACATAGAGTTTACATTGATGCGCCTCTCGGCTACTTGATTTGCATTACAAAAGATAAACTCAAAAGGCAGGGCGCGCTCCATCAGATAGTCCACGTCGTTCATATATTACGCCCTTGTATAGGTTGAAAGTCCAAGCCTCCAAAATGATCTGACTCCAACTATACTTCAAAATAGAGGTGCTCCTAACGCCTCTCGTCTATCCACTAGCGTTGCACCGTCTGAGTGCCTGAAATAGTTGCCCACAACGTGGGTCAGTACTCAACTTGTACTGGTGAGCGGGATGAACCCACTCGACTAAATCGACACTAGCTTATTAGGGGCGAGCATGCATTAAGATGACTTCTATAAAGAGGCAAGTGAATTCAATTCATATCAGTTGCATGTTTTGATAGGAATGAAAATAATAGCGAATCCAACCAGTGCATCGATTGCTTACTCAACCGATGCACGCCTTCCCTGCAACGAAACACAAGTATACTTACCATCTGCACAAGACAATAGATTAGCATGTGTTCTAGTCTATGCGGTCATTGGTGTGATCGACACCTTAGGGACATATTCAAGCATTAGCGGCGCGCCCTATCAGCCCGGGTAGCAAGCCCTGCTGGAGGTCCCGCAATGCATCGTGACGAGCACGAATCAAATATTTCCCTCCGGATCGATACGGTTCCAGTGCCCCGGAAAGCCGTTTCGAGGAAATGATAAACCTTGTGCACAAGTTGTCCCAGACCATGCAAATGCATGAACAATTCATATATCATACAATGCATCGATTGAAACTAAAGAAGTTAAGCAGCAATATATATCTCATGCAACAGTTCATATTTTCTCAACGCGGTGTTCCGATTTTGATATCCCATAGGTCCAAACTCCGTCCGAGGCACTAGGCCACCACCAACAACCAATCCCCATTATAAACAAACTCAGTTATAAGGTGTGCAAGCATATAGAAATATTAGTCTACAAAAATCCCCTGTTCCTTTCTTAGTGGCTGGCATGCATTGTGGCAAGGATTTCCTAGGCGTCCAACCGGGCATCATCGAGTGAACGTTTGAAACATTAAAGATGTTGGCGTGAAGAAGTAGGAAAGAAGGGTCCAAACCACTCACTGGTTAAGGAAAAGGTAGCTGAAACAAAGATTCCCGCCTAGCGACGATCAAACGTCAGTTACGCGGACCTGCACAGCACGAGCACCAATTAGAATCTTGCCTATCCTTCCTTGCCGAACTCCCCAAGAATCAAAGCTCCAAACGATAAAACCAGCAGCGAAAACCAAGCAAATCGAAAGCAACACCAAATCAAATCCCAAAGCGGCAATCAAGAAAACCAAGCAACCAAACACGAAAACTATTGGACTCGTTTCAATAGAGGCCTTTCCATGAGTTGGAAAGGATCATCGCATTTCGTCCGTGGCAAGAAGATGCCGAAGTTCTAAGTTATGACTCAAACGGACTAGCCACAAGCCCAATTACGTAGTGCACATCCCGGTCGGATCGGGATTTGAGGCACTACATAATATACCACTAAGAAAAAGTTTCGACCCGAAACTTAAGAACAAGGCCGACCCGAAACGTAAGAACAAGGCCCTACCTCCGACTGAATGAACAATGAAGGGTACTTCTCCTTCATCTCCGATTCCATTTCCCAGGTTGATTCCCCAGCTGAATGGTTCCGCCACAGCACGCGAACCAAGGACATCGTACGGTTGTGAAGTACTTTTTCCTTACGATCCAGGATCTGCACCGGTTCTTCTGAGTATGACAAGTCCGCGCGCAGTTCCAACTGTACAAAACTAACCACATGACTTGGGTCATGCACATACTTCCGTAGTTGGGAAACATGGAATACGTCATGCACTTCTGCCAAGGCGGGAGGTAGTGCTATTCTGTATGCCACAGCTGCAACTCGTTCTAGTATCTCAAAGGGGCCGACAAACCGGGGACTCAGTTTGCCCTTCACGCCGAAACGCATCACACCTCGCATCGGCGTCACTTTCAAGAAGACATGATCCCCGACCAAGAATTCCAAGGGTCTTCTATGTGCATCAGCATAACTTTTCTGTCGGCTCTGCGCTGTGCGGAGTCTTTCCCGAATCAAGCAAACTTTTTCAACTGCCTGCTCTACCAGCTCTGGCCCGAGTACCTGCCGCTCGCCGACTTCGTTCCAACAGATTGGAGATCGACACCTTCGCCCATATAGTGCTTCGTACGGTGCCATCTGGATGCTTGATTGGTAGCTGTTGTTATACGCAAATTCTGCCAAAGGAAGATGCGTGTCCCAACTAGTCTTTAAATCAATAGCACACAGCCGTAACATATCTTCGAGTATCTGATTTGTCCTCTCTGTCTGTCCATCAGTCTGCGGGTGGTATGCGGTACTGAACTGTAGCTTGGTTCCCAAAGCAGCTTGTAGACTAGTCCAGAAACGAGATAAGAAGCGTCCGTCACGGTCAGAGACGATTGAGGCAGGTACTCCGTGTAATCGGACGATCTCATCTATGTAAATTTGTGCTAACCGATCGACGCTCCAAGTAACTTTTATGGGAAGAAAGTGGGCTGATTTGGTCAAACGATCAACTATGACCCAAATCGCATCGTGCCCCCGTGGCGTCTTCGGAAATCCCATAATAAAATCCATAGTGATGTTGTCCCATTTCCACTCGGGAATAGCGAGGTTCTGCAGTTCCCCGCCGGGCCTCTGATGCTCAGCTTTCACCTGTTGACAGGCCATGCACTGTGACACAAAGGTCGCCACATCCCGCTTCATACCGTGCCACCAGAAGGTCCCGCGCAAGTCCTTGTACATCTTAGTGCTCCCCGGATGTAAAGAATACTTCGCGTAGTGTGCTTCTGCCATAATTTCCCTTCGGAGTTCTGGGTCGTTAGGGACACATAGCCTCCCTTTCATCTGTAAGGCCCCATCTTCGCCTGCCACAAAGTCAGACGTCTTCCCCGCCGAGATCAATCCGCGCACCTTCGCTAAGAACTGATCGCCCTCCTGAGCTGATTTGATTCTACCACATAAACCCAGTTCAAGATGGAGTGGTGCCAGCTGCACTCCTGGATGCCGAACTCGAAACTCGATGCCCATCGCCTCAAGATCTCGAAGTAAACGGTTGTCAATAGATAACGAGCCCACGTGCTTCCGACTCAGAGCATCAGCAACGACGTTTCCCTTGCCCGGAGTATACGCGATTGTTAGGTCGTAGTCCTTAATAAGTTCTAGCCAACGCCGCTGCCGGAGGTTCAATTCCCGCTGGGTAAAAAGATACTTGAGGCTCTTGTGATCTGTGAAGATTTTGCAAGCAACACCATAAAGATAATGCCTCCACAACTTCAAAGCAAATACAATCGCCGCCAATTCCAAGTCATGCGTCGGGTAGTTCTTCTCGTGCGGCTTCAGTTGCCTGGAGGCGTACGATATTACCTTGTCCCTCTGCATGAGCACACACCCTAAGCCGAGTCCTGAAGCGTCGCTGTATATCTGAAACTCTTCTACCCCATCTGGAAGTGCAAGGATCGGAGCTGAAACAAGACGCCGCTTAAGTTCCCGAAAGCTGGCTTCGCAGTCATCACCCCATTCGTATGCAATCCCTTTCTGAGTAAGGCGAGTCATAGGCGAGGCCAGTTTAGAGAAGTCCTTCACGAACCTACGGTAGTGTCCCGCAAGTCCCAGAAAGCTTCGAACTTCGCTGGCTGACGTAGGTTGCTTCCAGTCCACCACCGCTTCTATTTTCTTCGGGTCTACGGCGACGCCTTCGGCCGAGATGACATGACCAAGGAACGCCACGCTGTTCAACCAGAACTCACACTTGCTGAGCTTAGCGAACAACTGATGGTCTCGTAATGTCTGCAGCACGATCTTCAGGTGTTCTTTGTGCTCCGCCTCGTTCTTGGAATAGATTAGTATGTCGTCTATGAACACGACTACAAACTTATCCACAAACGGCCGAAATACGCGGTTCATCAGATCCATGAAAGCTGCAGGGGCGTTCGTCAAACCGAACGACATCACGAGGAACTCATAGTGTCCGTAACGGGTTCTGAAAGCAGATTTTTGAATATCCTCTGATTTGATTTTCAACTGGTGATACCCTGACCTGAGATCAACTTTAGAGAAAACTCTTGCACCTTGCAACTGATCAAATAAGTCATCTATTCTTGGCAAAGGGTACTGATTCCGCACGGTCGCTTTATTCAGTTCTCGGTAGTCAATGCACAGCCGCATGGATCCATCTTTCTTTTTCACGAACAGCACCGGAGCGCCCCACGGAGAAACGCTTGGACGAATGTATCCTCGGTCCAACAGGTCTTGCAACTGAACTTTAAGTTCCTTAAGCTCTGCTGGGGCCATGCGATAAGGTGCCTTTGATATCGGTCGCGAATCCGGAAAAGTGTCAATGCTGAATTCGATCTCACGATCAGGAGGCATTCCAGGCAGCTCGTCTGGGAACACGTCGAGAAAATCTGCAATGACTTCAGCCTGAGCTGCATCTGCACATTCCCGCCGGGTGTCTCGAACAGAAGCTAAGTACCCTTCACAGCCCGAATGCAACATACGCCTAGCCGAAATTGCTGATATCACCATTGCCGTCTTCGGTGCAGCGCTGCACGAATAGTAGAAGTCTGCCTCGCCGGGTAGACGAAATACGACTCGCTTCTCCGCGCACTCGATTGTTGCATGGCAAGCACCCAACCAGTCCATACCGAGAATAATATCATAATCCTTGATGTCTAGTACAATGACATCTAAGGAAAGCTTCCTACCTCCGATGCAAATGTAACCATCCCTACAGATCGCATGGGCGGGCATATCGACTCCCGAAGGGGTACTTACGCAAAGGTTCATATTTAAAGCAGTAGAAGCTAATTTATGCTCAACAGTAAAATCAGCAGATATGAAACTATGCGTAGCACCTGAATCGAATAAGACTCTAGCGGGTAATTCTCGGTATAGTAGAGTACCTGTTACAACAGTGTCGGATACAGATGCCTCATCCCGAGTCAATGCATAGACTCGGCCCTGAGCACCCTGGCGTTGTGGATTTACTGGTACAGCATTGGCATCACTTGCTGGAGGCCCTTTGTTCTGATTTCCATTATTCTGATTTGGCTTGCCCTCTCTGCAGTTAAACTGTTTGTGACCCAGGCGACCACATTTAAAACATCCTTGAACCCGACAATCATTCACTTTATGCCCTGATTTGTCGCACCGGCTGCAGTTCAGTGATTGGGATTGGCCCCTATTATCAGACGTGTGCGAGCGCTTGTGTGCTCCAGACCCTCCCGTTTCATGAGGACGCTTATTGTTATTGGCACGGGGGGTTTGCACCTCGGTCTTTGGGAGAGGGCGCCCGAAGATCCGTTCGCTGTTCAGAGCCGCTTCATAACATTCCCTATATGTTTGGCATCTTTGGTTGATGACGTCCCTACGTAAATCGTCATTCAAACCTTTCTGAAATCTATAGCACCACGCCTGCTGATTAGGCAAGAATTGCCCAGCAAACTTTGCTAGCTTAGCGAATACTGAATCATAATCATCCACAGACAGACTTCCTTGGACCAGGTTGCTGAAGTCGTCTTCCTTTTGCTGCCGGACTGCTCGGGGAATATACTGTTCAATGAATGCAGATTTGAACATTTCCCAAGTAATCTTGCAGTTGGGATTGGCATCGTAAATTTCTTGCTTCGTTGCCTCCCACCAATCATGCGCACGCAGTTCCAGCTGAACCGATGCACAGGCAACTCGCTTGGATCCCCGGATGCCAACCAGGTTGAAAAGTCCTTCCAGCTTAGCAATCCACCCCAAAACCACGTCCGGCTCCGCTCGTCCGTTGAACGTAGGGGGATGCATTTTTGTAAACTCAGCTGCTCGGCAGGAGTTCCTTGCTGTAGGCTGAGTCTCTTCTGACTCATCTTCTACCGCCACGGCTGGAGGCGTGACAGGCGTTGCTGCGGATGTCCCGTTGCTCGGTGCCAGGGATGCAATCAGTTGCATCATTGTATCCATTTGCTTCTGTTGAGAAGCAAACTGCGCTTGTATGTTAGCTTGTTGGGTAACAGCTTGTTGCTGCTGCGCCTCCATGAGGTGCATAAGCCGTTCCGCCATTCCGGTTGAACCCGCTCCTCCGGATTCTCCAGAGCTTGCTGGATCGCTCTGAATGGGTTGAGCACTGCTGGCAGTTGCAGTGTTCTTCTTAGCCATGGCTACAAAAGAGAGTAGCTTGTTAACACTCCAAAAACGATAGATTTTATATCTATGGGCTCATTGTATAAGCGACTCTTCCCATGCAGCGGACGCCGAACGCAACTCAATTGAGAGGCGCATCAAACTCCTTTATAATCTTTTGAAATCCCGAGGAAGTAAAGCCTAGGCTCTGATACCAATATGTCACGCCCCGATCCCGAAAGGGTCGGTCGTCCTCGCTTGATCCTTTACGGAACCGATTCGTCCTCGCTTGGGGCGTGATGCCGTACGAGCCTGGAGTTGCGCTCGTACAAGGCAAGAACTTGCAGTTATAGGAACCCATTTTGAAACATAATTTATAAAACACATTCACAGAGATTTGAACACAGTGCAGGAAGAAACATGCTTTTTCATTGATAATTCAGAGTAATTTACATAGAGTTTACATTGATGCGCCTCTCGGCTACTTGATTTGCATTACAAAAGATAAACTCAAAAGGCAGGGCGCGCTCCATCAGATAGTCCACGTCGTTCATACATTACGCCCTTGTATAGGTTGAAAGTCCAAGCCTCCAAAATGATCTGACTCCAACTATACTTCAAAATAGAGGTGCTCCTAACGCCTCTCGTCTATCCACTAGCGTTGCACCGTCTGAGTGCCTGAAATAGTTGCCCACAACGTGGGTCAGTACTCAACTTGTACTGGTGAGCGGGATGAACCCACTCGACTAAATCGACACTAGCTTATTAGGGGCGAGCATGCATTAAGATGACTTCTATAAAGAGGTAAGTGAATTCAATTCATATCAGTTGCATGTTTTGATAGGAATGAAAATAATAGCGAATCCAACCAGTGCATCGATTGCTTACTCAACCGATGCACGCCTTCCCTGCAACGAAACACAAGTATACTTACCATCTGCACAAGACAATAGATTAGCATGTGTTCTAGTCTATGCGGTCATTGGTGTGATCGACACCTTAGGGACATATTCAAGCATTAGCGGCGCGCCCTATCAGCCCGGGTAGCAAGCCCTGCTGGAGGTCCCGCAATGCATCGTGACGAGCACGAATCAAATATTTCCCTCCGGATCGATACGGTTCCAGTGCCCCGGAAAGCCGTTTCGAGGAAATGATAAACCTTGTGCACAAGTTGTCCCAGACCATGCAAATGCATGAACAATTCATATATCATACAATGCATCGATTGAAACTAAAGAAGTTAAGCAGCAATATATATCTCATGCAACAGTTCATATTTTCTCAACGCGGTGTTCCGATTTTGATATCCCATAGGTCCAAACTCCGTCCGAGGCACTAGGCCACCACCAACAACCAATCCCCATTATAAACAAACTCAGTTATAAGGTGTGCAAGCATATAGAAATATTAGTCTACAAAAATCCCCTGTTCCTTTCTTAGTGGCTGGCATGCATTGTGGCAAGGATTTCCTAGGCGTCCAACCGGGCATCATCGAGTGAACGTTTGAAACATTAAAGATGTTGGCGTGAAGAAGTAGGAAAGAAGGGTCCAAACCACTCACTGGTTAAGGAAAAGGTAGCTGAAACAAAGATTCCCGCCTAGCGACGATCAAACGTCAGTTACGCGGACCTGCACAGCACGAGCACCAATTAGAATCTTGCCTATCCTTCCTTGCCGAACTCCCCAAGAATCAAAGCTCCAAACGATAAAACCAGCAGCGAAAACCAAGCAAATCGAAAGCAACACCAAATCAAATCCCAAAGCGGCAATCAAGAAAACCAAGCAACCAAACACGAAAACTATTGGACTCGTTTCAATAGAGGCCTTTCCATGAGTTGGAAAGGATCATCGCATTTCGTCCGTGGCAAGAAGATGCCGAAGTTCTAAGTTATGACTCAAACGGACTAGCCACAAGCCCAATTACGTAGTGCACATCCCGGTCGGATCAGGATTTGAGGCACTACAATAAGTACTAAAAAATAAACATCCAATGGGTCACATAACCGTCTAAGTGAATGCAGTTTGAGAACAACTTTCCCAATACGTGGGTTATCTGGCCATAATGGGATTGGCATAATTCTCTCGGAGAATCAGGGGCCTACAAGCATACCGTCTTTTGAGCGGCAGAGGCCGCCTGCAATATATATATAGTGGTCATCAAACCGCGCATCTCCGGTGGAGCGTACGGGTAACAGAAAAGAGCAAAGGAGCCCAAATGTCTTACTTATTGTTCTCCCCACCTCATGCTCTAAACATGCCACATCCATGACACGATAAAATCTCTAAATAACTACCAGGTCTACTAGCATACAAAGTTTTTATCAGCAGTCATTCCTAACGCACGACTCATACGTACAGGAGGCCAGACCTGTCACGCAGTCCGTGATCTATATGAGACTCACAACTCGTGTAACATCTGTGTTACAGCCAATGAATCTAATGATTTTCCATAATACTGGGGTGGTCTTATAAAATAGGTCCAAAATCTACATAAATAAATCATCTATATAAGCAGAATTAAACATGCATGTATCAGCTGGAATGTAAATAATAGTACAATGGCAAGGTATACTTGCCGAGCAAGAGTTCTGTATAGTGCAAGCGTCTAATGTGGTGTTTAAGTTTTGGTGTAAGAAGTGGAATTAGTTTGAGAGAGTTGTAATATATATAGGGTCAAGAGGCGGTGGAAAAACTTAGTGTTTAAGAAACTACTGCTGCTGCTGTTTCTTCCTTTCATTGGTTTAGGTTTCGGCTGAGGGTTATTTAGCAATAACATAGAGATAAGAGGCGGTGGTGTTTGTTTTACGTGCTGTGTAGGAACTTAAGCGGTGGAGTTCAACTTTACGTGCGGAGTTGTTTTACGCCTGGGGTTTAAACTTTACGCGCGGAGAAGGAAAGAAGGAGAAGTTGGTTTGCTACTGCTGCTGTTGATTCCTTACTTTACGCGGGTTTGGGTACAAGCGGTAATGGGTTTAGTAGTTTAGGTTTCGAGTAGAGATCCAATAGGAAATATATATATATATACACATATCTATTCATAAAAAATTCTAAAAATTATATTAGTACATACGGTTAAGCTAGCTGTGGTCCAAGGGTCTCTTACATGGAATAAATTAGAAAATTTTTATAATGGCCCCATAAATCCCCTAAATGCATAAATATCTCGAATAAAAATTAAATAAAAAATTTATTTCCTCTATTTAGCTCATAACTACTATAATTAAATAAGTAATACGGTTTATAAAAATTAGGGTTCTTACAGTTATTGATTGGGAATTGACAAATAGTACAAAAGAACCTCTAATACGTAGAGTCTAAGTACAATAAAAAATAAGAATCTGGGCAAGTGTTACAGTAGAGATCGAGCATTGCAGCGGCTCCTTTACTCTGTTGACGATCTGGTACCAAGGAGGGTGACGAGGCTTCGGGGAGCTGGAGTATACGATTCAACGGGTCTCCCTTACGACGCTTCTGTCTTCTACTCTCTCTTTTCTCCTTCTCCTTTTTTTTGGTCATGGTATTTTTCATGTGTGGGATACGTGTAAAACCCTTAATTTTAAAATATATTATAATTATTTAATTAATTATTTAATTTATTTATAGTATTTATTAGTTAATTAGAAAATATAAATTATTGAATTTTAATTACTAGGTAGCTATTCATTTAGAAATTGTTGAACAAAAACTATAATTTTTAATTTAATTTATTTTAGGAGGTCTTTGAAGAAGGAGAAAAGATTATTTTATGTAGTAATATAATTTTGTCTGGAAATTATATATATATATATATATATATATATATATATATATATATATATATATATATATAAGTAATTGAATAAAGAAAAAAAAAGACAAAAGACAAAACACTAAGTAAAGCCCTTAAACCCCAAACCCATTGGCAGCAGCGGCCAGACCTCCACGCCCGCGTTTTCTCCTCCTCCCTATATATATATATATATATATATATATATATATATATATATATATATATATATATATATATATATATATCCTAGAGTAAACCCTAACCCAAATCTATACTCTAACACCCTGCGACCACCCTCGACCGCCTTTGCACGCCGGACCGCCGTAGGAATCGCCGGAGAACCGCCCGCCGTCGACCAGCGTCTTCGACCGCGTGTCACCCGCGCAGAAAACTGCAGCGACGAACCTCCCTTCCCACACTGTTTCCCATTCCATCTTGCGATCGATTTTGACCCTGTCTTCACTGATATATTCACGACCTATCCCTCTTCCAACTCTGTATATTAGTTTCCGTCGAACATCGTTAAACCCTAGGTAAAAATTGAGATCAAGTTAAGGAAAAATTATATCTTTTTAACTGCAGAAACTATTACGATGACCCAAGTTTAAGGCCTGATATCTTCCTCCACAGACATCCAAATCTAAAATTCTTTCTACTATGAGAAGACCATATAACCAAGATTACTTCATGTTAATTAGATTATTTTATTTGGTGTTATATGCAGAATTAAATAGGGTTAAAAATAAAAAAAATGTGTTTCTAAAACTTCAAAATTTGTGATACAGAGCACGTTCTGCCAAACGGGACCACCCCATCGCATATCAATTACACTGAAAGGCGCGTATGGTATGTCCTGACGTGTGGGCTTTTGCAAAAGCTAATTTGGATGTGTGTGCGCGTCGGAATCAACCCGTAACTATAAAAAGTCTCCGTATCGTGACTTTTGTAAAATATCGCACCATTTAGTGTACGCTTGTCGGAATGTGACAAAACTTATGCCATTAAATTCGTGGTATCACGCTTGTCTTGTGACCTAACTTTCACGCAATTCTGAGATAGTTGACCAAGTCGCCTGCTAACTGGCCCCACGGTTGACTTTTTGGGCGAATTTGTGTTCGGCTCACCGAAATCCAAAATTGGACGTACCGTTGAGTCCGTATTAACTTTTAGAATTTGTTTGACCTATAAGTTGTCCTATTTAGAGACCTTTACCTCTGGAACACTTTTTGGTGCAAGGTGGCCAGCCCATATATGGAGCCCGCTTTGACCCAAAATTACCGTTTTGTCCCTGTGTCCAAATTGGACGAAAGGATAGTATTTTTTAGCTATCTCGCTTATTCTGGAAATGTTGGTGATGTTTATTTCACCATCCAGAGACGTTTATTCGGAGGTCGTAGTTTCTACTTCTGTGTGCTTGACGCTTGGACGTTTATACTTTGCAGCTTTCTTGCCAAGCAAGTATACCTTGCCAAATTGCTTACAGTATTTTTTATGCCTATGATATTTTATATATGTATTATATATGTGTTTCTTTCAGTCATAATTATATATTATATATGTTGACACACACACTTGACACATAGTATCATGGGAGGGGAGGACAATCAGTAGGCGTATGGGCTATAACCACTCTGGTAAACCATAGTAACTAGCACGCACTATGGTAGTCGTGTCCGATGGTCGCTACCCTCGCGGTATGTCGGCTGATGGAGTCACGATGGTCGCTACCCTCGCAGTATGACGGCTGATGATGTCCCTGACGTGTGTGTGAGTTGTGAGATTAGATAGAGTAGCCTACCCATGCCCATACGTCGAAAAGTTGTCCTCATTATGCATTTTATATAGATTGTCTTATACAGCATACTTATATATTTTCTATCTATTATGCATGTTTACTGTATTCAAATTGGCATACTTCTATGTATCTTGTTACGTCCCTCTGAGGACCTGGTCTCTTGCCAGGTATAGACGACCAGGAGTATCCACAGGAGTATGGGCCAGGACCTGACGCATTATTTTTTGCCGAGGAGGTCTTACCTTCTGAGCATCTTTGATTACCTCTAGTGATGGATCTCTTAGCTGATACTTTTATATCATCATGTTATTTTATATTGGAGATTTATCCTCCTCTCTCATTTTAGTTTTGATATAGTCATTGGTAGTGGATTTGTCTCCACCCGACTATTATTTTTGGATTATTCTGACTCATTATTCTAGTTTAGTTATTTTTTTTCTATGACTTGTTTTGTGGATGAGATTAGTATATCTGTGACTGGTGACAATATATATACCACATGTGAGTTAACATTCATATTACAACGTACGTGTGTATCATGGTATCCATATATTGGAGTTGCCATATACATACGACTGACATGCTTACGTATTCCTAATCCTACGTATTTTGGGATTGGGGCATGACAATACGTCCACTATTTATAGTCTTAAGAAGGAACTACGTGCATGCACGAGCGCATCAATGCTATATTATAGTGGCACATGTTGCAATAGGATGCCACATGACCATTCGAGATTTAGGGTTGCTGATGTACTTAATACTCGTGACACGTGTCATATGCCGATTTGTACATTGGGAATTCGTCTGCCTAGCGCATGGGGATCAATGGGGGTAGTGGCACTGCTGGCTCATGGGAACACTGGAATAGTAGTGGCGCATGACACTGCTAGCGCATGGGTACACTGGACTAGAGTAGTAGTGGCGCATGGCTCTGCTCGCACATAGGAACACTGGACTGGAGTAGTAGTGGTGCATGGCATTACTGTCACATAGGAACATTACTCATGTTGCGGATGGCGTATGGATCTGAATCACTTTGGTGTATGGGTCTTGATCAATGTGGAGCATGGTTCTTGATTACTGTTGGCACATGGTAAAATTTTTTTATGCTTCTACATACTCCACCAGGTACTTCGACTGTTACTATGGCTAGAGTACAGCTACTCGAAGTATTCCAGGGACTTATTGATTCCCAGAGGGAGCAAACTACTCTCCTCCAAACAAGCCTTGCTGATGCTCTTTGAACCAGGAAGACCCTATAACCCTACAACTGAAGCCAAGAAACACAAAAGAATTCAAGAACTTAGGACCCCTGGATTTCTGTAGAACTGAAGGGATTCTCTATGCCGATAAATGGATAGAGAATGTGGAGCGACTCTTAAAAATTGCTTGAGTTCCTGATGACCTTAAGGTGGAAGATGCAAGCATGCAATTATTTGATGGTATATGAATAAACCCTAGTTATTAGCTCTAGAAATCACTTAGGAGGATTTTAAGAAACTGTTCAAGCAAAAGTTTTATCCTGAATTGGCTCGGGAAGCCCTCGAAATCAATTTGAAAGGCTGGAACGGGATAATCTTACTGTTGATAAATACACTATGAACTTAGTAGACTAAGCCACTTTATAAAATAGATGGTCCATACCCCTGAAGAAAGAGTCTGTAGATTCAAGAAGGGGCTATCTCCATATATCCGTCTTGATGTCACTACTAGCTACTTATGAAGAAATACCGAGCGTGACAAAAAGTATTGAAAGAGACATGGGAACTAGACTGAAGAGGAAAAGAGATGCTAGGACTAGTAACATGGGACCCATCAAACGTCCATTCTAGTACTAGTTGCAGTAGAGGGCTCTGCAACAACCCCATCGTCCTCTTCCTCGAGCCCCAGCACCCCAGTAACAACCACAGTGGAAGAACCGACATGCTCCTATATATGGCTATTGTCAAAGCAAGGCCACACTTGGCCAGTTTGTAGGAAGAGGCTGGGAGTCTGTCTATATTGTGGGTCAGCAGCACATAAGATGAGGGACGGTCCTAATGTTCAGAGTTGGAAAGCTGCACAAAAAGTACTAGTTCAGGCCAGGTCCAAGCAGTGCAGTAGAGAGGAGCCCCACTCCCAACCCAACAACAACGTTTTGCTCAGCACCAATAGTAGAAGGGTGCACCTCATTAGGGGCATGCTTTTACAATGACTTTGGAGGAAGCTAAAGCTACAACAGATGTGATCACAGGTTCTGTACTTATAAATTCAGTACCAGCCATTACTTTATTTAATTTTCATTCATTCATGTTTGAAGATTTTCTTATGAAGCATAATTTAGTCACAGAACCTCTTAGAAATTGTTATAAGATCATGACCGGTGGAGCAATTATTTCGGTTAATGATGCATGTAACAACTTGCCACCCTCACTTTTCCAAATAAGGATAATTTAGTAAATTGGCACAGTTATTTTATTTTAGAGTTTATATTTAATATGAGTGCTATATATATATATATATATATATATATATATATATATATATATATATATATATATATATTATTTGTGCGTTATATTATTTATTTGTAGTAGTGGACTAGCCTATTATTTAGACTTGACACTAGTGAATCCAATTGGACTTATCATGACAATTATTGAGCCCAACATGGGCTAGGCCCATTGGACCCATTTTCCTTATTTAATTAAGAGGATTAAGACTAATTTGCATTAGTATAGAGATGTCCCATTATGCCCTCCTTAATTATTCCTCATGATTAACCATTAGAGTTAAATTAGACATTGATAATTGCTTGGAGAGGGAGAAAGCAAGGGGGCGGCCACATATAGCTTCTTCTTCTTCTTCTTCTTCTTCTTCTTCTTCTCTCTCTCTCTCTCTCTCTCTCCCCTCCATTTGTTTATTCATTTAGATCCTTAATTTTCTAGATCCCCAATTCTCTCCATCCCTCCATTAATTTATTCCCAATCCCTCTCAATTTCCATCAATAGAAGAGCATTGGAGCTTGGATTGGCAATGAGCACTTGGAAGAGGACCTTGTGGCAAAAAAATTGTGTCCGGATCGTGTCTGTTGTACTTTTTATTGAAAATTTATCTCCTAATTGATATAGATCTGAATTTCCTCCTCATTATAGTTTTAAATCATGCATTTGACTCTTAGGAATACCCCAATAACTTAGAACTACCTATATGATAGAATTTTAGGCCTAATTGATGTGTATGGACGCTTCTACATAAATTTTTGTATGCAATTTGGGAGAGTTACGAGATTGACATATCAAGTGTTTGTCATGAGACTAATTTAGTCTAATTAGACTTAGATTGGGGTTGAGGGACTAGCTATGTGTCCACAATTGGGTACGAGTAGGCCGTATCACGATACGATATGATACAATATGACACGGAGCTCATTTTTTGTGATTGTGTGCAAATCTCCTTATTTACTATTGTAACAAGTCGTATTAGTTATTATTATGAGTATTTGTTATGTAGAAATGTCTATTGGGGTAAGTTGGGGGTTTTAGCTTTCCAATTGGGAGTGTATCATAGTGTATTGGATATTGCACATATAGTGTTTGGCTTTATGACAAGAGTATCACTTGTGCATGCCAAGCATTTGGTTTAATGCCCTTATGTTAGTATGTGTTATATATATATATATATATATATATATATATATATATATATATATATATATATATATATATATTACCTTGAATTGTATGAGTGTACATATAGCTATCACTCTGACTGTATGTGGTTATGTGTAGGTGTGCAGTGGGTGTTAACTGTGAGGGAGGGTTTTCACTGTGACCGTTTAGTATGACTGCGAATGAGTGTATGATGTTGAGTATCACTATACTTAGTTTGGGTAGGTATTAAGTTGAGTATTAGTTGTCAGTTATATAAGATAGTGTATTAAGGTATCTTAAATACCAAGATACTAAGTATAGTGATACTCAATTATATATGTAGTATATCTATGTAGTGAGGTTTATGATATTAGGATAAGGTATTCTGTAAAGTTAAGTGAGTTAGTTGGTTATATATATATATATATATATATATATATATATATATATATATATATATACACACACACTAACTATAGAATGTTCTTGTGAATTATGGCAATTGCATACCGAACTAAACTGAGAGCACTTTTTTATGATAGGGGGTACAATTGGAAAGAAAGGAATTTTTTTGTACCTCCAATATATCTTGCTTGCATACATCGGTATGTAAAAAAGAAAAATGATTCTGTCCAATTTGAATCGATTTCACTTAATTAATATGAATCCCCCGTTACCGCCTATAGGAGAAGCAATAGGTAGGGATGACAGGATTTGAACCCGTGACATTTTGTACCCAAAACAAACACGCAACCAAGTTATAGTTATTTTGGAATGTACCCATCGTGTACCCATCGTGTATAAACAAACACGCAACCAAGCAAGGTTTATGGCCAAGGGTAAAGATACCGAGTTATAGTTATTTTGGAATGTACCAATCGTGTCCAAAATATTGTCAATAAAGAATCGCCGGTCATTTCTAGATATATTACTCAAAAGAATCGACATAATACACCTAGTCGATTAGACTTCAGAAACTTTTGTCGCTATTGTCACAAGCATACAATTCACGGGAAAATAAAAAAATAGGTCAAGCGAAACGTGTGTTCGATCTTTCCAATCCAAAGGGCAGGAAGTAGAAAAAGGAGCAACTTCACATATATAATATAAAAATAAAACCTTATTTTGGTCAGATCTGAAATGAATAAAAAATATAATTTTAGAAAAAGGAAAAACCCATGGATAAATTCAAGCAACCCTTTCGTAAATCTAAGCGATCTTCTCGTAGGCGTTATCCCCCAATTGAATCGGGGGATCGAATTGATTATAGAAACATGAGTTAAATTTGTTGATTTATTAGTGAACAAAGAAAAATATTATCTAGACGGGTGAATAAATTGACCTTGAAAAAACAACGATTAATTACTATTGCTATAAAACAAGCTCGTGTTTTATCTTTGTTACCTTTTCTTAATAATGAGAAAAAATTTGAGAGAGCCGAGTCGATCCCTAGAACTACTGGTCCTAGAACCAGAAATAAATAGGCACACTCCTCAATTTACTCAAAACTCCAATCGAAACTCAAGCTCGGTTTTATTTTTTGTTTGAAAAAGTCTAGAATTCGGGTTTTCTTGTTGTGTTATAAGAAACAACAAATAGGGGAAGAAAAAAATCTTTTTTTATTAAAAGATGTTCGTTCATTCCTACTACTTAATCTTAATTTTTTTTATTCTATCTTCCAGGAGAATGGACTCCGGGAATTCTTTTTCAATCATTTATATATATTAATATTACTTTAGAATCCCCTTTATTTAAGAATCTTATTGGAAATCATATAAAGACAATTATTATTTGATATAGCTATTTGTGCAAGTATTTTACGTTTAAGAAGCAATTGCTTCTTGTACATATTGTATATTAATCGACTATAACTATGGAATACCCCTATTTCATGAGTTACTGCATTTATCTGAGTGATCCACAAACGCTGAAAATCCCTTTTTTTTGCCCCTATCTCGATGAGAGGAAACCAAAGCTCTCATTTTCTGTTGAGTATCCGTTTGAGTAAAGTAAGTAAACAAGAATTAATTCTAACTCCCACATGATAAAAAAAGTAAAAGGTCTCGAGAAGAAAATGATCCTATTTGACCATTGTACATTGCTAACATCAGAAAATAGAAAAATTGTAAATTTTGAGTAACCAGCTAAGCTGCTAAAGTAGCTAAACTAGTGATAAATCCTGTTAGTAAAATGGGTCCTATGGAAAGCCCATCGATTCCTAGTCTCCAGTGAAAATAAAAAATATCTATCCATTTTGATCTTCCCCCAATTGAACTAATGTATCGTCCAGTTAAAAATGATAACATAATACATAGGTTGTTAGAAGGAGTTCAAGCAAGCATACATATAGTATACCACCTAAATGCCTTATTTCCCCTATGAGGAAAAAATAAAATTGAATAACCCGCGAATATCGGCAAAACAACAAGTATTGTTAACCAAGGAAAATAACTTGTGATAAAGACAAGATACAGATTGATTGACCAAAAAGCCCGTTGCTCGAGAAAATGTATTTTTTCGAGCAACGGGCTTTTATCGGTAAAAAGGAATCAAATGATTCAAGTGGAGTTTTTTATAACATATCAATAAGATAGACCCATGCTTCGAGTTGTTTCATGCCATAAATAGACACGGACACTCAAAAATCTGTTGGACAAGCGGATTCACATCTCTTACAACTTACGCAGTCCTCGGTTCTTGGGTTATTGTTATTTTGGAATGTATTCATTTCCTGGTTCTCCTGTAGCTGGATTCTCCGGAACCACAAGAATATTTAGAATGAGATTCCAGCTCATCACATTTTTTTAGATTTTGAGAAGAGTTCCACATTTCATCAAGTGGTTATGCTATAGACAAAAACAGTCATGGATAATTATGAGGATGATATCCTTCCAAATAGGATAAGAGAATTTCTACTACTCTTTTTCTTTCTCTCAATTGAAGAAATAATTAGAAAATAAAACAACAAGTACAAAAAGAGTAATAAACCCCATTATAGACTGGTACGATTCAATTCAACATTTTGTTCATTCGAGTTTGATTGTGTCATATATCTATAATTCAAATTAGGTTTATCATTGGATGAACTGCATTGCTGATATTGACCCCAAAAAAGAAACGGTAGGTACAGCTAGTCCGTGAACAGCTAACCATCACGCTGTAATAATTAGATAGGTTCGATCTATGGTCATTGGTGGCCTCCTAAAAGGATCTACTAAATTCATTGAGTTGTTCCAAAGGATCAAAACGGCCAGTTATTAATGGAATCCCCTGTAGGCTCTCTGTGAAATACTCGTTTGGCCGAGGACTTCCAAACACATCATAGCTAAACCCGTACTAACAAATAACCAACCCGCAATGAATAGGGAAGGTATAGTAATGCTATGAATGACCCAGTATCGAATACTGGTAATAATATCAGCAAAAGAACGTTCTCCCGTGCTTTCAGACATGCTGAGCTCCACAAATTCTTGTACATTCAAAAAAGGGGAATCGATTCTGTGAAATATGGGATCCGTAATATATATATATATATATATATATATATATATATATATATATATATATATATATATATATATATATATATATATATATATATATATATATATATATATAACAAGTATATATTATACCTATCCTTTTCGTCAATTTGAATTTGCCAATAACCCGATTTCAGGTCAAATTTAGAAAGTTAATGATAGATTCAGATTATGAAGAAAGTTTATCCAATGATTAAACTACTGATGATTCAGTTAATGAATATGGTGATATATATATATATATATATATATATATATATATATATATATATATATATATATATATATATATATATATATATAGAAATAATATGTTGATTTCTATCCCAAAAGACATTTGGGATATTGCTACAAGTTTGACGTATGAATTCGTCCTCAACTTATTTTATTTTTTATTTCAAAAAGTTTAAGTTGATTAGAATTATTCAACTAAAAATTTTCTTTTTTTATAAAGTTTATCTAATTTTTCTTCATATCAACTTCTTTTATTTCATTAAAAAAATTTACCACATGATTTGTGACAAATTCAAAAGTAATATTCTTTCCCTTGTAACAAGTAGAAATTCCTTGTTTGGTTATTTCTTTAATGGGCATAAATTTTTCTAGAAAATGAGTTCCTAGAATAACATGTTGTGATATTTTTTTTACAACATGAAGTGTTAGGGAATACAAGCTTTATTTTTACAGATATGAACATCTGTAACTTTAAAGGGTGTTGTAAGAGCTTTGTTATTTGCAGCACTCAAAGTTTGAGTAGTGCGTTCACAATATTTTAATGGAATAATTCCTTCTTTGACGCTGTTTAAATCAGCACCGCTGTCAACAAGGGCAATAAGGTTATAAATCAATGATTCATTATTTACAATTAGATCAATTTTTATGTACCATTTGTTGGTAATAAAAAGATCTATTTTTGATAGAAAGGAATGATTAATAGATTTTTCTTTTTCTTTTATAACAACAGACTGAACCTGTTGATTGGAAGGTTATCATCATTCTCGTTATCACTATTGACAAGTCGAGAATGTTCATTCATTTTTTTACTGAGAATAATTTTATTGTAGGATTTAACATCATGTTCAATGAGAGCAAGTCTCTGCTGAGTTATTTTATCATTAGACTTTAACTTTTTAATTTTATTCTTCAAAGTTTTTAATTCTCTTTGAAGGTCGTTAATAGAAACTGTCTTAGAATTTTTTCCTTTCCTTTGGGTTAAGACCTTTGTATTGGTATAAGGAGTAAAACTAGAAGAAGTTTCTTTAGTATCATTTTAAATTTTAATGATTTTTGCTTTCACATTTTGGCTAAGTTCATTAGTCAAAAGTGACTCAAGAATTTCTTTTTTATCTTGACTGGTCAATACATTAATTGAAAGACCATTCATTTCAATAATAGATTTATAATAATCTGCATTGCTGTTAATGGTACATGCTTTGCAATCGCAATCAGTACCACGTTCAGAAGCATAATCCAAAGACTCATCACTTGATAAATCAGATTCATAATCAGAATTAATCTTGATTTTTAATAGAGTCTTTTTTAACCCTTCATCTTTGATCATATCGATCTTTTGTTTGGTATTACATTTGTTCGAATAATGGCCTAATTTGCTACATTTAAAATACTTAACCTTTTTATTGGAACTGTTATTATTAGAGAATCATTTCCTCGTTGGAAATCTCTTTCTTTCATTAGAAAAATCTTTAGGATATTTCCTTTTAGAAGAATAACTCTTCTTTCTGTAAGATTTTTCTTTGGAGATTTTTTTTCTAGTATCAGGAGGAGGTTTAATAGACTCCATAGCCAACTGGCTACAAAATTCTCCCAATTATTTTCTCTCAGATAACCTTTGAGATTTTAATTGTTTCTTTAATTTTAAATCATTGCAAAGGGATAACCCCTCTTGAATGCAAGCATTGACCAAGTTACCTTAAGTAAAATCATTGTATGGTATGATCCCATCATTATTTTTGTGCATTTGTTGTCTAACCTTTTTTGTAAACAGATTAGGAAGACCATCAATAAACTTTGATTTTTAGTGTGCAGAATTTGCATCACTTAATTGTATTACTCGATTTAGAAAGGTACTTTATACCATCTAAAATGAGTGAGAGTTAGACAATAAAGATTTTGAAGTAGAGTCCTGATACAGTCACCGTTATCAGAGACTAGACCAGTAAAGTGATCACAAATAGTGCTGATCAAGGTCATGACACTATCTTATATTTCTTTATTGTTTTCAATTTTAACAGCATTAGCAATATCTGCTTTCTGCTCAAGAGATAGATAATGATCCCACCAGCCTTTTAAAATGCCAGTAAAATCACATGTTATAAAGGTAGCAATAGCTCGATCAGCGTTATTGTTTGAACGACAAACTGTAGCAAACATTAATATTCGGTGCATCTAATCATATATTTGTTTATCAGAACAACCATCTATGTTCCATTCATAGATAGTACCACCGTTGTAGTTATTCTGAATAATGTTATCATTTTCTTCATAAAGAACATCCATAGGAGTAGAATGTTTGTAATAGTATTTTTGGAGATTAGGCTTCTTATGTTGCTGCTGCATGGGCATAATCATATCAGAAGCTTGATGATCAACAGTAGTTTGATCATTTTTAAAGGATTTTTGAATAACATGTATCTGATTTGGATCTAAATGATCTTCAGATGTCCGAGAATAACTGTCATTGTTAGATTCAATATCTGAATCATCATCTATGAAAGAATTTTTATCAAGTACTGCAAGAGTATTTTTTTTCTTTAGTGGAAGAATTTCCACTTAAAGAAGTAGCCTGAAACTTCTCAATTAAGCTTTTTATTTCTTTCTCTGTGGCTTCAGGAGAGGATAACTTAAAACCACTAGTATCACTAACTAGTTTTATTGGTATGTTATTAGTTCTTACTTCTTTAGAAGTAGAAGCCTTTGGCATAGTTTTTGGTAATTTAAGGATATAGTTGACCTTGTGAATAACTTCATCAAGGGCAGTCTCTATTCTAACCAACTGAGAACCAATGGTTTGAATGTAGGCATTGGTATAGTTATTTTGCTTTATAATTTTTTGAAGCTCTTTGATTTGTTCTTCCTTATGCTCGATAATTCGAATAAAAAAATAGTATCCATCTTTTCGGAATTAACCTGAATCTTTAAAGATTCATTAGGCGGATATAAAGCACGAATACGTTTACCCGTGTCTGTCATCCAATTTTTATAACCTTCTTCTAGCATGTTAAGGCTAGTAAGTTCATGGTTGATATAGTTCTCAATAAACAATTTATCAAACTATTTTATTTTATTTATTTCTTTGAGATGGGCATAGTATTCATCTTTGAATTTATATCGTTGATCAACGATATAATTTTTTTTCAAACCAGGCTTTGAATTCAACTTCTTCTTTATAAGCCTCGGCAATAATTCTACGAACACCTTTGTTCTGAGTAAAGTTCCAATAATTTGGGTCCTTAGAATGATCATCATTATTACTTGTTAAAGTAATAACATTTAATGAATGAGTGCCAAAACTGGCATCAAAAGGATAAACAGTATCTGTGGGATCAACCGACTCTGTTTTATATTCTGGTTTGGCAATGTTATTTTTATTTTCATATATTTAATTTTTTCTTCCTTCTTAGAATTCTGAGAAGAGTTTTCTCCCTTTTCATCAATAGAAGAAGATCGAAAGCTAGAAGACAAAATTTTAGCTTTTATTTGTGGAGTAAATCTTACTTCTACATCTATGATAAATGTTAGATACCATTCTGATAAATGGGATGATACTCAAATCAATTACCCTACGATAAATAAAGAACTTTTTTCTATTATCAAATGCATTCATAAATTTTAAGATGACTTATTAAATAAAAATTTCTTACTCAGAATAGATTACAGTTCTGCTAAATCTATTTTACAAAAAGATGTAAAGAATCTTGCTTCTAAGCAAAATTTTGCTAGATGGCAAGCTGAATTAGCTATTTTTGATTTTGACGTTAAATTTATTAATGGAAAAAATAATTCTCTTCATGATTTCTTAGCTCGTAAATTTTTGCAGCAAAATTTCCAGTCAAGCTAGAGGACGAGTGTCATGCCCCAGTCCCAAAATACGTAGGACTAGGAATACGTAACCTGCCCAGCCGTATGTATATGAACTTCAATATATGGAAACCATATACACATGTACGCTGTTTATGAATATTCAATCCACCAGTGGTAATATACTGTCACAACAAGTCACACAGAATCTATATCTCATCCACAGCACAAATAATAGGTAGAAATAAAGAGCTGAATAATAACTGAATATCAAGATGAGTAACTAGTCTGATAGTCGGGTAGAAACAAATCCACTACAAAATGACTATACTGAAGTAGCAACAAAATCTCTAAATAGTGGAAATAAAATCACAGCTACTCTGAGGGTAAGACCTCCTCAGTCAGGTAAGTAGAGTCAGGTCCAGGTCCGTACTCCTGTGGATACTCCTGCTCGTCCATATCTGAAAAAGGACCAGGTCCTCAGAGGGACGTAACAAGATACATATAAACATGCCAATAAAGTACTAAAATATTAACATTCAATGGATCGCCTAACCGTCTAAGTGAAATGCAACTTGAGGACAACTTTGGGCGTATGGGAAGTATAGGCTAGACATATGCTGACGTAATTCACCAATCGTGACAACTGGCTAGTATATGCCACATATGCCCCCAATACAGGGGTGCATGTATATGATAACGTCCTACCGCTCTAAAGAACAGGAAATCTGTATAGTATATAACGTCCATATCACCCCGAAGAGTGTGGCATCAGTGTAGTATATATATCGTCCATATCACTCCGTCGAGTGTGGCATCAGTGTAAAGGAAGTGGGGTATCCCATACGCCTACTAGTAATCCTCCCCACCCAATGCTCTAAGCATGCCACATCCATGACACGATAAACCTCTACATAACTGCCAGGTCTACTAGCATACAAAGTTTCTATCAACAGTTATCCTTATCCGTCGTACGACTTATACGTACCAGTGGCCAGCCGAATACTCAAGTTCGTATCCTACATGTGACTCACATTCGTGTAAGAATAGTGTCTTGGCCAATAAAACATAACATGCCTCACAATAATTGGATGGTCTCATAAAGTAGGTCCAAAAATCTGCATAAATAAACATAATATGACGACATCGTCGTTGCACCCAAGTTCCCTTGGACGCATAATTTATTTAACAATAAATAAACTAACTAAGCAGAAATAAATTATGTAGACATCAGATGAGATGTAAATAACAGTATGATGGCAAGGTATACTTGCCGAGCAAGAGTTCTGTATAGTGCACGTCCAAAGCAGTGTGTTAGTTTAGTGAAAGAAGAATTGTAGTTAGGGTTTGGAAAAGTAGTGATATATATAGAGATCAAAGGCGGTGGGGAAACTTAGTGGTTAAGAACTACTACCACTGCTGTTTCTTCTTTCATTGGTTTAGGTTGTGGTTGGGGTGTGTATAGTAATAACGTAGAGATAAGAGGCGGTGGAATGAGGCGGTGGTGTTTGTTTTACGCGCGGTATAGGAAATTAAGCGGTGGAGTTCTTCTTTATGCGCGGAGTTGTTTTACGCGTGGGGTTTAAACTTTACATGCGGAGATGGAAAGAAAGAGAGGTTGGGTTTTGCTACTGCTGCTGCTGATATTTTCTACGCGGGTTTGGGTGCAAGCGGGTAGTGGGTTTAGGAGTTTGCGATTTGGGTTTGATCCAATAGGAATTATTTTTCTCTCTCTCTATATATATATCAATATATAGAAAACTCTAAAAATTATATTGGTGCATACAGTTAAGCTAGCAACTGTCCAAAGGGTCTCCTACATGGAATAAATTAGAAATTTTTTATAAAGGCTCCATAAATCCTCTAGATGCATAAACATCTCGAATAAAAAAATTAAATAAAAATCTATTTCCTCTATTTAGCTCATAATTATCATAAATAAATAATTAATACGGTTTATAAAATTAGGGGTCTTACATTCTACCCAACTTATAAAAATTTTGTCCTCGAAATTAAAAATAGGGTAGGGTCTCTCTCTATCTAATCTCTCTTGATCACCTTATGTTTAATAATACAAGTTCTACCCAACTTAGAATTTACCCGTCTATCACTCAAGAAAATTATTCCTCAAATCATGTTATTCAATCCTCAAAGTTTACACAAAACATATCACCTATGATATATCTTTGGTTTCAAGAAGCAATCATCAAATAATGGGATTGGCCTATGGGGTATATCTAGTATTATCTGTACATCAGACTTATACCAAGCACGAGGTTTCGTCTTTCCGAAGTAAGGGAAGACAGAGAACAATAATAAAGAATTCCCGGTAAAGGTGATAAAATACAAGTACGAGGTTCAAGAAGTTTTAAAGAATTCAATTGGGAATTGTCAAGGCGGTTGTGGGTTGAAATCATATTTTGGTAATTCCTATTCACATGCTCGTATTAGTATAGTTCTGTAACCGATGCGATATGCAAGACATGTCTAGGGGCAAGTATATTCGTCTACTAGTCAACTATGTATCTCAATCCACGTAGAGTAATATTGCGAAGGGCGAACCAAGCGCACTATGTCTAGCTAGACCATAATACACTGATTCTGATTAGACAATTTGTATTAGTGTGGTTGATCAGGCCCCAATAACATATATGTCATGAACAAACTCGATAAAAGATTAAGTTTGCAAAACTAGGCTGTAACAGCAGTATAAGTCGAAGTAGTTCAGAAAAATAGAAATGCACTAGATTTTGATGAGAGAAGTTACAAAATAATTTAAGTCACAAAGATATAAGACTCTACAGTCTCTACAGTTGTCATACTAATTCCTTGTCTAAGTCGCTAGTTGACCAAAATAGGGTATAGGCCTCTAAAATTTACAGTCTGGATAAACATTATCTTCTTATGCTAGCGTACAGTCAATGTCATTCAACTATACTTTATTAAGGAGTCAAGAGTACTATGTGATATTACCCAACTTATAACAATAAACTAATACTGTAATTGCCTTAAGGGAATTCTTCAGAATAACCTGGTCCTTGTAAATGAGATAGAACTCTTGTTGAGAAAAGATCTTGGTACTCATTAAGGTCTCCTATTGCATTATATAGGTAACGGTCATCTTAAGTCTTAATTATGGTGCTTATAGGACAAGTGTCAACATTAAGAATGGAATTGCCATGCATCACTATAGGACACGGTCTACAAATTCGACTAACACGTACAACTCATTCTTCGGTAAGAATTCTAACACAACTAAATAAAGGTATGGAGGTAATGTTGTGTTTGGCAATAAAACCAGATGATATGAATGAGTGGGGACTCCAGTGGATAACAATGTCACAGCAGGAAAAGTAAAAGCAAGAGTGATACCTGTTATGACATCAATCCCCTGATTCATGTCATCCACTTCTATTGCAAAAGCTTGTCCGTTCCTCTGTGGTTTTCCCTGTCTGGTTCTCGCGAATTGATCTTCTTAGGTAGGTAGCGGTGGTCCTTGCCGAAATTCCCCTGCTGCTAGAGGTTGAGGTGCTCCTGGTCTCACTGTCTGCTGAGCTTGCTTCGGTACTGGAAGCGCTAGCTCCTGTACTGACGGTGAAAGTGTCGATGTTTATTGTATAGGACAGTCTCTTACCAAATGCTGTCCGGAACCACACCTTATACATTGTCCTAGGCGAAGTCGACAGTTTCTCAAAATGTGCCCGCGTCTCCTACAATAATTACATCGGGGCTTCTCCGGAATCTGGTACGGTCTGGCTCTGTGTTGATACTGTTGTTGTTGTTCCAAAGAACATCTGATAGGTCTTCCTTGCTATGTCCTTATTGGCCCTGGATGTGTCCTTACACCCGTCATCCATAGGTCTGCAGGTAGCTGTGCTGCCTCTAATAACTTCCGGGTGTGAGGGATCCAGTTGGCAGTTTTCTCTGGGCTCTTAATGCCTTGGTACGGCTTTGGACCCATCTGTACAAAATCTGTTACTGAACCAACTCTAGCTGGAGGTACTGGAGCTAGTGCTTGAGCTGGTACAACAGTCTGTGCAGCCATCCTTTCAATTGCTGCCAGAATTTCTTGCCTTTGCTCGGCGGCCTGCTGCCTCTGTTCTTGCATCATCTTCAGGAAGAATTGGAACAGTTGTGCCTGGCCATCTTGCGGTGTCGATGGGACTGAAGGTCCCCATTAGGTGGAACGGGAAGATCAGATGGAACTGGACTGTGAATCTGTCATTTGACCCCGGAAGTCTAGGAATTGTTGAGGTCTCTCCTTGAGTCTGACCATTAACTCCAGGAGTTGTGTCACCATCTGTGACAGTACATCCCTTCTGCATATTCATCTCTCTGCAGGTGATGTACACAACGTTTAGAAGAAGTACAAGAATCAAACATGATACAAGTATTAGATAGAATGTAGAGGCATGAAAATATGCTGAGAAATTTTCTGCGTATTTTATAGTCAAAAACTCCCCAACATACATGAAGTCCTTTCCCTGCGTAAACAGGGCTTCTAGGTAGTTGGCGTAAAACAGGTTGATAAGCTTCCTGCGTAAAGCAGAGCTTCAAGATAGTTTGGCATAAAGTAGAGATTCAAGCTGTCGGCGAAAAGCAGAGAAGCGTAAAGAAGAGATTCAAAGTCGTCGGCATAAAACAGAGATTCAAAGAAGTTGGCACAAAGTAAGACTTCAGAGCTATCTGGCATAAAGATAGGGATTCAAGATTGTCGGCATAAAACATGGCTTCAAAGCTAACCGCATAAAAGTCCGCTATTCTTCCTGCGTAAAGTCTGCGTAAAAATCTGCGCGTAAAATCTGCCTGTAAAAGATCTGTGCGTAAAATATATGCTGCGTAAAGTCTGCCTGCGTCAAGTCTGTAAAAAGTGGCTATACTTCCTGCGTAAAGTTTGTGTAAAAGGGTGCTGCGTAAAGCCTGTAAAAAGTTTTGCGCGTAAAATCTGCCCGCATAAAATCTAGCATACGTTGCAGCGTAAAGTCATACGAGAAACTTGATAAATTTGTCAGACAAATCAGTGATCCTGACATCTGACAAAAGTACTGCACGACGATCTAGAGGACGGCTGTGATGATGATTTCTGCACAGAGACCTAGGTTATCGTTTAGTGACATATTGGATACAAGTCGTTTTACGCGTCCAAAAGGAAGAAAAGGGAGTCTTCTGAATACGCTGCCTATTCTACATGGACAGAAATGAGTTTTTATGCTCAAGAGAAGACAAAATCAGACGCCACATCAAAAGCTATTTTCTTGCACAGGGCTCAAGGCATATCTCTGCATTTAATGCACGAGATTTGGTCATGGCTGGGGAAAGCTAAGGCTGTAACAAATACGTTCATCTCACCATCCTTATTTTACGCCTAATCGGTCTACTTTACGCTAGTTATCTATTATTCATAAATCATCAAGTTTATGCTGGGGTAGTTACCTACGTGGCTTGTATGACGTGTCCTATGCAGTATTAGGAAGACTATGGGAACATGAGTAGCAGTTGTCATTACTGCAGCGTAAAGTAGGCAATCTTCTGCATAGTTTGGCTTTTACGCCAATAAGCTGGTCATTTGGCTTTTACGCCAACTAGGCAGTCATTTGGTTGATCTCTATAATAGAGGTCCCTGGTCATGGCATAAAGGGTCTTTGGCGTAAAACTTGGTTAATCCAAACCTAGGATAGTTGAAAGGAAGAATAAGGTTTTAGTCAAGTGTGGATGAGATTTTAATACTCTATTCCTATACGCAGGCTTGTTCGATACAGTTACGTAACCGAGACAATATATTCTCGACCTGCATGGGCCACCACCAAAAATATGTCATACCCCAGTCTCACAATACGTAGGACTAGGAATACGTAACCTGCCCAGCCGTATGTATATAAACTCCAATATATGGAAACCATATACACACGTTGTCACGCACCAGTCCCAAAAATACATAGGACTAGGACACGTAAGCATGCCAGCCGTATGGATATGGCAACTCCAATATATAGAAACCAAAATCCATACGTACGCTATAATATGAATATCAATCCACAAGTGGTATAAATATATGTCACAAGTCACATGGCATAATCTAAATCTCATCCACAGAAAATTAAATATAAATAAATAACCAGTATCTAGGAAACTAGATTTCAATATAAGTATCTAAGGATGATAGTTGGATGGAAACAAATCCACTACCAACTCGAATGTAAAGGTACAACACAATAAACATAATATAAGAATACTAGCTAACGACCACGGGCTCGAAGAGAAGACATCCTCGAAACATATGTAACCATCCGAATCTGCGCTCCTACAAATACTCAAGAACAGATACACCTGGAAAGGGACCAGGTCCTCAGAGGGACGTAACAAGATACATAGAAGCAAGCCAATTTGAATACAGTAAACATGCATAATGTTTGAAAATATATAAGTATGCTGTATAAGAAAATATATATGAATGCAAATGAGGATAACTTTTCGACGTATGGGCAAGGGTAGTCTACTCGATCTAAGCCTCACAACTCACACACCCGTCTAGAACATCAGAAATCGACATACCTCGGGGGTAGCGACCAGCGTGACTCTACAGAAGTCAACATACCTCGGGGGTAGCGACCAGCGCGATACACGCATGTAGTGCGAACTATATACTACGGTTTACCATAGTGGTTAAAAGCCCATACGCCTAATGATTGTCCTCTCATGATACTAAGTGCCATGTGTGTGTCAACATATCTAATACATATTAATGACTGAAAGAAAACTACACATGCAAGAAATATACAGAAATACAATAAATATACAAAAATATACTAAGCATACAAAATACTGTAAGTAATTTGGCAAGGTATCTTGCCTGGTAAGAAAGCTGTAAGGTGTACTGTCCAGAAGTCAAGCACACAGGATCAGAAGCTACGATCTCAGAACAAATGTCTCCGGATCCTGGAATAGATATCACCAACATTCCCAGAATAAGAAAAATAGCTAGAAATCACTTCCCTTTCGTCCAATTTGGACACAGGGGCAAAACGGTAATTTTAGATCAAAACGGGGTCCACGTGTAGCCCACTTTGCACCGAAAAACATGCCAAGGGTAACAGTTTCTAAATGGAACAAATTATAGGTCAAACAAACTCTAGATGTCAATACAAATCCAACGGTATGTCCAAATATGAATTCCGATGAGCCGAACACAATTTCGTCCAAAAAGTCAACCGTGGGGCCCGCCAATTGGCGACTTGGTCAACTGTCTCCGAATTGCGTGAAAATTGGGTCACAGGACCAGCGCGTTACCACGAGTCCAGTGGCACAAGTTTCGTCGCAATCTGACGAGCATGCACAAAATGCGATCGACTTTCGCAAAAGTTGCGACACGGAATTTGTCCGTGGATACTGGCTAATTCTGGCGCGCACATGCGTCCGAATCAGTTTTTGCGAACTCTCACGTGTCCGGTATACTGCGCGTACCGATTGGTACACTTGGTACACGGCGGGAAGGTCCCGTTTGGTGGGGCGCGTTCCGTTTCACAACTTTTGGAACTATAGAAAAAGTATATTTATGGGATTTTCCAACGAATTTAATTCTACATACAGCAGTTAATAATCTAGGGTTATTTAAAAAAAATTAAACTAGGTCAAGTGGTCTACACATACAAAAAATAATCATCGAATTCGGATCTCTGTGGTGGGAGGTACGAACTCGGGAACATGGGTGATCACCGCAGTTTTCTGCGATCCCAAAATTTGGTCTATTTCTGCCAACTTTGGCGCTATTTTTGCCTATGGTTACGCGTTGTTCGAGGTCTACTATCATAAAGATATGGAAGAGGGTTAAGGGTTGAGCATACCAGTGAAGACGGGGTGGCATTTGGTTGAGCGAGGCGACGGAAAACAACTCTGGAACACAGGTACCTCGCTATGGAAATCTGCAGTGCGCGGGGTGCGCGGTCGTCGGGATTGGTTTGGACGGACTGACGGGGTTTTCTGGCTGCGGTGGCGGCACTCTCTAGGTCTATATGGGAAGATGGAGAGTTTGGATTGATCTAGGATTTTGGTTTTATTGAAATAAGAATATATATATATATATATAAGAGAGAGAGGGGGGGGTCGGTTAACGCGGAGTGTATTGGGTTGTGGTGACTTGCTGCAAGGGGTGGGTTTTGCTTACAAAGGGGCGGGTAGGCTGGCTCACAAATGGGGGGGGGGGGGGGGGGCTGCTTATAAGCAGAGGGTGGCTGGTTGTTAGGTTGGGTAGTGGTTTAGTTAGTAATGGGTTTGTTTGTTTGTTTGTTTTTCTTTTCTTTTTTTCTTTTCCTTTCTAATCTTTTCCATTTCTTTTTCTTTCTTTTTCCTTTAAATATATATGTATATATATATTTATATATACGTATATACTCATAGAAAAATTTAGAATTACACTAATGCATACCATTAAGCTAGCAACTGCCCAAATGGTCTCATACATGGAATAAATTCGGAAAAATTCCTAATAGCCCCATAAATCTTCTAAGTTCACCAACACCTAAAATAAAAATTAATAAAAATCTATTTCTCCTAATTAGCCACTAATTACTACAATTAAATTAATAATTAATAAAAAAGATTAATATAGTTTTCAGGATTAGGGGTCTTAAACACGTACGCTGTTTATGAATATTCAATCCACCAGTGGTAATATACTGTCACAACATGTCACACAGAATCTATATCTCATCTACAACACAAATAATAGGTAGAAATAAAGAGCTGAATAATAACTAAATATCAAGATGAGTAACTAGTCTGATAGTCGGGTGGAAACAAATCCACTACAAAATGATTATACTAAAGTATCAACAAAATCTCTAAACAGTGGAAATAAAATCACAGCTACTCTGAGGGTAAGACCTCCTCAGTCAGGTAAGTAGAGTCAGGTCCAGGTCCATACTCCTGTGGATACTCCTGCTCGTCCATATCTGGAAAGGGACCAGGTCCTCAGAGGGACGTAACAAGATACATATAAATATGCCAATAAAGTACTGAAATATAAACATTCAATGGGTCGCCTAACCGTCTAAGTGAAATGTAACTTGAGGACAACTTTGGGCGTATGGGAAGTGTAGGCTAGACATATGCTGACGTAATTCACCAATCGTGACAACTGGCTAGTATATGCCACATATGCCCCCCAATACAGGGGCACATGTATATGATAACGTCCTACCGCTCTGAAGAACGGAAAATCTGTATAGTATATAACGTCCATATCACCCCGAAGAGTGTGGCATCAGTGTAGTATATATATCGTCCATATCACTCCGTCGAGTGTGGCATCAGTGTAAAGGAAGTGGGGTGTCCCATACGCCTACTAGTTGTCCTCCCCACCCAATGCTTTAAGTATGCCACATCCATGACACGATAAACCTCTACATAACTGCCAGGTCTACTAGCATACACAGTTTCTATCAGTAGTTATCCTTATCCGTCGCACGACCTATACGTACCAGTGGCCAGCCGAATATGCAAGTCCGTGTCCTACATGTGACTCACATTCGTGTAAGAATAGTGTCATGGCCAATGAAACATAACATGCCTCACAATAATGGGATGGTCTCATAAAGTAGGTCCAAAAATCTGCATAAATAAACATAATATGAAGACATCGTCGTTGCACCCAAGTTCCCTTGGACGCACAATTTATTTAACAATAAATGAACTAACTAAGCAGAAATAAATCATACAGACATCAGATAAGATGTAAATAACAGTACGATGGCAAGGTATACTTACCGAGCAAGAGTTCTGTATAGTGCACGTCCAAAGCAGTGTGTTAGTTTAGTGAAAGAAGAATTGTAGTTAGGGTTTGAGAAAGTAGTGATATATATAAAGATCAAAGGCGGTGGGAAAACTTAGTGGTTAAGAACTACTGCCGCTACTGTTTCTTCTTTCATTGGTTTAGGTTGCGGTTGGGGAGTGTTTAGTAATAACGTAGAGATAAGAGGCGGTGGAATGAGGCGGTGGTGTTTGTTTTACGCGCGGTGTAGGAAATTAAGCGGTGGAGTTCTACTTTACGTGCGGAGTTATTTTACGCGTGGGGTTTAAACTTTATGCGTGGAGAAGGAAAGAAAGAGAGGTTGGGTTTTGCTACTGCTGCTGCTGATATTTTCTACGCGGGTGTGGGTTTAGGAGTTTGCGGTTTGGGTTTGATCCAATAGGAATTCTCTCTCTCTCTATATATATATCAATACATAGAAAACTCTAAAAATATATATTGGTGCATACAGTTAAGCTAGCAACTGTCCAAAGGGTCTCCTACATGGAATAAATTAGAAATTTTTTATAAAGGCTCCATAAATCCTCTAGATGCATAAACATCTCGAATAAAAAAATTAAATAAAAATTTATTTCCTCTATTTAGCTCATAATTACCATAAATAAATAATTAATATGGTTTATAAAATTAGGGGTCTTACCACGAGGCAAGTCTAATGGGACGTTACATCCTCAAGACTCTTTTGGATTCCAAAAGATTATTGGAAATCGGCCGACTACTGAAGCTGGATCCAGCTCCTCAAATGTCAAAGGCAAACAACCAATTGTCTCTGGTGATGCCAATACTATTTCCTACAAAGAAGCTATGGAAATTGAGTTCATCTTCTTTGAAAAATCAAATTCTGGTAAAATCATAAAACTCGATAAAAGTGACATTTCTCTCATGAAGGATCCATGAAAACTTCTTAAAAGATATCTTAAAGGCAGTTTTATTCCAGTTACGAGTAAACCTATTAACATTTATGAAGGTATTCTGATTACCACAAAATCTATAACAGTTGAGCATTCTACAAAACCATATTATTTGAAAGTAGCTTACAGCAAGGTAATCATCAAGAATATCCTTACACCATAATCTTGGGGTCTTTATCCTAACAGAGAACATCAGCTCTCCAAGGATAAGGTGGTTGTCTGCAGCTATAATTATTGGAATTATATACATGCATTCTATAACTTCCTCAATTATGAGAATTTCTAGAGAACCCATTCTTGGTTCATTCGTATTTGTCCTGAAATTCTTCAGAACTAAATGCCCTCATGGTTCTTTGACTGGCGGTTAAAGCTGGGGGCTACTTTAGATATCATTCATAATCCTATTCAGGAACAATTCTCTAAGTGGATTCTTTCTTATCCACGATGCCAGGAAGATCATCTTCTTTTTTTGGTGGGGGGGGAGAGTATGTTATATTTCTTTGTACAATTTTAGATCCCATATATTTTTTGTTGGAAAGTCAATTGTTTAATCAATTCCAACAATATCCCTATTCTATCTCATAAATTCCTTGTGAAATGGTGGCAGAGAATTGATAAAAAAGATAAATTAGTGGAAGTCATTGCCTCCATCAAAGACACTGAAAGCAAGATGAAAAAACATGTCCAGAGCGAAACCTTCGGTGATAATACTATCACAAAATTGAAAGACTCTCTTATGAGAAAGAATCCCAAGATTTTTGAAGAAGAGCTAAAGAAGAAGTGCCCTCAGTTCTTGAAAGCACAATTGGATGCCAATTTTGACATGGACATATCTAGCACAGGTTCTAATACTAACCTGGATGATATGTCAGCTAATAATTTCTGTCAGAAAATTATTGCCCCTAATGATGATGAATAAATATTCTTTATCTTAGTGGGAGCCATCCTCCTTTATTCACATGCTATGAGGATGACTTTTGGCAGCTTTTATTAGTGGGATATCCACTCATCTGTTGTATTGATGTGACACTACCGACATTATTGATGTCAGAAATCTTTCCTTTTCTCAGTGGATTTTATTATCACCCTTATTTTCCAAAAGCGAATCTTATATGACGGCTCTTGGTGGAAGACAGCTGGTGACTACTTTTCTTAGTGCACTCACGTTGGTTGACAGTTGGTGGCAACTTTTTGGAGTGCAGGGACTGCTAGTTGCTTCGTTCTGAAGCTATAATTTTGTATAAAGAGGGGAGTTCCCTTATTTTCTCGGTATGCAGTTTTTAGTTCTAGTTTTTAAGTGTGCTATTTCATTTTCTATTATACTTATACTTATCAACGATCACTTAGAGACGTAAATAAAATCTTTCATTATTCCGCTCAAAAGGCTTGCAAGTAAGTCTACCTCTGAAGATTGGTAACGTAACGTCCCCCTAGACTTGCTTCATCCTGGGGGGCATTCCGAGAAGATCATGATCAATTCTGATTATAAATCTAATTTATCTAGTGACAAGTCTTTGGGATCTATTTGTTTGAGAATACCGCCATAGCCTATATTACTGGCATCAGTTTTAACAACTTTAAACCAGTCAGGATTGGCGAGATGTAAGCAATAAAGGCATTTAACCTTTTGCTTGATAAGCTGAACAACTTTAGTATGACTAATACTCCAAGGAATAGGGTTTTTCTTTAGTCTTTGATACAATATTTTTGTATCAATAGCAATATTTTTATTAAAATCTGCGACATAATTGAGAGCACCCAGAAATCTCTGAAGTTGCTTAATATCTGCAATTTCATCAGAAAATTTTGAAACAAATTCGATACTCCTGTCATTGGGTATAATGGTGTTATTAACAATGTTATATCCTAAAAATTATATTTCTGTTTGAAATAACTTCATTTTAGGAGCAGAAATAATAAGACCATTTTTAATAGCCAAATGCTTAAAAATATTTAAATGCTTAAAATGTTCTTCAATGGTATTAGAGAATATTAATATGTCATCAATATAAGAGGGAATAAAAGGAGAATATTGAATGAATATCTCATTCATGATGTTCTGAAATTCAGAAGGATCATTTTTATGCCAAATGGCATAACATTCCATTCATAGTGTCCAAATGTAGGCGAAATCGCCTGATTAAGAACCCATATATCAGGGATTTCATTTTATTCCATTTTATTATTTTATTAGCAGCGATATTTGATGTTAACAGATTTATTTCAATCAAAGTCGTCTTACCAGATTTGGTAAGATGTCTAGTTTTAGGAGCCAAAGTAGACAATATTTTAAAGTGAATATGATAGAGAATAACAATGGTTTCTGAACCTTGCTTAAAGTTATAACCGTATGTCTTAAGATTAGAAGTTACTGCATCTAGTAAATTTGTGTCTATAAGAGATAGGCTTAAGTTGGGATAAACGTTAAAGTGGACTGGTCCATGGCAAAGACTAGTCCGCATAAGTCCCATTAGAGATGGTTGCCAATCTAAACATCTGACATCTCTTAAAGAGGATATGAAGCTATAATTTTGTATAAAGAGGGGAGTCCCCTCATTTTCTCGGTGTGTAATTTTCAGTTCTAGTTTTTAAGTGTGCTCTTTCATTTTCTGTTGCACTCCTACTTATCAACAATCACTTAGTGACGTTCTTGTTGGAAATTCTTCCATAGCTAATGATTCAGATATTGAATCTAACAATGAGAGTTATTCTCAGACATCTGAAGATCATTTAGATCCAAATCAGATACATGCTATTCAAAATTCCTTTAAAAATGATCAAACTACTGTTAATCATCAAGCTTCTGATATGTAAGAAGCCTACCATTTATGAAGATATTCTGATTACCACAATCTATAACAGTTGAGCATTCTGCTAAACTATATTCTTTGGAAGTGGCTTACAACAAGGTAATAATCAAGAATATCCTTATACCACAATCATGGGGTCTTCATCCTAACAGAGAACAACGGCTCTCCAAGGATAAGGTGGTTGTCTGCAGCTATAATAATTAGGATTATATTCATGCATTCTATAACTTCCTTTATTATGAGAATTCCTAGAGAACCCATTCTTGGTTCATTCGTATTTGTCCTGAAATTCTTCAGAACGAAATACCGCTCCTAAAATGAAGTTTTTTCAAACAAAAATATGATTTTTAGGATATAACATTGTTAATAACACTATTATGCCCATTGACAGGAGTATCGAATTTGCTTCAAAATTTTCTGATGAAATTACTGATATTAAGCAACTTTAGAGATTTTTGGGTGCTCTCAATTATGTCGCAGATTTTTATAAAAAATATTACTATTGATACAAAAATCTTGTATCAAAGACTAAAGAAAAACCCTACTCCTTGGAGTATTAGTCATACTAAACTGTTCAGCTTATCAAGCAAAAGGTTAAATGCCTTCCTTGCTTACATCTTGTCAATCCTGACTGTTTAAAGTTGTTGAAACTGATGCTAGTAATATAGGCTATGGCGGCATTCTCAAACAAATAGATCCCAAAAACAAAGATTATGCTTTCCTTGTTAGATACCATTCTGGTAAATAGGATGATACTCAAATCAATTACTCTACGATAAAGAAAGAACTTTTTTCTATTATCAAATGCATTCATAAATTCAACTTCAGAGATTTCTGGGTGCTCTCAATTATGTCACAGATTTTTATAAAAATATTGCTATTGATACAAAAATCTTGTATCAAAGACTAAAGAAAAATCCTACTCCTTGGAGTATTAGTCATACTAAAGCTGTTCAGCTTATCAAGTAAAAGATTAAATGCCTTCCTTGCTTACATCTCGCCAATCCTGATTGGTTTATATATATATATATATATATATATATATATATATTGTCCTCACACCATAATCTTGGGGTCTTCATCCTAACAGAGAACAACAGCTCTCCAAGGATAAGGTGGTTGTCTGCAGCTATAATTATTGGGATTATGTACAGGCATTCTATAACTTCCTGTATTATGAGAATTTCCAGAGAACCCATTCTTGGTTCATTCATATTTTTCCTGAAATTCTTCAGAATGAAATACCCTCCTAGTTCTTTGACTGGCGGTTAAAGCTGGGGGCTACTCTGGATATCATTCCCAATCCTTTTTAGGAATAATTCTCTAAATGGATTCTTTCATATCCACGATGCCATGAAGATCATCTTTTTGGAGGAAAATAGTACATTGTATAATTTTAGATCCCATATAATTTTTGTTGGACAGTCAATTGTGAAATCAATTCCAACAATATCTCCATTCTGTCTCGCAAATTCCTTGTAAAATGGTGGTAGAGAATAGATAAAAAATATAAATTGGTGGAAGTTATTGCTTCCATTAAAGACAATGAAAGCAAGATGGACAAACGTGTCCAGAGCGAGATCTTCGGTGATAATACTATCACAAAATTGAAAGGCTCTCTTTTCAGAAAGAATCCTAAAATTTCTGAAGAAGAGCTAAAGAAGAAGTGCCTTCAGTTCTTGAAAGCACAATTATATGCCAATTTTGACATCGACATATCTAGCACAGCTTCTGATACTAACCTGGATGATATGTCAGCTAATGATTTCTACAAGAAAATTATTGCCCCTAATGATGACGAATAATTCTTCTTTATCTTAGTGGAACCCATCCTCCTTTATTCACATGCTCCGAGGATAACTTTTGGCAGCTTTTGTTAGTGGGATATCCACTCAACTGTTGCGTTGATGTGTCACTACCGGCATTATTGATGTCATGCATATTTTCTTTTCTTAGTGGACGTATTTATCACCCTTCTTTTCCAAAAGCGAATCTTACCAGACAGCTCTTGGTGGAAGACAGCTGGTGACTACTTTTCTAAGTGCACTCTCGGTGGATGACAGCTGGTGGCAACTTTTTGAGTGCAAGGACTGCTGGTTGCTTCATTCTAAAGCTATAATTTTGTATAAAGATGGGAGTCCCCTTAGTTTTTAGGAGTGCCATTTTTTAGTTATAGTATTTTAGAGTGCTTTTTGATTCCTACAATTCCTTACTCTTATATTGTACTTCCTTTAAGATATATCAATAAAATATTTCAATATTTTGCTCAAAAGACTTGCAAGGAAGCCTACCTCTGACGATTGGTATTAGAGCCATGATGGCTCAAGGCAGAGGTGATTCTACTCCCTTTTTTCTGGAATAATGTTAGTAGAATTGTGTTTTATGTCTTAATTAATACTATTATCATTAACTATGTAATGATTAAAGAAATTTCTTATTTATGTAATTTATTTAAGTTCTAGAGTGACTACTTCTGGGAATAATCTTCGTCTAGTGGAACGACACCCAAGTCGCGTAGGCTGTGTTGGCTGGTTAGCCATTTTGTCGTAAGTCGTTGACAGTCGTGCTATGACTGATTAACCATGAAGGCACTCTAAAACTTCTTATGTTTTACGAATTAGAAATTTATTTAACCATAACATAGTAATATAATGATATTTTTTATATTATTCTGTTTACTAACTATTTCAGGAATAACGAAGTAGACCCTCTCACTTATCTTTGGATGAGTAACCCGTTCCATTGGAGATAACAAAAAATTCCTGATAAAGGGCAAGTCTATCAAAAATGCTCAAATGAGCGAATTTCCTTCAGATTTAGAGGAATTAAATAAATGGACTATCCTTGGCGTTAAGCCAAAGAATATCTATAAAATTGGTTGGTTAGACTTTAAGTCTGCCATAGCCATAAAAACTATGAAAAGAACTGTTCAGGTTAATGATACCGAATATTCTATTAGGTTTCTTTCTAAAGAAGAGCTTGAACCCTATATAGGGAATGATAGTTATAATTTTATACATATTGGATTAATTCATGTTGCATTATGTCACGCCCCAGTCCCAAAATGATGAGGGACTGAGCACGTGCGCAATGGCCAGCAGCACGCACCGATGGATAACCCAATTTAATGGATCCATCAGGGCATGCTTAAGCTGTAGTCTAGCAGTAATAAGTTACAAGTCTCAGGTATTACTAATCTCATCCACAGAATAACACATATTAATTGCCAGAAATAATGCAATGGAAATAAATATACAATAACAAATAAGGTTGTCTCGGAAAACAAATCCGAGAATTATTCTGTTACAATTAAGGAAAAATAGACAGGAATTGAAATGCTGAAAATGGAAATACTGTGTAGTTGAAGCCGGTGCTCAGGAGAAATCTTCGGCCTCTACTTCGTCCTCTGTTCCTTGTTCTGCTCCAAGGAGTGCTCCGGTACCGTACACCTCTGGGTAGTTCTCTTCGGCTATACCTGGGGACATAGTCCATTCCAGGTCCTCAGGGGACATAACAAGGTACAGAAAATACAAGCCAAAATATAAGCAGTGCAGAAATAAAGGAAACAGCAGGGTAAACTATGTAACCAACTATGTGATATGCAATATGAGAGTCGCACTAGATCTCAGGCTGAAGCCACTACAAGCTCTGTGTCGGGGAGCCGGTAGCGGCAATAACTATGAATTACACTATGATATATACTATATTTTATATATATAATATCAGCCTGTAGTCTGTGTGCTCTCCCCACCCAATGTAATCACACGTCTCATGTCCATGACACATAAGATCATAACTAATGCAGCAAGTCTGATAGCTATGAATCAAATGTCTAAGAATGTAAAGTCTATGTCATAAAACATGCATCCTATACAGAATCACCTTGAATGTCTCAGGAAGACTCTGTCTCATGAAATAGTGTCAAGTGTCCTGGGTTCTGAAGTACTTGATAAGACAAGTACGAGCATTATCGGGTCTCGATGACCATCTCTATGTGACGTTACACAACTCCGCGTACGGAGTTGGCACCCGACTGGTAATCGGACGCTAAGTAAAGCCACCCGGTCCTGGGTTTAACAGTTAAACAAGTTTGTATGCATTTAAACAAGAATTCAGGCAAGTTCTATAACAAGAATTTCTGCTTATTGGCAAGCTTTACGTGCCCACAGATGTATAAACAAGTCAAGGAAATAAGTCGCAAGCTGCAGAGTTTGGCAATGTACACTTGCCTGTGGTTCCGGCTATGTTTGCAGTTCTGACTTCGGCGGGAATTGCAGGTGGTACACCGGTTGCTGAAACAAATATCACCATCAGATCCAGAAAATATCAATCAGCTAGAAATGCCTGTCCTTGGGTCCAATTTGGAGACAAGGGCAGAAACGACAGTTTCGGGCCAAAACGGGGTCCACCGGTGGGCCCGCTTTGCACCGAAAAACACGTCCGGGTCAACGATCTCCAAATTCACCAAACTTAGTGTCAACAGGTCAGGAACGATGATACGAACCCAACGGAACTTCCAGAATTGGATTCCGATGAGCCGATCACAAAATCGTCCGTCGAGCGGGGCCTGTGGTGCCCACGACACGCGATTTCGTCAACGTTCTCAGAATCGAACCAAACTTGACCCACAGGACCAGCGTATCGCTACGAGTCCGATGGTGCAAGTTTCGTCTCGATCCGACTTGTGTACACAAAGTTAGGGCACGTTCCAGAAAGTACGGATACGGGACGATGTCCGCGGATACGCGTTGATTCCGGTGTGCACGCACACCCGAATCAGCTTCCGCGAAATTCCACACGTCCGTATCGACGAGGTGCACGTATCTGTGAAGACCGCGCGCGACCATGTCGTCCCGTTTGGCGGGGCGCACTCAGTTCCGGGGTAAAACAGGGTCTGGTTTTTTCCTGTTTTTGGATCGCGGTGTGCGATCACCACAGGACGCGATGCCCCGAACGGTTTGTCCGGACACCGAGAGGGTCATACAGGCTTCGCAACGCAATTTACGGAATCGAATTCCGAGCTACGAGGAGGAAATTAGGAGTACCTGAACAGAGCCTCACGAAACAGGGTTTTTCGTGTCCTTGTGTCAATTTGACACTGTGTCCAAGCCGTGTCCTGTGTCTGAACTAGGGTTTAGGGTTCCGGCTAGGGGTGCGGCGGCTCAGGTGAAGGCCGGTGACTGCTCGGCCGGGGCTGGAGTGGCGGAGCTCGACGAGGGCTGCTGGAAAAGATGGAGGCGGAGTAGGGGAGCAACCGGCGGAGGCCCGGGCTCGTCCGGGCGGCGCGAGGGGAGCTGGGGGAGGGAAGGAGTCGAAGAGGGCGGAGGCGGCGTTGGGCTGCGGGAAGGAACTAGGGCAGCGGGGAGACGTCGGCTCTGGCGGCGGCGAGGTCCGGTGAGGGAACAGGCGGCGTCGGGCTCGTCGGAGGCTGCCGGAATAGGGTTTAGGTGGAGATGAGGGAGGAGAAGAAGGGGGAGATGGGCTTTTATAGGGGGGACGGCGCCGTGGGTGGCCGGGTGAGGCGGAGAGGAGGTCGGGGTCATGGCGTGGGGTGCGGGCGGGTCTCCGGCGACGTGGCCGGAGAAAGCGGCGGCGGAAACGGGCTCTGGACGTGGGGGAGGGGAAGAAGTCTCCGGGTCGGGTCGCGGGCGGGTTCGGGTCTGACCGACCCGACCCGACCCGATAGCCCAGCGGGCCGGGTTGGGCTGGGCCGAGGGTTTGGGCTGGGCTGGGTTTGGGTATAAAATAAATAATAATAATAATAATAATATTAATAATAATAAATAAATAATCAGTAAATAAATAATTAATTAAATAAATAGATAAAATACTATTTAGGTGTTTTAAAATAGGTCCGGGGCCCGATAAATTCCAGAAAAATTGCCTTAAGTCCAGTTTTTCATTTTACATCCAAAAATATTATTTTCGTAATATTTTAATACTGTTTAATATCAATTAAAAATTATTGAATAATTAAAACCCTGTTTTAAATTACAGAAAATTCTCAGAAAATTCCAGAAAATTGTGAAAAATCCAGTTTTTAAAATTTTAGGAGGTTTACAATCTACCCCCCTTAAGAGGATTGCGTCCTCGCAATCAAAGAATAACCGGTCAACAGAGATGACACGGTCGCAAGCATCGTTTGAAAAACACATCACAAGAGACTTCAGGGAAATACCGTTTCCCTAAAAATTGAAAGTTTACACTTTCCAGGAAAATCTAGTGTAAACTATAACTTTTATGAAAACCAGGTTGTTATTAACAAGTTGCAAATTACTAGGTTGGGGCTGAGGTCACGAACCAACGGCCACGAACTACAACAAGACTAAAACGGATAACTGTGAATCACTTACTCGCATCGGCTACTCCACGAGTTGGCGCGTTCTCCACGGTCTTCGCTGGAGCTTGTCCGTGTCCTTGCAGTTGATTCCTCTGTTGCTGTTGAGCCTGCTGGAAGAGGGTTGCCTGAGGTGCCAAGGGTGGCCTCGGTTCGGGTGCTGGTAGAGCTTGTTGGTTTATCACAGCATCTCGTGGTGATCTTGTAGAAATCTCGTCGCTTGCTGGTAGATCCATTACTCTGTATCCAAAATAAACGATAATAGGCGCACAAGAATCAAGGCAGGATACAAGTCAAGAAATTAATTCGAATCCGAGATAGATGTCAAGAACGATTCAAGCAAGTGGATAAGATCCAAAAACTTATCCTATTCTTACTGCAGGCCTGTTCGGTCCCTAAGTTGAAACCGAACAATTTTAGTCGTAGACCTACATGGGCTACCACAAAAACCATGTCATGCCCCAGTCCCAAAATAACGAGGGACTGAGCACGTGCGCAATGGCCAGCAGCACGCACCGATGGACAACCCAATTTAATGGATCCATCAGGGCATGCTTAAGCTGTAGTCTAGCAGTAATAAGTTACAAGTCTCAGGTATTACTAATCTCATCCACAGAATAACACAGATTAATTGCCAGAAATAATGCAATGGAAATAAATATGCAATAACAAATAAGGTTGTCTCGGGAAACAAATCCGAGAATTATTCTGTTACAATTAAGGAAAAATAGACAGGAATTGAAATGCTGAAAATGGAAATACTGTGTAGTTGAAGCCGGTGCTCAGGAGAAATCTTCGGCCTCTACTTCGTCCTCTGTTCCTTGTTCTGCTCCAAGGAGTGCTCCGGTACCGTACACCTCTGGGTAGTTCTCTTCGGCTATACCTGGGGACATAGTCCATTCCAGGTCCTCAGGGGACATAACAAGGTACAGAAAATACAAGCCAAAATATAAGAAGTGCAGAAATAAAGAAAATAGCAGGGTAAACTATGTAACCAACTATGTGATATGCAATATGAGAGTCGCACTAGATCTCAGGCTGAAGCCACTACAAGCTCTGTGTCGGTGAGCCGGTAGCGGCAATAACTATGAATTACACTATGATATATACTATGTTTTATATATATAATATCAGCCTGTAGTCTGTGTGCTCTCCCCACCCAATGTAATCATACGTCTCATGTCCATGACACGCAAGATCATAACTAATGCAGCAAGTCTGATAGCTATGAATCAAATGTCTAAGAATGTAAAGTCTATGTCATAAAACATGCATCCTATACAGAATCACCTTGAATGTCTCAGGAAGACTCTGTCTCATGAAATAGTGTCAAGTGTCCTGGGTTCTGAAGTACTTGATAAGACAAGTACGAGCATTATCGGGTCTCGATGACCATCTCTATGTGACGTTACACAACTCCGCGTACGGAGTTGGCACCCTACTGGTAATCGGACGCTAAGTAAAGCCACCCGGTCCTGGGTTTAACAGTTAAACAAGTTTGCATGCATTTAAACAAGAATTCAGGCAAGTTCTATAACAAGAATTTCTGCTTATTGGCAAGCTTTACGTGCCCACAGATGTATAAACAAGTCAAGGAAATAAGTCGCAAGCAGCAGAGTTTGGCAATGTACACTTGCCTGTGGTTCCGGCTATGTTTGCAGTTCTGACTTCGACGGGAATTGCAGGTGGTACACCGGTTGCTGAAACAAACATCACCATCAGATCCAGAAAATATCAATCAGCTAGAAACGCCTGTCCTTGGGTCCAATTTGGAGACAAGGGCAGAAACGACAGTTTCGGGCCAAAACGGGGTCCACCGGTGGGCCCGCTTTGCACCGAAAAACATGTTCGGGTCAACGATCTCCAAATTCACCAAACTTAGTGTCAACAGGTCAGGAACGATGATACGAACCCAACGGAACTTTCAGAATTAGATTTCGATGAGCCGATCACAAAATCGCCCGTCGAGCGGGGCCTGTGGTGCCCACGACACGCGATTTTGTCAACGTTCTCAGAATCGAACCAAACTTGATCCACAGGACCAGCGTATCGCTACGAGTCCGATGGCACAAGTTTCGTCTCGATCCGACTTGTGTACACAAAGTTAGGGCACGTTTCAGAAAGTTCGGATACGGGACGATGTCCGCGGATACGCGTTGATTCCGGTGTGCACGCACACCCGAATCAGCTTCCGCGAAATCCCACACGTCCGTATCGACGAGGCGCACGTATTTGTGAAGACCGCGTGCGACCATGTCGTCCCGTTTGGCGGGGCGCACTCAGTTCCGGGGTGAAACAGGGTCTGATTTTTTCCTATTTTTGGATCGCGGTGTGCGATCACCACAGGACGCGATACCCCGAACGGTTTATCCGGACACTGAGAGGGTCATACAGGCTTCGCAACGCAATTTACGGAATCGAATTCCGAGCTACGAGGAGGAAATTAGGAGTACCTGAACAGAGCCTCACGAAACGGGGTTTTTCGTGTCCTTGTGTCAATTTGACACTGTGTCCAAGCCGTGTCCTGTGTCTGAACTAGGGTTTAGGGTTCCGGCTAGGGGTGCGGCGGCTCAGGTGAAGGCCGGTGACTGCTCGGCCGGGGCTGGAGTGGCGGAGCTCGACAAGGGCTGCTGGAAAAGATGGAGGCGGAGTAGGGGAGCAGCCGGCGGAGGCCCGGGCTCGTCCGGGCGGCGCGAGGGGAGCTGGGGTGGGGAAGGAGTCGAAGAGGGCGGAGGCGGCGTTGGGCTGCGGGAAGGAACTAGGGCAGCGGGGAGACGTCGGCTCTGGCGGCGGCGAGGTCCGGTGAGGGAACAGGCGGCGTCGGGCTCGTCGGAGGCTGCCGGAATAGGGTTTAGGTGGAGATGAGGGAGGAGAAGAAGGGGGAGATGGGCTTTTATAGGGGGGACGGCGCCGTGGGTGGCCGGGTGAGGCGGAGAGGAGGTCGGGGTCATGGCGTGGGGTGCGGGCGGGTCTCCGGCGACGTGGCCGGAGAAAGCGGCGGCGGAAACGGGCTCTGGACGTGGGGGAGGGGAAGAAGTCTCCGGGTCGGGTCGCGGGCGGGTTCGGGTCTGACCGACCCGACCCGACCCGATAGCCCAGCGGGCCGGGTTGGGCTGGGCCGAGGGTTTGGGCTGGGCTGGGTTTGGGTATAAAATAAATAATAATAATAATAATAATAATAATAATAATAAATAAATAATCAGTAAATAAATAATTAATTAAATAAATAGATAAAATACTATTTAGGTGTTTTAAAATAGGTCCGGGGCCCGATAAATTCCAGAAAAATTGCCTTAAGTCCAGTTTTTCATTTTACATCCAAAAATATTATTTTCATAATATTTTAATACTGTTTAATATCAATTAAAAATTATTGAATAATTAAAACCCTGTTTTTAAATTACAGAAAAATCCCAGAAAATTCCAAAAAATTATGAAAAATCCAGTTTTTAAAATTTTAAAAATTTAGGGGGTTTACACATTAAAACCTCTTACTCTTCAAGGGTTGAATGCATCCTTTATATCATCCTTAAGAGATGCCATATATTTAGATTGGCAACCGTCTCTTATGGGAGTTATGCAAAATAGTCTTTGCCATGGACCAGTCTACTTTAACATTTATCCCAATATTAGCCTATCTCTTATAGATACAAATTTACTGGATGTAGTAACTTTTAATCTTAAGACATATGGTTATAAATTTAAGCAAGGTTCTGAAACTATTGCAATCCTTTACCGTATTCACTTTAAAGTATTGTCTACTTTAGCTTCTAAAGCTAGACATCTTACCAAACCTGGTAAGACGACTTTGATTGAAACAAATCTGTTAACATCAAATGTCGCTGCTAACAAAATAATCAAATGGAATGAAATTCAATTCCCTGATAGATGGGTTCTTAATCAGACGATTCCGCCTAGACCTATTATGGATACTGAATTAGATCAGATAATCCAAACTCCAGATATCTTATCCATTTTAGGACTTTATTTAGAGGTTTATAGTTAATAACTAACCTTGGAACACCTCTTTCCTTTTCAGCATTATTATTAACATAAAATGTTGTACAACTCCTTGGAGAGTAGGATTTTCGAATAACTTTTTTATTTAAAAGATCATTGATCTCTTTTTTACATAATTCAAGGTAATTATTGTTTATCTGACAAGGTCTAGCCTTTGTCGGAACATCTCTTTCATTGAAGCATTCTTCATATGGGAGAGAAATAATATATTTATTTCTATCCCAAAAGGTATTTGGGATATTACTATAAGTTTGACGTATGAACTCGTCCTCAACTTATTTTATTTTATTTTTTATTTCAAAATTTTCAAGCTGATTAGAATTATTCAACTAAAAAATTTCTTCTTTATAAAGTTTATCTGATTTTTCTTCAGATCGACTTCTTTTATTTCATTAAGAGTTTTTACCACATGATTTGTGATAAATTCAAAAGTAATATATTTTCCCTTGTAACAAGTAAAAATCCCTTGTTTAGTTATTTCTTTAATAGGCATAAGTTTATATATATATATATATATATATATATATATATATTAGTGTCATTAGCTAGTACTAGTCAGTTAGTAACCATAATAGACTAATTAATTAGTATTGGACCTAGAAGTAGCTATTTTGACAAGCTGACCAAGTTTGACCTAATTTAACTAGAGTGACCTAGTATTGACCTAGAAAGACATGTTAGCTCATTTTAGCATTTTTATCACTCATTACACCTATATTGATATGCCATTCATATCTAGGTGTGTGTGACACCAGCTCTGACACCGAGTGACATTCCTTGCTTCGGACTAGAGGCGAGTACATCTCTCTGTTAGTTTTCAGTCATAATTGTGTATATATCACATATTCTAGAACTGTTTACTTGATTCCGACACAGTGGCTACACGGACTGGTACTAAATGGATCATATCATGGGATGTTATCTCCTACCGTGTTCATCGGGTACTCTTTTACATGTATTCATCGTGTGTATCGGGTATTGATTATCGTGTACTTCGCTCCAATCCTAATTGGATATTTTTTTTAGATGATTGGCTTGAGGACCAGTGTCCCACTTACTACGGGCCGCAGGACGGCGAACCATTAGAGGATACTCCTCTAGAGCAGGAGAACATAGTGCCAGTGACCAAGTAGGCTTAGACCTATATTGTTAGACATTGTATTACACTTATTTTAGACTCTTGGCATGTATTATTATTTTGAGACTTGCTTTATGCCTAGACTTATATTGTGGACTTATGAATGTATTTGTGACTCTTGTACTTTTTTACTTTATTCCATAGCGTGCTATTTCTTCTCCTAGTTTGATATTGTGATTGAGTATTGATTTTATTAGCATATACCATATTATTCCTCCATTTGGGGTTGAGATAGCATGACAAGTACCTTATATATATTGTATGAGATCTTAGATAGTATTGTTGACCCAAACAACGTTCTACCATCGATACTGCAACGTAGGCTGGGTGTTATTCACGTACTTATATCCTCATTCCGAGTGTGGGTTATGACATATTTTTAGTGGTGGCCCATGCAGGTCAAGAGATCGCAAGTGGTATGATTTTGTAGTGGTGCTCAGACTTAGAGTACTGCTATGAGCCTTCCAAAGGACATAGGATATAGGCTGCGAATATACTCAATCACAACTAGGAAACATTCCCAAAATATCTGTTTTGCTATCCTTATCAATTTGAATGCTTGCTTTACTTGAATAATTCTGTCATTCTTTGATGATATTATATCTTACTCAATATTGATTTCTTTGTTCAATCTATCTTCAGGATGCCACAGAAGACGTGATCCCAGCACCCAGGCGCAGTATCAGCGAGGTCGATCACTTCGTCGTCTCAGACGAGGTCACCAGCAGATACTACTCCATTAGCTCTAGCTTAGAGGGCCGCTTCACCGGTCCAGGTGGGCATTTTTGCAGCAGCTTTCAGGGGTGCTCCACCTCCAGTCCAGAGGATGGTGCCCACAGCTTCATAGAGGACGGTGCCTACAACTTCAGAGGAGCTACCACTACCACCAACAGCAGTTGATCCGGCGCAGGTGTTTGCGCTCTTTCAGTAGATGATGGAGGCACAGAGGGCTCAGGCGGAGGCCCAGCAGTGCCAGTCTGAGGTCATGAGGTAGGACATTGAGAATGTCTACCAGCTTGCACTCACCGCAGTCGAGAGAGTTTCCTTGGTCCAGGTAGCTCCATCTCAGTCCGTCCCGCAGCAGCTGAGGCCGGGGACTATCATTGATTTCAATAAGATGGGGCCTAAGGACTTTAAAGGCATCTAAGGAATTATTTATGATGATGACTGGGTTGAAGACAAAGAGAAAAACTTATGGCTGGCATAAATTCCAGAGAGGTTATAAGTGGAGGCAACATGGAGCATGATATTTGATATCACATTGACATGGTTCATGATAGACCCGAGGATCTCAGCACATGGACTTACTTGGAAATCTTTTAAGGAGATTTTCAAGGAGAAGTTCTTTTCAGATGTGGCTCTGATTTCTCTAGAGAGCCAGTTTCAGTACTTCATCCAGGGTAAAATGATGGTGGATGAGTACGCAACAGAGTACTTTAGATTGTGTCGCTTTGTAGAGGGACAGAATCCCCGAGGGAAGGCCCAGAATTTCAGAAAGGGTCTGAACAGGGAGATCAAATTCCATACTAGCGGATATTGCACCACTACCTTTCAGGAGATCCTGGTGTAAGCACAGCAGGCGGAGGATGATTTGGAGCTTGGCTCCAAGAGGATGAGGGATCCTTCAGGTGCTAGCAGTAGTGCGAGCCCGGCAAAGCGGCCTCACTTTCAGCAACAACATCAAAGATATTTCCAACAGCCGAGGCAGTAGTTCTCCGCACCAGCTAGAGCCCCAGTACAACAGACGCACTAGATTCAGAGGCCAGCTCAGCTGGCTATTCCTTGCACATTCTGCAAGGAGCCGAGATATGGATGGGATGCGTGTAGGATAAGATTGGGTCAGTATTTGTTCTACAGATCAGTAGACCACCAGTTGAGGGCTTGTCCTAGGGCTCCAGCTCGTCCAGCTCAGGACGGGGCCCAGGTACAGAGAGCACCCGCGAGACCACCAGCGGGACAGTAGAGAGGACCTCCATTGCCAATACAGCAGCAGAAGTTCATACAATACCAGCAGCATCAGAGAGGTGCGTAGCAGGGGCAAGCTTTCGCCTTGAACATCAAGAAGGAGGAGCCAGTTGGTAATATTATTTTAGGTTTAGTCTATCTTGATTATTTTCCAGCTCATACTTTATTTTGTTTCGGTGCTTTATATAGCTTTGTATCTGTATCTTTTGCTTTAGAGCACCATCTTAAGACTGAACCGTTGGCAATGACTTCCAAGATCATGATCGGGGTGACATTATCCTGGTCAGTAATGTCTGCATAGATCGGAGAGTTTCTTTGGAAGACCGAGAGTTGAGCGCGTCTACTCGTAATGCCACTTTCGAGCTACGACCTAGTACTCGGGATGGATTGGTTTAGTAGGCACCAAGCTAGTATCTATTATCATGGAGGCAGAGTTTTATTTCAGATGCCAGAAGAGTCAGAGTTTGAGTTCGGTAGAGGGGCAGCAGAGCAGAGTGAGGAAGACTTCTGTGGAGTTATGGTGGAAGAGCAGGAGTTGCCACATCCATTGATTGCAGAGTTTATGGACGTCTTTCAGGAGGAGTTATCGGGTCACCACCAGATAGAGATATGGAGTTCTCTATAGACTTGGTTCTAGGCGTAGAGCCAATATCATAATACGTCTATAGGGTAAACAACAACAAACTGGCAGAGTTGAAAAAGCATATGGATGAGTTACAGGACAAGGGCTTCATTCGCTCCAGTTTATCACTGTGGGGTACTCCAGTATTATTTGTACCGAAGAAGGATGGGTCGATACGTATGTGTATCGACTATAAGGCTCTTAACAATCTCACTATGAAGAATAAATACCCGTTGTCATGGATTGACGATCTGTTTGATCATTTGAGCAGAGCGAAGGTATTCTCCAAGATATACTTGAGGTTGGGGTACCACTAGGTGAAAGTAAAGAAGGAAGATATTCCGAAGACAGCTTTTAGGACTCGGTATGGGCAGTTTGAGTTCTTGGTGATGCCGTTTGGGTTGACTAATGCCCCGACGGTATTCATTAACCTGATGAATAATGTGTTTCATCAGTACCTAGATCAGTTCGTGGTAGTTTTTATTGATGATATATTGATATATTTGAAGACCCCAGAGGAGCATGAGAAGCACATGGGGATAGTTCTGGAGACCCTTAGGAAGGAGAAGCTTTATGGCAAGCTTTCGAAGTGTGAGTTCTTCCTTGACAAAGTTGAATTCCTCGGACATGTGATTACATGAGATAAGATCTCAATAGACCCAAAGAAGATATCAATAGTTGAGTTGTGGTCTACCTCGAGTTCAGTGGCAGAGATCAGGAGTTTTCTTGGATTGGCCGGCTATTATCTGAGATTTGTTCAGAATTTTTCCAAGATTGTAGAGCTGATGACTAGGCTGACCAGGAAGGACGTGGAGTTCATCTAGACAGGGGAGTGTCAGGCCATCTTTGAGGAGCTGAAGAAGAGGTTGACTACAACTCCAATATTGACGTTGCCATCGGGGACATGAGGATTTTCTATATATAATGATGCTTTGGATAAGGGGTTGGGATGTGTGTTACAGCAGAACGAGAAGGTGATTGAATATGCTTCCAGATAATTATGCCTATATGAGAAGAATTACCCTACCCATGACTTGGAGTTGGCAACAGCCATCTTTGCTCTAAAGCTATAGAAACACTACATGTATGGAGAGCGTGTGGAGATCTTTACAGATCACAAAAGCTTGAAGTATGTGTTTACATAGAAAGAGCTCAACATGAGGCAGCGACGATGGTTGGAGTTGATGAAGAACTTTGGCATCTCTTTACAGTACCATCCAGTGAAGGCCAATGTAGTCGCTAATACCTTGAGCAGGTATCCAATGGCTATGTACTTGATGAGGGACAAATATTTATTGGTCGATCTTGATGGCTTGGGTATTAAGGTGCTAGTTCCTGGAGTCACGACACAGATATGGGGACTTCGTATACAGTTAGAGTTGATGGACTGGATTAGAGCCTTACAGTTCGAGGATGAGTCTCTGAGGAGCATCAGAGCGCAGATCCGGATGGGATTGGCAGAGGACTTCAGTATTGTAGAGGATGGATTATTGCGACATGGTACCCGATTATGTGTGCCGAGTGGAGCATTACGTGAGGAGGTTCTTCAGGAGTTGTATCGATTTTAGTACTCTATGCATCTAGGTGCCAACAAGATGTATAGAGACATGAGAGAGAATATTTGGTGGTATGGTATAAAGTGGGAGGTGACAAGCTTCGTATCAAGATGCTTGGTATGCCAGCAGATAAAGGCAGAGAAGCAGAGGTCCGGTGGATTACTTCAGCCTTTACACATTCCAGAGTAAAAGTGGGAGCATGTGATGATGGACTTTGTATCAGGGCTTCTACGTTCTCCAGGAGGTAAGGACGCAATTTGGGTCATCGTTGACAAGTTAACCAAGTCGGCCAACTTCTTGCCATTTAAAGTGGGTATGTCTACGGAGTAGCTCACGGAGATGTATATGCGACAGATAGTCAGATTGCATGGAGTTCCTGTGAGCATAGTCTCATATCGGGATAATCGCTTCACATTCCACTTTTGGAGGAGTTTGCAGGCTAGCTTGGGCACTCAGTTCAAGTTTAGTACCGCATATCACCCTCCGACAGACGGACTGTCGGAGAGGACTATCCAGATTTTCGAGGATATGCTACGCACCTGTGTTTTGTATTTTAGAGGCTCTTGGGAGAATCACCTTCACCTGGTAGAGTTTGCTTATAACAATACTACTAACCAGCATCGAGATATCCCCATTTGAGGTGCTGTATGGATGAAGATGCCACACTCCGTTATATTAGGATGATGTGGGTGAGAGAGATTTATTGGGACCGAAGATGGTCATGGATGCAGCTGAAAAGGTGAAGCTTATCAGAGATAAACTTCGGGTGGCACATGACAGACAACGGCATTGGGCCGATAGCTACCAGAGACCTTTGGAGTTTGAGGTATAGATTTTATTTTAGATTTTTTGTGATTGCTTATTTTAGATAGAGTTGCTGAGGATGTGTTTTGTGCTAGGTGAGCGATCTGGTGTTATTGATGATTTCTTCGACACGGGGCACGATTTTCTTTGGTGGAGGCGAGAAACTTAGTCCACGGTACATCGGACCCTTCGATATTCTTGATAAGGTCGGTGCAGTGGCCTACATGCTAGACTTGCTACCTGCACTAGAGGGAGTGCATAACGTGTTCCACGTATCGCTGCTGAGACAGTATATGGCAGATCCTAGCCATGTATTAGATCACTCAGAGATTGACGTGGGTCCTACTCTTAGTTATCTAGAGTAGCCGGTGGAGATTCTGGATTGCAGGAATAAGGTGTTACGAAACCGGACGATTCCTTTGGTATGCATCGCGTGGAGGCATCACTCTCAAGGGGAGTCTACCTGGGAGCGAAAAGTCGAGATACAAGAGTGATATCCTTATCTGTTTGAGCCATGAGGTATAATTCTTTCTTACTTGCTGTGATTGTTTTGATAGTTAGTTTCTTCCTTAATTTTAAGGACAAAAAATTTCTATGGTGGGTAGGATTGTCACCCCCACTTTTCCAAATAAGGGTAATTTAGTAAATTTATACAGTTATTTTATTTTAGAGTTTATATTTAATATGAGTGATATATATATATATATATATATATATATATATATATATATATATATATATATATATAATTTGTGCATTGTATTATTTATTTGTAGCAGTAGGCTAGCCTATTATTTAGACTTGACACTAGTGAATTCAATTGGACTTGTCATGACAATTATTGAGCCCAACATGGACTAGGCCCATTGGACCCATTTTCTTTATTTAATTAGGAGTACTAAGACTAATTTGCATTAGTATAGTGATGTCCCATTATACCCTCAATTATTCCTCATGATTAACCGTTAGGGATAAATTAGACATTGACAATTGCTTGGAGAGGGGGAAAGCAAGGGGGCCGGCCACATATAGCTTCTCCTCTCTCTCTTCTCAATTTGTTAATTTATTTAGATCCCTAATTTTCTAGATCCTCAATTCTCCCCATACCTCCACTAATTCATTCTCATTCCCCCTCAATTTCTATCAATATAAGAGCATTGGAGCTTGGATTGGCAATGAGCACTTGATAGAGGAGCTTGTGGCAAGGAGATCGTGTCCGGATTGTGTCCGTTGTTCTTTTTATTAGGAATCCATCTCCCAATAGGTATAGATCTGAATTCCCTCCTTATTAGAGTTCTAAATCATACATTTTACTCCTAGGAACACCCCAATGGCATAGGGCTACCTATGAGATAAAGTTCTAGGCCTAATTGATGTATATGGACACTTCTACATAGATTTTTATATGTAATTTGGGGGAGTTACAAGATTGACACATCAAGTATGTGTCATAAGACTAATTTAGTCTAATTAGACTTAGATCAGAGTTGAGGGACTAACTACATGTCCCCAATTGGGTACGAGTAGGCCGCATCAAGATACAGTATGATACGGTATGATACATGGCTCATTTTGTGTGATTATGTGCAAATCTCCTTTTTTCCTATTGTAACAAGTCCTATTAGTTATTATTATGAGTATTTGTTATGTAGAAATATCTATTGGAGTACGTTGGGGGTTTTGGCTTTCCAATTGGGAGTGTATCATAGTGTATTAGATATTATAAATATAGTATTTGGCTTTATAATAAGAGTGTCACTTTTGCATGCCAAGTATTTGGTTTAATGCCCTTATGTTAGTATGTGTTATATATATATATATATATATATATATTACCTTGAATGTATGAGTGTACATATAGCTATCACTATGACTGTTTGTGGTTATGTGTGAGGTGTGTAGTGGGTGTTAACACTGAGGGAGGGTTTTTACTGTGACTGTTTAGTATGACTGTGAGTGAGTATATGGTGGTGAGGGGCTCGGTTTCAGATAGTAGGAGTTATCCATAGCAATTAGAGGGTTGTACAAAGCTTGAATGGTTCGGATTGATCTAATTTATAGTATTAGTGTTACCTTAAATGCACATGTTAGTATTTCTTCTTGTATCAGTCAGAAAGGGGGAAAGTGCTGTCAGTAAGGGTTCTTTGTGACAATGGTTGGGATGTAATCATAGAGAGTGGAGTTTATATGTTGCTATGTGTTTGGTGCATATAGTGTGTCATGTCTACATATCAGATTGGGTATACATGGTTACTATTAGTTCACCAACAACCTTGAGGGGAGGTCAAGGATGTTTCTGTTATCAATACACATTTGGATGAGCAAGAGGGAGGAAGGAGTAATTGATACACCAAGGTATCAGTACACATGGTAGCAACAACTCTAGTATGAGAGTATCAGATACGGTATTAAGGATACTCGAGCAAGGCAACAAAATGAATAAGTCAAGGGCTTGGACTCAGTAATTATACACTGTGAAGCAGTTATGAGTGGAAATGTTATTAAGGTGGGCAATTTATCAGAGCTAAGGTTTCCCTATCACACACCGGGTCTATAAAGTGTGAGTGTGCAGTTGGTTTGGTTCCAAGAAGGAGTTAAGGGGGATCTTGGTATCAGGTGGTACCAAATACCTGGATGTCCACTTGAATCATGAGTTAGATAATATATTAGTTAGATGACAGTTAGTGATAATTAGCTCGGGTAGGAATTAAGTTGAGTATTAGTTGTCAGTTAGATAAGATAGTGTATTAAGGTATCTTAAATACCAAGATACTAAGTATAGTGATACTCAATTATATATGTAGTATATCAATATAGTGAGGGTTATGATATTAGGATAAGGTATTCAGTAGTTAGTTAGTTTTATATATATATATATATATATATATATATATATATATATATATAGTATCTTAATATATATATATATATATATATATTAGTGTCATTAGCTAGTACTAGCCAGTTAGTAACCATTATAGACTAATTAATTAATATTGGACCTAGAAATAGCTAGTTTGACAAGTTGACCAAGTTTGACCTAGTTTAGCTAGAGTGACCTAGTATTGACCTAGAAAAATATGTTAGCTCATTTTAGCATTTTTATCACTCATTACACCCATATTGATATGTCATTCATATCTAGGTGTGTGTGACACCAGCTTGAATACCGAGTGACATTCCTTGCTTCGGACCAGAGGCGTGTACATCTATCTGTTAGTTTTCAGTCATGATAGTGTATATATCACATGTTCTAGAATTGTTTACTTAATTCCGACATAGTGGCTACTCGGACTGGTACTAAATGGATCCTGTCATGGGATGTTATCCCCTACCATATTCAGCTGGTACTCTTTCACATGTATTCATCGTGTGTATCGGATATTGATTATCGTATACTTTGTGTTCACACACTGCTCGTGTTCAGTGTGCTTATATTCGTGTTCATAACGTGTCGTGACTGGATCCACAAGTATTGGTTGGAGATGTGGGAGTATGAGTTGGTTATATGATCATGCCCAGCATATTCGTGTACATGCCGATTATATATCACACTTGTAATCGAGTTACCATATTATATTTGTGTTCAACCCAAACCGATCACATAATAAACTTATACTCTATGGCACATTAGCTAGTTTATCTATTTTTATTATTTACAGTTATTCATATTGTCTGTTATTTTATCCCAGTTCTTCACATGTTCACTCTAGTTCATATCCATTTTATATTGCTAGTTATTTTGTATTCTTTTCTATTATCTGTCATATATGTTCTACCATATATTTGGAACTGCTTCTAGAGGTATGTACTTCACTCCAATCCTGATTGGATATATTTTTCAGATAATTGGCTTGAGAAGCAGTGTTCCACTTACTACAGTCCGCAGGACTGTGAACCATTAGAGGATACTCCTCTAGAGCAGGAGAACCTGTGCTAGTGACTGAGGAGGCTTAGACCTATATTGTTAGACACGGTATTAGTCTTATTTTAGACTCTTGGCATGTATTATTATTTTGAGAGTTGCTTTGTACCTAGACTTATATTGTGGACTTATGGATGTATTTATGACTCTTGTACTTTTTTTTATTCCATATCGTACTATTTTTTCCCCTTGTTTGATATTGTGATTGAGTATTGGTTTCATTATCATATATCATATTATTCCTCCATTTGGGGTTGAGATAGTATGACATGTACCTTATATATTGTATGAGATGTTAGATAGTATTGTTGACCTAAACAACGTTCTATTACCAATCCTGCGGCGTAGGCTGAGCATTGTTCATATACTCGTATCCTCATTCCGGGTGTGGGTCGTGACACAACTGTCCTATCATACTATGTGGAAAAGAATTTTGTGCTAGGCTACTCGTAATACCAATTTTCCACTTTGACATTATTATGGGAATGGATTGTTTGAGTGAGCACTACGCCACTATAGATTATCACAGGGGTAGTGTAATCTTTAGACCCCATGCCAAGCAAGAATTTAAATTTACTAGAGGAACCAGAGAATTGGGTAGTAACAAAATTTATGGAGTCCTAGTAATAGAAGAAGCCACCAATTATTCCAAAGTATCTTGATGTCTTCCCTGTGGATCTGATAGGATTATCCCCATATCGAGGAGTCAAATTTTCTATTAATTTAGTACTAGGAGCAACTCTAGTATCCCAGAATGCATATAGAATCAACAAGAAGGATATAGTAGAACTAAATAAACAGATAAGGAGTTAGAAGACAAAGTCTTCATTAGGTCTAGTATTTTGCCCTATGGAGCTCCAGTATTATTGGTGTCAAAGAAGGATAGATCATCTCGAATATGTATTGATTATAGAGTATTGAATGTTTTAACAATCAAGAATAAATATCTATTACCAAGGATAGATGATCTATTTGATCAACTAAGTGGAACTTGGGTATTTTTGAAGATTGATTTGAGATACGGCTACCATCAAGAAAGAGTGAAGAAACAAGACATCCCCAAAACTGCTTTCAATACTCGGAACGGATACTATGACTTCTTAGTAATATCGTTCGGGTTAACTAATACTCTACCAGTATTTATAAATTAATGAACAGTCTTCCAACAATATATAGACCAATTTTTGGTAGTCTTCAATGATGATATTTTGCTTTATTCCAAGACTCCAGAAGAACACTTGGGCTTGTATTGGAGGCATTAAAAAATAAGAAACTTTATGGAAAATTATCTAAATATGCATTCTTTCTAGACAAAGTGGAGTTTCTGGGACATGTTATAACTGGAGATGACATTGCAGTAGATCCTAAGAAGATTGCAACAATAGAATCATGGCCCACTCTAGACTCTATAGCATAAATTAGAAGCTTTCTGGGACTAGCTGGCTATTATCGAAAGTTTATAAAAGACTTTGCTAGAATCGCTGAACCCTTGACAAAATTAACAAGAAATAATAAAGAATTTATATGGACTAATGAATGCTAGCATCCTTTCGAGTTAAAGAAAAGGCTGGCAAGTTCCCCAATTCTGACTCTTCCATTGGGAACTAGAGACTTTGTTATATACAATGATACTTCTGGAAAAGGTCTAGGATGTGTATTGGAGCAGAACAAGAAAGTAGTAGCATGTGCTTCGAGGCAGCTTTGACCACATGAAAAGAACTACCCAATCCATGACTTAGAATTGGAAGCTGTGATCTTTGCTCTTAATCTTTGGAAGCATTATGTGTATGGAGAAAAGGTAAAAATCTTTACAGATCACAAAAGTTAAAAAAAATATTTTTACTAAAAAATAATTAAATATGAGGCAAAGAACATGTTTGGAAGTAATGAAAGAATTTGTCATCACTCTTCAATATTATCCAGGTAAGGCCAATGTAGTTGTCGATGTTCTAAGCAGATATCCCATATCGATGTACTTGACGCTGGATCGACACTTGCTTGAAGACTTAGAAAATTTAGGAATTGAAATAATTATTCCAGGAATAGAAGGACAAATGATGAACTTGAGGATACAATCCACTTTAATAGATAAAATTAAGGAGACTCAGTTTCCAGATGAAGGCCTACGAAGTAATCGAGCCTAAGTACAAGCTGAATTATTGTTGGATTTCATAATTCATGAAGATGGTTCACTAAGACATAGAGACAAATTATGTGTTCCTCAAGGAGATATAATAGGATAAATTATACAAGAAGCACACAGATCTCAATACTATTGGCCCATCCGGTCTCAGTCAACTTGATTTTGATAGTTAACTAAACCATGCATTGATGTCGCAATCTGAAGACTTAATACTGCTGTTACATGCCGTATGTACTATATCTTTTAAATATAATTTTTTACTTTATTTGAGTATAGGACTTTTGTAAATCGATTCGCACTAGCATAACCCAAAGTTTACTCAAATAAAACCTCGAACCCAACCACAAAATCAGTCCACATTCATTCATAAAGCCTACCATACTTAACAACCGAACTCAGACCAAATTTATGCCGAACTCGGACCAAACTCGGTTACTACTTTGGTATAAAATCAGTACAGTTGTGATATCCCTGATTTCCTGGCCCAACGTGTGAATATTTGAACTAAACTCCATACGAATTCTGGCCGAATTCTGTTTGCCAATACACTATAAATATGATTGTATTTCCATATTCCTACTCACTCATCTTCTCTTAATACTTATATCCTATTGTGAGCAAACATCTGAGCCTTAACTTTTCTATCTCCAAGAGCAACTCTCTAGCCTTCCTAGTGCCAAGTGCGGTCTCGGTCTAGAAGTCTATAGAGTTGTAAAGAGCTTAGCTCCATTAGTTTTTCTCTCTCTCTCTTGCTGTGAAGTTGCGAGACTTCAGATCAAATCTCGTGGTATAAAGAAGTGACAAGCCTTCGGATCAAAGCTTATGATTCACTATTGGTGATTATAGTAGATAAAACTCCAAGCTTGAGTTCTCGGGACTAGACTAGTCCTCTCAGAGAAAAATTAGTATATATCGTGGTGATTGCGTTTGCTCTCTCTTTCTCTTACTTTATTATATTGTATATACACTGCTAGTTATTTACTGCATTCACTCTGCTTAATTTTTAATTAGGGTAGATTATTCTGCTGCACTCTATTTACCCCCTCTAGAGTTGCTTTACGGTCATTCAATTGGTATCAGAGTAGGTTCTCATGATATTTGGCTTAACATCCTTAGAGACGTATGGCAACTATTAGATCTATCTACACCAACAAAGGTGATGGCCAGTCCACAAATAGGCCACCCCTATTTGATGGTACTAACTAACATACTGGAAGGCATGTATGAGTTTTTACCTGAAGTTACTTAATTTTGTTGGACTGTAGTAGTAGAATGATACAAGAAGCCACATAGAATATTCATAGATGGCAACCTTGTAGAGAAACCTCATGATAAGTACACAGACACTGAAAAGAAATAAGCTAGTCTTGATACTAAAGATATTAACGCTCTGTTTTATGCTGTAGATAGAATTAAATTTAACAGGGTTTCTACTTGTGGTACTTCACACGAAGTATGGAAACATGAAGGAACCTCACAAGTGAAGGAATCAAAAATAAGTTGTCTGACAGAAGAGTAGGAAGCATTCAAGATGAAGTAAGCTGGTACAATCACTTAAATATTCACGAGATTCCTCGACATCGTCAACCCTCTATCATCTCTTGGCAAGGAGTACAACAATTATGAAAAAATTCTCAAAGTAATCATGGGACTCACCAAGAACTGGAATTCCAAGGCCACTGTAATCATAGAAGGGAATAATCTCACCATGATGACCCTCGAGATGCTCATAGGTAAGCTGATGACTCATGAGCTGGATCTCAAGGAATTTAAAGAACCCACTCCAAAGGAGAAGACAATTGCTCTCAAGGCGCATCACAAGAAGGTCATAAATTATGACTCCGACGACGATGAATCTCAAGATGAGGAAGTTGCCCTGATCACTCCGAACTTCAAAAAATTCCTAAAGCTTGAGAGATCAAAGAAGAAGAAGCTTAATGACAACAGTGATGAATAGCCTATATACTATAACTGTAAAAAGATAGGACATATAAAGAAAGATTGTCCAACCCTAAGAAAAAAAAATTGCACATCCAGAAGAACATCATCATAAAAATATGCAAACACTAGTATCTGGCATGAAAGTGAAGCTAGTGAATCCAAAGAGGAGAATCCTTGAGAAGTAGCAAACCTATGCTTCATGGCGCTGACTGATCATGTAACTGATAAAAATTATTATGATGACTTACTTTTGATGAGTTAGGTAATACCTTTAGTGATCTTCTTGATGATTTTAGAAAGCTTAGAAGTAAGTACAAGTATGCTAAATAAGTTACTCAGGATTATAAAATTGAGATAGAGAGGCTTACATCTTTACTAGGTAAAGTAAAGGATACTTCTAAAAATTCAGACGAGACTTCTAAACTTAAGCTTGATCTCCATGAGGCACTTGCCAAAATTGACAAGAGCTCTCAAGAGAATACCAAACTTGAGGAAGAACTCAAATCCAAAAAGAAGAAGTATTCTATTGCTGCTCTTAGAATATATGCTTTAACTACCAAGTATAATAAAGTCTATGCTACCTCTAAAAGATTAGAGATTAGATTAGGTAAACAGGTTGAACAAACCCCTACCCAACCTAACACGAGACACGTAGCAAAATGAATGAACACTCATAGCTATGCTCCTACCTACATGCATAATGGTTCATGCAATCATACGTGCAGAATACATCATAGAACTATACATGCACTTAGAACTAAAAATCCTGCACAAAATTCTGTATTCTATTATTGATATCCACGTAAACCACAAAGAACTGCTTCACACAATCACATCTATCATGCTGCACCAAGCACCAACCACACAACTATATATCACTACTATGGTAAGAAAGGACACATATATAGATTTTGTAGAACTAAAAAGTTAGTAGATATAAATGTTTATACATGGGTACCAAATACTAACACAGCTGGACCCTCGAAGAAATGGGTACCAAGGATTTCATCTACAACTTGTTTTGTAGGTGGACCAACCTTCTCATACTAGAAGCAAGTAGATTCTTGATAGTGGGTGCTCACGATATATGACTGATGATGCTAACATATTTGCAATACTATCGATAAAGAAAGAAGGATATATCTCCTTCGGCAATAACCTCAGTGGATATATTATTGGTAATGGTAATATAGGTATTTTTCCCTATCCTATCATTAAAGACGTTTGTCTAATAATAAAATTAAAACATAACCTACTCAGCATCAATCATCTAGCTGACCATGGTTATGGTATTAACTTTGTTAAAGACAAATACTCTATATATGAAAGATTCACAAGTAATGTTATCTTTGAAGGGATCAGAAAAGATAATATATACATTTTCTATCTTGCAAAGGACACTAACAATGCAGAAAGATGTCTATACGCTAACAAAGATGACAGTTGGCTATGGCTCATGCATCTAAGATACGCAAATATGGACACTATTGCAAGACTGTCCACAAAGAAGCTGGTAAGAGGCTTACCGGAGATTAAGTTTAAGAAAGATATGGTATATGTTGACTGTGAAAAGAATAAAGCTACTAAATCTTTATTTAAGTCAATCAATGTTGTAAGTACCTCTAGACCTCTACAACTCTTGTATATGGACTTGTTTGGACCCAGTAGAGTCGCTAGTCTTAGCGGTAAGCTTTATGCTTATGTTATTATTGATAATTTTTCTACATACACATGTGTTTATTTTCTTACAAACAAAAATGAGCATTCTCTGAATTTGTCACTTTTTGCAAAAAGGTTCAAAACGAAAAAGGTTTTATGATTACTCGTATCCGAAGTGATTATGGAGGCAAATTCAAAAATAGCAATTTCAAAAGATTTTGCAATAAAAATAGTTTTTCTCATGAATTCTCTTATCCTAGTACTCCTCAACAAAATGGTGTTGTGTAGCAGAAGAATAGAATTCTTGGCGATATGACGAGAGTCATGTTAAATCAGTATAACCTTCCGAAATACTTTTTGGGCTGAAGCTGTAAGTACATCATGTCATGTTTTGAATATGGTGCTTATTCGACCTATATCGAAGAAAACCCCCTATGAACTTTGGTTTGATAGAATCCCCACTATTAGTTACTTTAAAGTTTTTAGCTGCAAATGCTTTATTCTCAATACTAAAGATAACCTAGGAAAGTTTGACTCCAAGGCCGATAATGATATTTTTCTAGGTTATGCCCCAAAAGTAAAGAATTCAGAGTATTCAATAAGAACTCATTGACTATTGAAGAATCAATCAATGTTACATTCGATGAACTTAACACTCAAGTACTAAACGACAACGACGATGAAGGTAGTCAACCCGTAACTAGCAAGACATCTAAAGTTACAACTAGTGTAAATCGTCCAAAAAGTCTGCTAAGGAGATTGAAGTTCTTCACAGATCATCCTGAGGACTTGGAAATAGGTGATGTATCAAAATATGTAAGTACACATTCTTCAAATAGAGATACCATTGCAAATATTGCTTTTATTTCTCAAATAGAAGCTAAAATATTGTTGAAGCTTTTGCTGATGAATTTTGAATTTCTGCTATGCAAGAGGAACTCAACCAATTTGAACGTAATCAAGTTTGAAAACTTGTTCCTAAACCTAATGATTATCCGATTATTGATACTAAATGGGTTTTTTAAAATAAATTAAATAAGGATGGTTCAGTTATACGTAACCAAACGCGTCTCGTAGCTCAAGGTTACAACCAAGAGAAAAGTATTGACTACAATGAGACCTATGCTCCTGTTGCTAGACTTGAATCTATCCGAATATTTTGCGCTTTTGCTAGTTTTTATAACTTCAAACTTTTTCAAATGGATGTTAAAAGTGCTTTTCTAAATGGTGTTATCAAAGAATAAGTTTTTGTCAAACAACCCCCTAGTTTTAAAGATTTCAAATACCCTAACCATGTATTCAAGCTACAAAAGGCTCTATACGGAATCAAACAAGCCCTACAAGCTTAGTATGAACATCTTAGTTTCTTTCTACTTGGAAACGCTTTTCAAAAAAAAATTGATACTACATTTTTTATAAAATCTTCTGCTGATTCTTTGTTATTAGTGCAAATATATGTAGATGATATCATATTTGGATCTACTAATGAGATGTTATGTAAATAGTTTGCTAAGTATATATAGAGCAAATTTGAGATGAGCATGATGAAAGAACTGACATTCTTCCTAGGATTACAAATCAAGCAAGATTCACAAGAAAACTTTATCAATCAGGCTAAGTACACGAAGGATTTGCTCAAAAAGTTTGACATGGACAATGCAAAGCCTATCGAAACTCCAATGGCAATATCTACTAAGCTTGACCTTGATGAAAGCAGTAAACTAACAAACATACGTAAATATTGAGGTATAATTGGTTGTTTGTTATATATAACTGCTAGTTGCCTAGACATTATGTTTGCTGTATGCCTTTGTGCCAGATATCAGGCTAATCCTAAGGAATCACATTTGTGCGCAGTTAAGCGTATCTTCAAATACCTTAAAGGAACTTTGTCTGTAGGTTTATGGTATCCCAAAACTACGTCCTTTGACCTTACTGGTAACTTGGATACTAATTTTGCTGGATGAAAAGTCAATCGAAAAAGCACCAACGACACTTGTTATTTCCTAGGAAAGTCGCTAGTCTTCTTGTTTAGTAAGAAATAAAATTATGTTGCATTATCAACAACTGAGGCTGAGTATATCGTCGCAGGACGTTGCTGTGCTTAAAATTTGTGGATGAAGCAAACCATAGAAGGCTTCAATCTGCACTATAAGAACATTCTTATTCTCTGTGATAACACTAGCACCATTAATCTCACTAAGAATCCAGTATGCCATTCATGCACTAAACACATAGAAACCAGACATTATTTTCTAAGGGATCATCAATTATACGGAGATATTTGCTTGGAATATGTTGACACGGAAAATCAATTAGCAGACATCTTTACTAAACCTTTAGCTGAAGATCATTTCAACTTTATCCGTCGAGAATTAGGTCTTTGGATTCTGATAAAATATAAGAATCATAGATGCTTTAAAATTTCGTAATTTTTTCAAAAGTTTTAAAAATTTGGGATACACGCTGAAATTGTCCTTTTGTCAATAAGGTATAAATAACCTTAAGCAACACAGTATTTAAGTGTCTTTGAACCACCGTTGGCTGGGATTCGACTCCTACAACTACTCTGAGATGATCTAAACTCTTAAAAATGTACGATTTAATTTAGCACTTATTATTCTGTATTTATATCAAGTCAAGAAAGACATAATATCGATTAAAGTTACATTAGGATTCTGAAAATAAATGTACACATAATTTGGACCGAACTCGGACCGAGCTCGGACCGAACTCGGCTAGGTTAATTCTAGAATATGCTATGCCATTAATCTTCTTCCTAATTTGGGTTTCTGCTAATCTATTTATACATCTTTTTCGTAGCTCTTCATACAGACCAACGAAAAATATCCCCTCCTCCACAAATAAACCTAGTTTTTCTTCCTACATCTTTCTCCAATGGCCCCTAAAAGGAAAATATATTCCTTTTTTGACTCTCTTTTTTGTCCCATTATGCCAAACATAGGAAAATTCGATGGTTTCACTTTTTGAAGCCTCAAAAGTTTAAGTGATTGGTTTAATGGATTCTCTAAGAGATATATCTGTCTTGGCCATCCTATTAATTTTCTTTCCCAACACAATAACTATCTACCTATTCTTCAAAAAATCTAACTTGAAGAACTTGTTACGACCCGTACCCATATTTACACCAATGTTATTCAAATATTCTATTACAACTTAGCATATAAACATAATACTATTTTATCTAGAGTTCGTGGCATTCTAATTGAATTCGATGCGGACGACTTGGGTAAAATCCTACGCATTCCTGCTGACGGACAAACCCTAGTCAATATTACGCAAGTTTAATTCGAACATGACTTAACTCTAGACTCTTTCAAAAATATCCTTTGTCATCCTCATGAATGTCCACCTGAAAATTTTTATGCTCGATATTTGAATGGTCACTTCTTTGAAATGCATCGTATTATCTTTTCAACTTTTCTACCTAAGAAGACTTACTTTGATGAGGTCTTTTATTTAGAAATATTGGCTTTATACCACTTGTATTTTGGAATTAACTTTATTGTTCCCCAGACCATCATATCTCAAATGGTTCAATGTCGCAAGAAAGGGCATCCACTACTCTACGCCATGTACTTGCCAACCATTTTCAGCTACTTCGACATTCCATTGGATACTTGTCCATACATTGAGGAACCTTTATCCCTGAATAGAGTTTGGAGAATTAAGCCATCTATGCTTCTACCATATAACTCGTCATCCAACTCCAATACACTTTCTGCGGATTCCGTCCCTCCTGTTGATGAGCTACCATAAACCTTAGAGTATATTTTCAATCTGTTGCTTGATCGCTTCCACAAAGAAGATATACGCTATCATGCTTCTGATCACTGCCAAACTCTTCAGACTCAGGCTCTTGGCAATACTTTGATAGACATCCAGTATACTATATCGAAGCACCAAACCAGACCTTTTTTTATTCTTCGGAATCCAAACCAACCAGGATTTCGCATTGATCACCCCTATGTTCAGAGATATTTGGATCCAGCTGATGCCTTCTTTGATCAAAATAGAATAGTTGACCCTGATGATAAAAATGAACACAATGATAACTAGATGCTCAATAGAATTTGAATGTTTAAGGATTAGTTTTGGTTATTCTACTATGATGTTTCCACTACATATCTTTATTGTATGCTTTTCTTTTTAAGAACTAAAGTTTAATAAAAGCAATAATTTTTTTGCTATTTGTCATTAACTGTTGGTTCTTATTATTATTATTATCCTGTATATGCTTTACTCTCTTGTTTTCTTGTCATATATGATATCTCACTAATTTTGGGGGAGCATACCATTTCGATCAAATCATAATGGGGGAGAAGACTTATATGATACTAGCATAGAAGATGATACTTGAAAAATGTTGACTTCAGCATATCAAACTACTCCATAAGTTACGGGGGAGCCTTGCATATCAAAGACTTGCAGTATCATTCATAGTTTGTCAATTATTAAAATGGGAGAGATTGTTGGCCCATCCGGTCTCAGTCAACTTGATTTTGATAGTTAACTAACCATGCATTGATATATAGCAATATGAATACTCAACACTGCTGTTATATATTGTCTGTACTACATCTTACAAATATAATTTTTTACTTTATTTGAGTATAGGACTTGTGTAAATCGAGTCGCACGGGCATAACCCAAAGTACACTTAAATAAAATCTCGAACCCAACCATAAAACCAGTCAACATTCATTCACAAAGCCTACCATACTTAGCAATCGATCTCGAGCCGAATTCATGCCGAACTCGGTTACCACTTTGGTATAAAATCAGTGCAGTTGTGCTATCCCTGATTTTCTGGCCCAACGTTCAAAAATTTGAATTAAATTCCATCTGAATTCTGGCCGAATTCTGTTTGCCAATACACTATAAATAGGATTGGATTTTCATATTTCTACTCACTCATCTTCTCTTAATCCTTCTATCATATTGTGAGCAAACATCTGAGCCTTAACTTTCCTATCTCCAAGAGCAACTCTCTAGCCTTCCTAGTGCCAAGTGCAGTCTATGTCTGGAAGTCTACAAAGTTGTAAAGAGCTTGGCTCCATCAGTTTGTCTCTCTCTCTTGCTGTGAAGTTGCTAGAATTCGGATTAAATCTCGTTGTGTAAAGAAGTGGCAAGCCTTCAGGTCAAATCTTGTGATTCACTATTGGTGACTATAGTGTATAAAACTTTGAGCTTGATTTCTCGGGACTGGACTAGTCCTCTCAAAGGGAAACTAGTATACATCACGGTGTTTGCGTTTGCTCTCTATTTCTCTTACTTTATTATATTGCATATATACTGCTAGTTATTTACTGCATTCACTCTGCTTAATTTTAATTGGGTAGGTTATTCCGCTGCAGTCTATTTACCCCCTCTAGAGTTGCTTTACGGTCCTTCAAATATTTATACATCCAGGAGCCAACAAAATATACAAGGATCTAAGAATGCATGTTTGGTGGTACAATATGAAAAGAGAATTAGCCCAGTTCGTCTCACGTTGCTTGGTGTGCCAATAAGTAAAAACTGAAAGACAAAGACTCGGAAGATTGCTACAACCATTATCCATTCCAGAGTGGAAGTGAGAACACATTACTATGGATTTCGTTTATGGGCTTCCAAGGATACCTAGTGGAAAGGATGCAATTTGGGTTATAGTGGATAGATTAACCAAGTCTGTACATTTTTTGCCATTCAAGGTGGGACTATCTACAAAAAAATTGGCTGATTTATATATTCGGCAGATTGTCAAACTCCATGGAGTTACAGTAAGCATAGTCTCTGACAGAGATTCAAGATTTACCTCCCACGTCTGGAAGAGCTTACAAGGTAGTTTGGGGACTCAACTCAAATTCAGTACAACTAATCATCCCCAAACTGATAGAAAATTGGAATGTGCCATTCAAACACTTGAAGATATGCTCCGAACATGTGTCTTAGATTTTGGAGGATCATGGGAAGAATATTTACACCTTGTGGAGTTCTCTTATAACAACAGTTATCAAGCAAGTATAGAAGTGACACCTTTTGAGGCTTTATATGGACGAAATATTGCACCCCATTATCATGGAATGATATAAGAGAATGAGCCTTATTAGGAAAATAAATTATGATCAATGTAGCAGAAAAGTTAAAACAAATAAGAGAAATACTTCATGTTGCACAAGACAGACAAAAGCAATGGGCCGATAGCCACTGAAGACAACTGAAATTTGAGATTAGAGACATGGTATTCTTAAAATTTCTCTAACACGTGGCACGCCTAGATTTGGTAGAAGTGGGAAGTTCAATCCAAGATTTATTGGACCATTTGGCATATTGGAGAAAGTCAGAGAAGTTACATACCATTTGGCATTACTATCCGCTCTATACGAAGCCCATAACGTATTCCACGTGTCACAACTAAAAAAGTATGTGGTAGATCCAAATCATATTTTGGACTATTCAAAAATCAAAGTGGGTCCTAGTTTGACTTATCAAGAGCATCCTGTGGAGATTTTGGACCGAATGGAGAAGGTTTTAAGGAACCAGGTCATTTTTCTTGTCCCTGTTGCTTGGAAATATCATTCTCCGGTTAAATCCACTTGGGCACGAGAAGATGAAATTAGAAATATTTTCCATATCTTTTTGAACTTTGAGCTATATTCTGACTCTCAGTCTTTTATCTCATGTCATAATTTAATTTTAAATTTCGAGGACAAATTTTTTTCTAAGGAGGGTAGAGTGTCACAACTATAAATTAGAATATCATATCATTATTGAGATAGGGTGTGTGTGTGTGTGTGTGTGTGTGTGTGTGTGTGTATATATATACACACACATACACACACCCTATCTCAATATATATATATATATATATATACACACACACACACACACACTACGCGGAGCCGTAGCTATTTTATTGAATTGAAAGAGAGAGTCCCAACTCAGGTTACAAGAGCAAAAGAGAAGGACAAAATAAAGTAGCTACAACCAGAACCCCTAGGCGGAGGAGTCTACCAAGGAGCATCTTGAAGCAGAAGTAGACATATAGATAGGGGTAGCACCTCTAAGTCTTGAAAGATCATGTCATGATTAACAATAATCTGCACATTTGTTTTGGGTACAAAATATCATGGGTTCAAATTTTGTCATCCCTACCTATTGCTTCTATTTCTTTATTACCCCAGAGGGGCCCGGGTGGGACCGAGAGAAAGAAAGGACGGGGGGGCAACCATGCATGGCACTTCTCATATCCGAAAGAGAATTCACTATCTCTTGGTCATGAATATCTGATTAGGATGAACCGCCAATTCGATTTCTATGCTCTCACTTATTCTTGGATGGATCTAGATAATAAATGTGGGGTGGGGGGAATAGACCAGAGCTCAGGGTTTAGATCCTACAAAATCCTTATAAATGGAGTTGGCCTCACAAGTTTCTTTATAGGGGAAGGGATCAAATATATTGGGGACACCAAAAGCTCCGTCCTTCCATCTCTTGGATAGATAGAGAGGGAGGAAAGAATGTTAAAAATTTGTCCGAGAGTAGCTCCGCCTACTAAAAATATGGCACTTGACCGCTAGGGTTCAAGTGAGAAATCATCGTGTGGAAGAGGATCACAGAGTTAGCCGATTCTTATTCCTCAGATACCGTTATTGCTTCTTCTCCGAGAAAAATCAGATTTTGTAAGGGAAAAAGCAAGTTTATTGGAGGCCTTGTTGCATCACCTTATCTTGATGGTGGCCGGAGGAGCTGTAAAACCCCCTAATTTTAAATATTATAATTATTTAATTAGTCATTGAATTTAATTACATTATTTTTTAGTTAATTAGAAAATAAAAAATTAATAGAATTAATTACCTAGGTAACCACTCATCTAGAAATTATGGAACAAAAAAAAACTTTTATTATATTTTATTTTATTTAGGAAGTCTTGTAGAAGGATGATATATTTTTAGGATGTGCTATATAAATTTTCTGGAATTTTATACCATATATATACAAAAATATAGTATTAAGTAAAAAAAAAAAAGAAGAAAAAGAATCATCAACTAAAACCTTAAAACAAATTTAACCCTTAAAACTAAACCTTAAACCTAAGTCTAATCCCTTAAGCCTAAGCCCAGAGCCCAACCCGTAAGCCTTAATCCCAAGCCCAGCCCGCAACCTAGCTATCCCCAACCGCACAGCAGCTCACCCCGCGGCCAGGCAACCCGCGAAGCATCGACCCCCGTTCATATATATATATATCTATATCTAAACCCTAACCCTAGCCTTCGACATCCACAACCCCAGCGCCGACCCCAACTCGAGCACTCCGACAGGCGAGCGCTGACCTCCGACGACTGCAACCACCGCATGAACCCCGCGGACCCGTCAGCGATCACTGAAAACCCAGTCTCAACCCTGTTGAGCACAGCAAGGTACCCCTGTTCACATCATGATTTCTCTCTATCGGTGTAGTCTAAATCCGGTCTATCAATTCCTATGCGTAGACTAGATGACCCCCTACAATAATTGCCAGTTAGTTTGGATCAAAACGGATTATATCCATGCGAAACTGAACTCGCAAATCTGGGAAAAAGTTCAAAACTGCAGACATACCAAAATAGAATTTTCAATCAAACGCCCTATATTGGAAGGCAATTTTCTTCCAATCTATTCAACTAAATCATGATTTTACTTTTCGAATAGATAGTCAATATAACCAGTATTAAAATGACCAATTGCATGCATAATTTTGATCGTTAAATCCATATTAAAAATCAGATGGAAAAATTATAAAAAAATTGCTTTTAAAACATTAGAAATTGGTGATACAGAGTGCGCCTCACCAAACGGGACCGCCTTGTCGTGTACCAATTGCACCAAAAGATGCGTATGCTATGTCCTGAAGTATGGGCTTTCGCGAAAATTGATTCGGACGTGTGTGCGCGTCGGAATCAACCCGTATTCGTAAAAAGTCTCTGTATCGCAATTTTTGTAAAATACTACCCTATTTTGTGTACGCTCGTCGGAATGTGATAAAACTTATGCCATTGGATTCGTGGTATCATGCTGGTCCTGTGACCCAAGTTTCACGCGATTCCGAGACAGTTGACTAAGTCGCCTATTTGCGGGTCCCACGGTTGACTTTAAGGGCGAATTTGTGATCGGCTCACCGGAATCCAAAATTGGACATACTGTTGAGTTCGTATTGACGTTTAAAACGTTTAGAATTTGTTTGACCTATAATTTATCTTATTTAGAGAACTTTATCTCTGGCACGCATTTTGGTGCAAAGTGAGCCACAAGTGGACCCCGCTTTTACAAAAAATTATCGTTTTGCTCCTGTGTCCAAATTGGACGAAAGGGTAGACTTTTCTGACTATCTCACTTATTCTGGGAACATTGGTGATATTTATTTCAGTATCCGAAGATGTTCATTTTTAGGCCATAGTTTCTAACCCCTTGTGCTTGACATCTGGACGCTTACACTTTGCAGCTTTTTTGTCAGGCAAGTATACCTTGCCAAATTGCTTACAGTACTTCGTATGCTTATTATATTTTCATATATTCATTGCATGTGTATTTTCTTTCATTCATAATTATATATTATATATTGACACACACTTGACACATAGTATCATGGGAGAGGAGGACAATCAGTAGGTGTATGGGCTATAACCACTCTGGTAAACCGTAGTAACTAGCATGCACTACGGTAGTTGTGTCGTGCTGGTCGCTACTCTCGAGGTATGTCGATTTCTGGTGTCACTATGGTCGCTACCCTCGAGGTATGACGGCTTTTGATGTTCATGGACGTACGTGTGAGTTGTGAGATTAGATAGAGTAGCCTACCCATGACCATACGTCAAAAAGTTGTCCTCATTATGCATTTCATATAGATTGTCTAGTACAGCGTAATTATATTTTTTTGTCTATTATGCATGTTTTACTGTATTCAATTGGCATGCTTCTATGTATCTTGTTACGTCCCTCTAAGGACCTGGTCCCTTGCCAGGTATAGACGATCATGAATATCCGCAGGAGTATGGGCCAGGACCTGACACATTATTTTCTGCCAAGGAGGTCTTACCTTCTGAGCATCTTTGATTATCTCTAATGATGGATTCCTTAGATGATTCTTTTCTATTATTATTTTATTTTACATTGGAGATTTATCCTCCTCTCTCATTTTTGTATTGCCATAGTCCTTGGTAGTGGATTTGTCTCCACCCGACTATCATTTTTGGATTACTCAGACTCATTATTCTGGTTTAGTTATTTCTTTATTATGACTTCTTTTGTGGATGAGATTAGTATTTTTTATGACTTGTGATAATATGTATACCATATGTGAGTTGATATTCATATTACAACGTACGTGTGTATTATGATATCCATATATTGGAGTTGCCATATACATGCGGCTGGCATGCTTACGTATTCCTCGTCCAACATATTTTAGGACTGGGGCATGACATATTTTTGTGGTAGCCCATTCAGGTCGAGTTAGCCATTTCGGTTACGAAACTGTACCGAGCGGGCCTGCACCTAGGATTAGAGTTTTAGATCTCATCCACACTTGACTATAACTCACCTTCCTTCCAAAATGTCCTATTTAAGTGCTTGTATCCTGCTTGATTCATGTACTTTTCTTAATCCTCCGTCTATCTCTTGCAGAGAGATAAATTTGCGTAGCGGACGTGCCGCCACCGGGGACAACACGTCTCCAGGGGTCAACGGCCAATCACCAAGAGAGTCCTCAATGACTCCTCTTCTTCCGGGACCGGATGGACTAACTAACAATCCAGTTCCATCAGCTCCATCCACGATGCCTAATGGGACTTTTCCAGCTCCACCATCACCACAGGATATCCAGACACAGCTGTTCCAATTCTTCCAGATGATAATGCAGGAACAGAGTCAGCAGGCAGCCGCACAGGCTGCAGAGCAGAGGCAGCAAGCGGCGGAGCAGAGGCTAGAATTTCTAGCAGCACTTAAGAGAATGGTTGCACTAGCCCCTGCACCATCCCAGGCACTAGTTTCAGTACCGCAAGCTCGGGTTGGTTCAGTCAAGGACTTTGTCCAGATGGGCCCTAAGCCGTATAAAGGCATTGAGAGTTTAGAGGAGACCAAAAACTGGATTGCCAACACCAAGAAGTTGTTAGAAGCATCACAACTGTCTTCAGATCTATGGATGACAGGCATAAGGACCCAGCTAGAGGGTAACGCTCATCACTGGTGGAAATCAATAGAGCGCCAGTTGGGTACGCGTCAGACTTGGAAATAATTCTTGGAGTATTTTGAGAGGAAGTACTTCTCGGACATTATAAGGGATTTGTATGATCAGTTCCTCCATCTGGAGTAGGGGAATAAGACAGTCGACGAATATGATATAGAGTTTAGTCGCCTCAGTAAATATGGTGCTACCCTAATACCTAATGACTTGGAGAAGGCTAAGAGGTTTTACCGTGGGCTGACTCAGGAGCTCCAGCACTACACTAGATCACAGTCCCAGATCTCTTATGACGAGTTATTGACAGAGGCCTGGATCTAGGAGGCCACCAGTAGGGGAAACAAAAATCAACAGAGAATTCACCAAGGACCAGTAAGGACACAGCAAGGAGGGCCCATCAGATACCCTTTGGCACACCAACAACCATATAGTGCCGCACCATATCCAACCAAGGAACACCGTACTTATCACTTTTGTGGTATAACAGGTCATATTCATAGAGATTGTTGTCGTCGATTGGGGCAGTACATGTTATGTGGCTCAAGTCACCATCAAACCCGAGAATGTCCTAAGCAGACCCTGAGGTCTATGGCATTAGAATCAGGGACACCGCATACACCCTCAAGTATAGGATACCAAAGGGACCCACCATTGCTTTTACAGTCTGCCCAAATGAAGGAGGCTAGACCCCAGCTGAATGACCAAGGACAAGGCCAAGCACGACGAACATGGGAGCTCAGGCACAGGAAGACGTAGATACAGGTATAACCTTCTAGTTATAATTGTCATTGAATACTTATGACCCCATTATGACATGAGATCTTAGGTGCATAATAGATGTAGAATTATATATATGGTGGTTTAGCAGTTATGAGGATATATTGATATTCTAACTAGATGACATACCCATGATGCTAATGGATGACACGAGTAGCAGCAGTAGTATTCTCTTTCCCATCACCACCTCGTCCCCTCGGGTGGCTCATCTTCTCTTCCATATCCATTCCTGATCTCGTACTTAATTCTTTCTATCGTAGTTGCACCTTTTTGTGCCATTATGAATTATTGATTTACTTCAACCTCACCCTTTATTTTGTTAGTGAAAACATAAATGGGTTAGTAATGATTAATAACTAAAAGATGAGTTCATAATGATAACCCTTATGTATATGCACTATAGTAATATCTGTGTTCTCTTATTATTTTTAAACCATGAAAATCATCCCTTAGTTTAACAGGAATTAGTTGGATTGTTGAATTAGTTCATACTTCTAATAGTTTTATAAAGTTAGTCAAGACCTTAATGGTTGCCCTAAAACTTAGACTAAGCTTAGGAAAGAGTTGAAGGCACTTGTTACGAACTGATGACTATGACAAATCGCTGGCGAGGTAGCAACAACTGCAGCTAGACGATTATGGTAGAGTAGTCAAATTACTTGCAGCCATACTGGCCAGGTGGCATGGCAGTATTAGACTACAATACTTGACGGTTATGGGAAAAAATGATGGTTATGAGATTCCAGACAAGTATTCCAAAATTCTCGACCGAATGAATAAATTCGTCTTACAACCTAGACAATAGCCTTAAGAGACTTTGACTACTAGTAGAAATTTTTGTAAGTTGGGTAGTATAGACGAGTTAGAGGATAATAGAATAGTGTATGGACAATAAATGAGAAAGTGTTAGAATGACTGACTATGACCTTTTAGGAAGCACTGCTAGATAGCAATGAAGTGTAATAGCTATAGTGATTTATTGTGAATATGGGTTGGTGTTAATTTCGAGGACAAAATTTTTGTAAGTTGGATAGAATATAAAATCCCTTAATTTTAAATATTATAATTATTTAATAAGTTATTGAATTTAATTACATTATTTCTTAGTTAATTAGAAAATAAAATTTTAATGGAATTAATTACCTAGGTAATCACTCATCTAGAAGTTATGAAACAAAAAAAAACTATTATGAAACAAAAAAAACTATTATTATATTTTATTTTATTTAGGAAGTCTTGTAGAAGGATGATAGGATGTGTTATATAAATTTTCTGGAATTTTATACCATATATATATATATATATATATATATATATATATATATATATATATACAATAATATAGTATTAAGTAAAGAAAAAAAGAAATCATTAACTAAAACCTTAAAACAAATTTAACCCTTAAAACTAAACCTTAAACCTAAGTCTAATCCCTTAAGCCTAAGCCTAAAGCCTAACCCCTAAGCCTTAATCCTAAGCCCAGCCCGCAACCTAGCTATCCCCAACCCCACAACAGCTCACCCCGCGACCAGGCAACCCGCGAAGCATCGACCCCCGTTCCTATATATATATATATATATATATATATATATATATATATATATATATATATATATATATATATATATATATAAACCCTAACCCTAGCCTTCGACATCCACAACCCTAGCGCCGACCGCAACCCGAGCACTCCGGCAGGCGAGCGCTGACCTCCGACGACTGCAGCCACCGCACGAACCCCGCGGACCTGTCAGCGATCACCGAAAACCCAGTCTCAACCCTGTTGAGCACAGCAAGGTACCCCTGTTCACATCATGATTTCTCTCTATCGGTATAGTTTAAATCCGATCTATCAATTCCTATGCGTAGACTAGATGACCCTCTATAATAATTGCCAATTAGTTTGGATCAAATCGGATTATATCCATGCGAAACTGAACTCGCAAATCTGGAAAAAGTTCAAAACTGCAGACATACCAAAACAGAATTTTCAATCAAACGCCCCATATTGGAAGATAATTTTCTTCCAATCTATTCAACTAAATCATGATTTTACTTTTCAAATAGCTAGTCAATATAACCAGTATTAAAATGACCTATTGCATGCATAATTTTGATCGTTAAATCCATATAAAAAATCTGATGGAAAAATCATGAAAAACTTGCTTTTAAAATATTAGAAATTTGTGATACGGAGTACGCCCAGCCAAACGGGATCGTCTCGTCGCGTACCAATTACACCGAAAGGCGCGTATGATATTTCCTGACGTGTGGGCTTTCACGAAAATTGATTTGGACGTGTGTGCGCGTCGGAATCAACCCGTATCCGTAAAAAGTCTCCGTATCGCGACTTTTGCAAAACACCACCCCTTTTTGTGTACGCTCGTCGAAATATAACAAAACTTGCACCATTGGATTCGTGGTATCACGCTGGTCCCATGACCCAAGTTTCACGCAATTATGAGACAGTTGACCAAGTCGCCTATTTGCGGGCCCCACGGTTGACTTTAAGGGCAAATTTGTGATCGCTCACCGGAATCCAAAATTGGACATACCGTTGAGTTCGTATTGACGTTTAGAATTTATTTGACCTATAATTTATCCCATTTAGAGACATTTACCTCTTGCACGCATTTTGGTGCAAAGTGGGCCACATGTGGACCCCGTTTTGACTCAAAATTACCGTTTTGCTCGTGTGTCCAAATTGGACGAAAGGATAGACTTTTCTGACTATCTCGCTTATTCTGGGAATGCTGATAATATTTATTTCAGTATCTGGAGACGTTCATTCTGAGGCCATAGTTTCTGACCCCTTATGCTTGACATCTGGACGCTTATACTTTGCAGCTTTTTTGCCAAGCAAGTATACCTTGCCAAATTGCTTACAGTACTTCGCATGCTTATTATATTTTAATATATTCATTGCGTGTATATTTTCTTTCAGTCATAATTATATATTATATATGTTGACACACACTTGACACATAGTATTATGGGAGAGAGGACAATCAGTAGGCGTATGGGCTATAACTACTCTGGTAAACTATAGTAACTAGCACGCACTACGGTAGTTGTGTCGCGTTGGTTACTACCCTCGAGGTATGTCGATTTCTGGTGTCGCGATGGTCGCTACCCTTGAGGTATGACGGCTTCTGATGTTCATGGACGTGTGTGTGAGTTGTGAGATTAGATAGAGTAGCATACCCATGCCCATACGTCGAAAAGTTATCCTCATTATGCATTTCATATAGATTGTCTAGTACAACATAATTAAATATTTTCTGTCTATTATGCATGTTTTACTGTATTCAATTGGCATGCTTCTATGTATCTTGTTACGTCTCTCTGAGGACCTGGTCCCTTGCCAGGTATAGACGATCAGGAGTATCCGCAGGAGTATTGGCCAGGACCTGACGCATTATTTTCTGCCAAGGAGGTCTTACCTTTTGAGCATCTTTGATTATCTCTAGCGATGGATTCCTTAGATGATTCTCTAATATTATTATTTTATTTTACATTGGAGATTTACCCTCCTCTCTCATTTTAGTATTGCTATAGTCCTTGGTAGTGGATTTATCTCCACCCGAATATCATTTTTGGATTACTCAGACTCATTATTCTGGTTTAGTTATTTCTTTATTATAACTTCATTTGTGGATGAGATTAGTATTTTCTGTGACTTATGACAATATGTATACCACATGTGAGTTGATATTCATATTACAACGTACGTGTGTATTATGGTATCCATATATTGGAGTTGTCATATACATGCGGCTGGCATGCTTACGTATTCCTAGTCCTACGTATTTTGGGACTGGGACGTGACAACAGCATCTAGTATATGTTGGATGTTATGAAGCCTCCATATTATAGATCCTCTCCCGCTAAGACAAGCACCAAGTTGAGTGTCACAAAGTTCCACTTCTATGATATTAATCTGTTTGTCTACACAGAAGTTAACCCCCGCTAGAATAAGGGAGGCTACTGTCAGTGGAGTAGTGTTAGCAGTTACGTTGATGCACCATGCACACTCTATTATGTCCGCATGATCTCGAAGTATTGCCCCTCCCCAATCGGTCTCAGCCTATCGAGCTGTACAACCTGCCACATTAAGTTTCCAGTGATTAAAATGAGGAGGTTGCCATGATGACTTCTTGTTCTTTTTGAACAAGTGCTACTAACTGAGACAAAAGCTGGAGGGTTATAATCTAGGTGCATTTGTTAAGGGCATTGTTCACTTGCCTTTGAACTTCTGTGATTAACTAAGGGACAGAGTAAGGGAGAGCTTCATAACGAGCTTTATTACAGTTCTTCCAGAGCGTCTAGCAGATAGCTCCAACTATAACTTTTTTTAGGTACTTTTGACTAGAGGACCATCAATGCTCTAATCTAACATTCAAAGGTTATGCACCTACCTGAATACCACATAGGGATTGAAGAGCAAGCCATACATTTATGGACATTTCTCCTTGCTCGAAAATATGTGCAAGAGTTTCTGAGGATGTGGAGTTACAACAATGACATTTGGAAGCCAGCGGATATCCGATTTGTTGGACTTTATCATATGTTGGTATTTTGCACAAAAGAATCTGCTATAAGAGGAAAGACCATTTCAAGGGGATACAATGATTCCATATGTTAGCAAGAATGTGATGACGTGGTCCTTTGGTCCTAATACAATCCCAAGCAGACGATACTGTGAAGGTCCCTGAAGGGTTTGGAGCCTAGACGAGTCTGTTTTGGGATCTAGTAAGGTGCATACTGGAGGCTTTAATGGTTAGTAGGACCTCTTCGCCAAGTGTGTTCTGAATTCTCTTAAGATTCCAGGTACAATTACCATTTAGGCTCTTGATTGGACCCAGATGTTCTGAGAGGGGGAGGGTGCTAGACTTCCAGTTGGCAGCCAGTTTTCCAGGAATATATGAGAGTCACTAATATCAAGAAGCAACTTTTTATGAGGCTCCACCAAGTCATGACCTTTTAGGAACCTCTTCCAAATATGAGAAGCTCGAGAAGTAGAATCTGGAATGCAGGGATGAGAGTTAGCAAGATACTTGGCCATGAAGAAGTTTACCCAAAATAAAGTTGAAGTTCTGAGCTTCTACCATAATTTGAGAGTAAAGAAATTAAGGACATCACTGAGTTTACGAACCCAAAGACCCCATTCTTTGAAAGTGCGGGATATAGTCGCCCAGCTGGCCCATTTCCTCCTAATAGATCCTTCATCTTTACCCCAGAAGAAGAAAGAGAATATGGCTTCAATGCGCTTGATGATGCAAATCGGGGGATTACAAGAAACTAAAGTATAGATAGGAATGGATCCAAGAATTTTTTTGAGAAGGATGAGCTTTCCTCCATACGATACGATCTTATTGTGCCAACCTCCAATACGTTCTTTGATTTTGAGCACTAGTGGCTGATACATTGCCACATTCCTTCTACCTTTTATAATAGGACATCCCAAGTACATGAGTGGTAGTCTTTTGTGAGGGATTCCTGCTATTTGAGCTATCCAATTGATGGCATCTTGCGGCCATTTATTGCCTACCACAAAACAACTTTTGTGGGCATTGATAAGCTGACCAGAGTTGAGCTCATACCCTCGGAGGAGGGTTTGGAGAAAGTTTACATCATTAACACAATCCGAGGAGGAGAAGATAATGAAATCATATGCATAAGCGAGATGAGAAATATGCGGGAAGCCTCGAGGAGAATGATATCCAATGAAGCTTGGAGTCAGTGATAGAAGTTTGAGATTTCTGGAGAGAGCTTCCACAACTAGAATAAAAAGGGCTGGAGAAATAGGATCTCCTTGTCGAACTCCTCTAAAGGATTAGAAGAATCTATTGACTTCCCCATTAATAACTATATAGATCCAACAGTTAGAAATAGATTTGAATACCATATAAATCCATAGAGGAGAAAAGCCAAATTGTTGAAGCACCCTCATTAAGAAACTCCAGTTTAGTTTGTCGTATGTCTTTGACATGTCTAGTTTAATGACCATATTGCGACCTTAGTTTTTTTATCAATATCCGCGAGGAGTTCCTAATCAAGGATGATATTATCTATGATTTCTCGACCTTTAACATAGCCACATTGTTCAGGAGATATTAACTTGGGCTGAAGAATGGAGAGCCGAGTAGCCATAATTTTGGAGATAATCTTGTTGGAAAAAGTACAAAGACTAATGGGACGGAAGTTAGAGAACGACTTAGGGAATTTTTTTTTTGGGAATGAGGACTAAAAGGGTGCTAGAAATGGACCTTGGATGGTCGACTCCATCAAAGAAAGCTTCCACTGCTACTACTATATCATTGGCAATGATATCCCATGTGGCTATAAAGAATTTTCCTGTAAAACCATCTGGTCCCGTTATATTCTATGGTCCATAACTTTAATAGTTTGGTAGACTTCATCAGTTGAAGGCTTCTCTATAAGTAATGTATTATCATCCTCAGTGATAATGGAGGGGATAGCTGAGATAAATTGGTCCTCAATATGCACAAGAGACTGTTGGAAGATGTTGAAAAAGTGCCTAACAACTTCAAGTTTGATGTCTTCAATATTGGTAAGGGTGGACCCTTCTTCAGAAGTGATTTGGTGAATATAAAGTATTTTGCGCTTGCTATTGACACGTGTGTATATATATATATATATATATATATATATATATATATATATATATATATATATATAAATATAAATAATAATAATAATAATAATAATAATAATAATAATAATAATAATAATAATAATAATAATAATAATATATGTGTGTGTGTGTTATTATAAACATTTAATATCCATATTTATTCACTTGATTAGCATGTCCAAATCCTACACTCATGTGTGCACCTTCATTTTCATATACATGACTCCAAATGGTTGGGACATATGGAGACATAATAGTTTTCCAACATATGGATAAGCTTGAAAAAGAAAACTCCTAATTGAACCCTTTATTCCTAACATATGGATGAACTTAGAAGATTTTTTTTTCTAATTTAACACTTTCTTCCTAACACTTGGATAAACTTGAAGAAGAAAATTTATTTTTGAACACTTCCTCTCAAATATGGACAAACTTGAAGAAGAAAAATCTTATTTGAACGCTTCCTTCCCAAAACTTATCAAACCTTCCACCCCTCTATATATTTCTATCAAACCTATCATCTTCTTCATCCTCTTCTCCCATAATATTTCCCAACACCACTCCTCCTCCTTCCTCGTTAGAACACAGGAAGAAAGAAGAAGAATCAATTTGCATTTGGAAAGAAGAATTTTAGGCTTTACTCAAAACTAGCTTTGGACTTCTTTTTGTATCAGCACAGTTATGTTCAATACTTTGACTCCAACATATTTGCGGCATGTACCCTACACTTCAAGTTTGTTCTTTATAATATGATACTTAGTTCACGGCCCTATCAGTACCATGTTTGCATGATTACACTTAGTAATATATATTGAATTTCGTGTGTAGATTTGCGTGTCGGGAGGGAGAATACTATGAGGCATGTGGTTTACCCTTTTCATCATGTTATGACTACTAGATGTTGAGTATGCGACTATACTAACATGTCTTATACTTGATTAATCCTGACTGGTAGCCGTTTATGATGTACCTTATTAGCCTTATAACCCCTACATGCCAACTATGTATTCTATATATACATATACACACAGTCTCTTTATTATCTTATAGTAATTTTATTTTCATGTCTCATGATAGTCCTATTTTACTTATATCCATGGTTTATATCATTTGTTACTTAGTCAGTTTTTACTATTTATCATGATTATTTAGTATAAAATTTGTCCTGTATTGGTACTTGTTCTATTTCTGATTGGATCCGTTGAAATATTATGCAATAAAGAGGACTATTTCCCTACCTTCTATGGCCCATAAGATGTAGTAGATGACATTGTTGAGGATCTCGTCCCTACCCAGGAGACTACTTTTGAGCAGTAGTTAGCTAGATATTTAATATTTTTCCTTTTCAGTATATTAATCAGTTTGTTCCTGATTTATTATTCTTTTGGCATGTATTAAACTTTGGATTATGGGATGTCTCAAAACCATATTTTTATGATATCTTAACATTTTCTACTTTTTGGCATTATTTCTGCCTTTTTATTTACTTATTGTGAATGAGCTAGTTGTTAAACTTACTTGTGAATATTCGATGAATCATCAATAGAATTTTTGATGATTATGTAAGAGACATGTTTTGTGTTTATTTGGAACACGACCATTTTAATGTTGGAGCTAATTGTGCATGAGATGAAGGAATCATTTGAGACGAGTCTCAATATTACAAAGCATGGATATAGGAATGGATTACTATTAGATTCGTTAGTCCATGTCGTATCTCACAAGGCATTATGTTTAATGTCTGAGGAGATAAAACAATTAAAATTCATGGGTTTTTATCCCATGGTTTTTGGTTATGTGTATCGATATTCATTTCCTCTACCTTGCGCACATGATATTAACGGATATCGATGTCAATCAAGACCTACTCTATTATATATGGTTGATTAATGGAGGAGACGGTTGTCTATATTACCGATGAAAGAACATGAGGATGATTTTTTTATAACCACACATAAAACTCCTTTATGCAAGATGGTGTATCGTATTGGAACTAGAGAGAAGGCTCATTGAGCTTAAATTACAGGAACTTGCTAACCTGGAAACTACACGATTGCAAGAGCCTTATGCTTTTGCACATCCTAAAGGACGACCACAAAAAAGATTAAACATAATATTAAATAAGAAATTAGAGTAATCTAATAGAGAGTCATCATTGTTGAGCATATTGAACAGAGTTTAGAGCAAGCTGACTCCAACACGATACACTTGGAGTTATCTCCGAGGATTGCTGCATCAATTGAAGTCAACTCTCGTTTACTGTAGTTAACTCTTCATTTGAATCCCTCATGATTCATTCTTTATGGTAGAGGGTTATAGCCACTGGGCTCTCAAATCTCCTCCAGCTTGTCCATACCGCTTCCACCACCAGAGGAAGTCCCTTCAGTTATTGACCGAGGCACGAAAGAGGATATTCCCCCTTGGCAGAGGGATTGGGATCTTCAGCAGAGAGAGCGTCACAAGGGTCCACATCTGTAATCTCCATAAATCTAAAACTTGTCATTTAGGATTAATTTTGACTAAATATTTTAGTTGTTAATTATATTTATTAGTTACTTAATTTAACAGAGTTGGAAAGGAGAGAATGTTCTATTCTTAGTTTTTTCCAAAAGGGGGAAGCTTCTAAAAGTTTCTAGAAATATTATTTCTCTAACAACTTGATTATATCCTAATTCATAACCTAGAGGAAGATAGAGAGAGAGTGTGTGTGGCAGTCCAAAATTATTTCCCACTCCTTTCCTACAAAAATCCAAATTTCTCCATTCTCCATCCAAATCTAACACTATCCCTTCATCTCTACCCCTTACTCTTCATTTTTCAAATCCAACCATGGAGTTGCAATATGAGAAGCTCCCAAATTCGAGGAGAGAATTTGACTTATTCCCTCAAGCCACTTTCCTTGCTTTTGATTTTCACTCGAGCCAATCTCTAGTAGGTAATGACCTCCTCTCTCATTTACATGCTCTTTTGACCAATAGAGCGATCTAGGCCACAAAGTATTTGTGTTTATGCTTATATATGATTTTTGTATTCCTAATAGGTTATTATTCTTCGAATTTTATAATATATGTATTTAGAAAGCATGTACGTTAGGTTTATGTATATGAATTTGGGGTTTTGGAAGTGCCAAATTGAATATGGGTTTTGGTGCCCGCTAGATGTTTGTAGCAATACCTAAGAGGAATAGAATATTCATATTGGTAAGTTTTATATAGAATCTAGTCTATGTAGTATAGAAATTATATTGTAATATTAGGGATATGTGGTGTAACGAAGTATCATAGCGCACTGGGCATATCTCAGCCAATACTATTTATGCACTGCAGATACCTATGTGTTTATTGGTGTAAAAGTGAATGTGTGTATATTGTGTATCAGTTGCTATATGATTCACATGTTTACGTGTGTGTTTCGATGTGAATAATATGTGAGATATGAGTATATTAGAAGTAGTGTAGTTGGGTGTCTAGGTATATAAATAGATGGGTAATAGAACTGAATCTTAGTGTGTTGTTGTGATAATGAGTACCAGTGTGTATCTGTATCTTGTGCACTGCAGAACATATTAGCAGTATGGGTATAGGTTTTTAAGTATGTTCAAGTGTAGTATAGGTTATTGCAGTTCAATATCCAAAACAAAGTTGTACAATATTAGCAGATAAGAGGATGGCTAGTCTGGGAATTGATATGTGTCCTGTGCATACCTATGTGTTTTCATTACAAAAGAAAAGTGTTTGAACTTTATTGCAAATTAACAAAGAATAGTACAATGAGAATTCTAGCACTGAGAATTCTAAGTACAAAAGAATCTGGGGATTGTAGCGATGGGGATTGTAGCGATGGAGATCAATTCTTGCCAGTGAACTGAGAGTTAGAAACTTTCTTATTTCAAATCTTTGTCTTAGGATAGTCAACGGAGTAAAGAAGTACTCCGCTTTCGATTGATTTGGGAACCACATGTCCCAGCTATTTATATCTATTCACACTGTAACGACTATATGCGCCTAAATAGAAAAAGTCACTGTTGGCCCATTGGTCTATGTAAATCGAGTGGCACTTGGAATTTAGAGGTACCCAAAATATTTTTTAAATCTAGGTTATTTTTAGCCAAAATATTTTGAGTTTTGAAAATAGACCAAACATATTTTTTCCAAACCATGTTAGCCTAAACCAACCCAACTGTCAAGCCCCAGTCCCAAAATACGTAGGACTAGTAATACATAAGCATGCCAGCCGTATGCATATGACAATTCCAATATATGAAAACTATAACACATACGTATGCTGTATTCTGAATAATAATTCGCAAGTGGTATATATTGTCACAAGTCACATACAATACTAAATCTCATCCGCATAAATCAAATAGAAATAAATAACCAATTATGGCAATGAACCAAGTATGAAATAGTCAAGAAGAACTAATAGTTGGGTGGAGACAAATCCACTAACAAACTAGGATATGAAAGAAAAAAATATAATAAGTACATTATCTAATAATCCGAGAGGCTCGAAGGGAAGGCCTTCTCGAAAGAGAATAAAGTAGCAAGTTCTGGTCCGTGCTCCTGCAAATAGTCATGATCGTCTATACTTAGAAAGTGACCAGATCCTCAGAGGGACGTAACAAGATACATAGAAGCATGCTAATCATAAACTGAATATAAACATATGTACTGGGTGAAATAACCAAGCTACATGAATGCAATTGAGGATAACCTTCGCACGAATGGGCTGTCTGGCTAAAATAATGGGATGAGCATAGTTCTCTTGGAGATCAAGGGGCCACGTGCATAACGTCACGGACGTCAAAGGCCGCCAAGTAAATATAGGGTCGTCATGACTCGCGTCTCCAGCGGAGCGTACGGTCTGCATAAAAAAAGTGTAAAGTAGCCCAAATAACTCGTGTATATCCTCCCCACCCAAACGACTGTCCGGATCATATCCATGAGACGACACGTCCAGTTCCTCACAACTAAGTCAATGAATGCACCTAAACAATAAAATATGAACTATACTGACACACGCCCCTTACGTATCGGGAGCTACCCGAATACGATGGTTCGGTCCCTCTCACTCATATCACACATCCATGTATGTACAAAGTACGTGTCAAGGTCTAGGATATATGATAATATCTCGCAATTATAGGGTGGTCACATAACTCTAGGTCAATATGCATAGTAAACAAAATAAAGATAACGCAATCCGCAGTTGCACCCAAGTCTATCTTGGACGCGCATTTTTATAACTAAATAAATAACATAAATGCAACATGCTGTACAAAATATAAATAAACAGTCATCATGGTAAGGTATACTTACCTGGTCCAAGTCAAGTTGAAACTTCGAAAGATAGCTCCTCAATTGCCCAAATTTCTTATATAAAATTTATTCATAAATTGTTATTCTATAAAAGTTTATATACGTATAAGGTATATTATTAGTGCAAAAATAGATTATCTAACTTATAAGTCATTAGTTAGCCATAAGTTTTCTTATGCTTAAATTGGCTTATATTATTTAATCTTGATTTCTATGTGTTATTTATATATGGATATATGGTCTTATATGTCTATGTATTTATTGGCATACTTATAAAAACTAATTAAAAGTTCTTATTGGAACTAAAGTAATAAATATAAAATGAGGGATTATATTGAAAAACAATAAGCATTCCTATAACAAAATTCTTCTCTGACACCCTCTCAATCGACCCGGAGCCTCCCGAGACCACACAGGTCTGTAACCATATTATCAAGAATCTAACCAAGGTGGCTTTCTCAGATAATGGTTGGGTATCCTGGTAAAAATAACTAAAACTGTCACAAGAACTACCAAATCCCTCACCAGTGGCGGCAATCCTCTTGGTGCTGCGTACTTGGTCATCAACACCACTCTGAGTACGAGAGATCCAAACGGTGACACAACCCGAAGCATCAATGTCAAAAATGTGACTAGTCTAGGCTTTAATGTGGGGCAGATTCCCCTCCGAGCTCCTGTCTTTCCTCTTCGAAACTTGCTGGCAAGTGCTATGGTAACATAACACCTCTCATTATACAGCAAGAAATCCTGGATGTTGTTGTTCCAACTCCTCAAATTCTTTATTAGTGTGGGTGTACTCCTCATATGGTTTATCATCCCTGGAAAACAGCGAGACATCATACATCTGATGGAGAGCGAGCCCCATCTCTCCACCGGGAGCAAAGAAGGTCCTGGTGCGACGGTTATACATTTTAGCCAAAGCTACAAAAAGTGGCGAGTTCTTATCCAAATTATAATAAGAACCTCGTACGGCGTAGTAGAGGTTAGTAGAGGTCGACTGCCTTCAGGGTCTACTCATACCTCTCTAATACCCACTGCTCAAACAAACCCAAGAGGGCCAGTGACGCATCCAGTTGAGCAAATACACATTTTTCTTGGGATAAGTTTCCTTGGTTACAAGCTGGTTCAAGAAGGTGTCCGCTTCGTAATATCATACATTCATTCACATATCACTAGAGAAAGTGCCAAGTGCTAGTCCACGAACGGAGTAAAAAAATGATTCCTTGCTCGCCCCTGCTCCCTTCAGTTCTGAGTTGAAACGGATGCGGTCGACCTGGGTTCCATTCTGGTTTGGAGTTAGGCTGCCCGACGTCTTCTTTTGAAGGGGGTACCACATTGAAAGCTGATAAGGGCTAATGGTGCTCCATCGTAGGAATATGCACCTTTATCCTACTAGAGAAGAAATCATAGGTCTCTTTAATTCTCACTACCTTGGGATCCGAGATAGTGAGGGCATCCCCAAATAGGAAGATTGGCTTCAAATGAGAGTCATCGATCTTCCTGAAGTTCAGCTGGCTAAGCAAGTAGAACCCAGACTGGCTAGCTATCAACTTCAGCCTCGCCTCAGGCAGATCCTTGTTAATCTGAGCCTAAACATCGGCCACTATATGGTCGAGCCTAATGCCCAAGGCATCCTGAGCCTGCCCAATCAGCACATCTCTCGACGGAGCCACGGGCAAAATCACTACAAAATAAAAAGTAAGAATTAGAGACATCAAGATGGCATGCGGCCGAGTCATCAAAGTTGTATGCAACTAAGTCATAACAGGACCTTCATGCGGCCAAGTCATGAAAGGAGACATGCGGCCAACTCATGGCAGAACCCCCATGCGGCCAAAACCATGACAGGGGTTCCATGCGAAAGAGTCAAGGCTTGTGCACGAAGACTTTGGAGACGCGCATAAATCATGAGGCATAGTCATATACGAGGACTTGTACAATGGACCAGGTGCAAAAATGCCCGCATGTCCAGAGTTCTCCTCCTCCGACCCTTACCGTGGATGGGCGACTGAATGTCAGGGTAAAAGGATGGGGCATCGTCCTCGTTCCTAGATGATGAGTCAGAATATTTTCCCTTGGCAACGACCTTCTTGGAAGAAGACTAGACCTTAGGGACCATGGCAGACGCTCTGAGAAGACGACCGAACATGGAGGAAGAAAAGGCAGAGAAGATATTAAAGACAGAACTCAGCAGAAGCAAGAAGTTCTCTCTCTTTCCCTCAAACCCTTATTTATATGCCACCAAAAGACAAAAATAGACCCTTCGAATTCTACCCTCATCTACTGACAGCTACGCTCGGTTGGGATCCCTCCTAAAGTAGTCAGTATTGGGATCCTTGTGAAAGGGTGGATCAAAATTTGAACAAAATCCACCCAAGGGTCAAGACAAAATCTGGCATTTAATGAATAAGGGACAGCCCGACAACGTTCGCCCATGCGGCTCAATGTCCATACGGTCCGGATGTACCCCATCCATGCATCTTATTCAAATTATTTCAAACTTATTAGTTTGAAAACTTTGAAGGTGGTCTTGTAGAAGCATAAAAAAATGCATCCATATGCCCAACGTCCATATACCCCAAATAAAAATTAACAGATGATGGATCACATGGACACCATACGGCCCATAAAAGGGACACCCATGTGGTCCAAACAAGCGTACTGACAACTGGCCGCAGGTCGACCTGACAGAATGTCCAGACAACCAAGATGGTGCCTGACACATAATCTTGACAAAAAGGATTTTTCTGATCGCCTCGAAGGACGAGACAAACTGAGAGGCAAAAGTTCCAAGGATGGTGTAGAGCTACGTAGACAATACGACAAAAAGAACCCATACAGATCTAGCCCATATATCCCAGACTCCATGCGGTCCATGCATCTCTGGACCATGCGTACCAGACTCCATGCGTCCCATGCGACTCTGGCCCATGAGTTCCAGACTCCATGAGGTTCACGCATCTCTGGCCCTGTGCGTTCCAGACTCCGTGCGTCCCGTGCATCTTTGGCTACATGTATCCCAGATTCCACGACGACCAAGCCTTGATATTACAACTGAGTGGTCCTCTCCAACCAAATAGCGGCCATATGTTCATTTTACCAAGTTGTGTAACCTCCGTATCCTGAAATTCTTGTTTAAATATTGTTATTAGGTTAATTTGGGGCTATTAAAAATTTTCAATATTTTTTTGGTTAATTAAAAACTAGTAACAATATTTTTTTTACGGCTTTCAAGAATTTATTTTAGTGTCAAACATAATTAAAAATATTTTAAACTTTTATTTTGGGTTCTAAATAATCAAATAGATTTTCTAGAATTTTTTGAGTATTTTAGTATTTATTGGGAGTTATTTAGACTAAAAACTAATTTTTTTAGGACTTCTAGAATTTATTGTGCAAACCTAGGAATATAGAATAGATCCACGTAATTTTTTTTGTGTTTACAATATTATTATATATTTTTTGAAATTATTTCAAATTTTTTTGAATATTTTGAATATTTATTTTTATTTAAATAGGTAACAAGCATGGCATAGTCTTTATTTATCTTTACAAGCATGTAGTTCTACTCTAGTTTAGCATACAATACAAAGACAAGTTCAAGTAATCTTTTACTCTTTCTTTTTAGCATGGCAGTAGTTCGTTCAATAGTAATATTCGTGTATACTTAGCATGCAACATTTCTATCTTGACTTAGCATGGCAAGGGTTCGTTCTTTAGACAAGTAATATGAGTTCTCTTGTTAAGCATAGCAATATTCATTCTTCCTATTAAGCAAGCAGGCAATCATTCTTAAAGCATATACAATTCTTTAAGTAAGCATGTAGAGTCAGGTTCTATCATTCTTCTTATTAACACTAATCTTAGCACAAGCATTTATAAAACTATATTCTTTTATTAGGCGTGAAATAATCAGAGAATAAAGTTCTTCCCACTCACATATATCAATCGTCTTATATTTTGATCGAGAAACTTTTCGAGAAGGCTTTCGCTCGAGCCAACAAAGCAATATCTCTTGTACATAGTAACAACGTAAAGCTGTACACTACAACGAGGACTACAAAAGCTATATTCTTGGGATATGCTGAAAAGAGTGATGCTCGAAGGTTTCTTGATATCGAGTCTAACTATATCATTAAATCTTGCGACGCAGAATTCTTCAAAAATAAATTTGCAAGGCACAAGAACGTTGTTATCGCGAACATTCCGGAGAATAATGTGAGTACAGTGGAGGCTAATGCTTCTAATGAAGATGTGGTCCAAGAATAAGTTATCATTCCAGAGACAATGTTCCAATCAAAATTTGCATAACCGAGAACTAAGCGGGTGAGAAGATAGAAGAATTTCGGAGATAATTTTGTCACCTATCATGTGAAAGCAGATCTGCTTACCTATGATGAGGCGATGAAGACTAGAGACGTTGTCTTCTGAAGGGAGGCTATTAATGATGAGTATGACTCAACAAACTCCAACAACACTTGGGTGTTAGTCGATCTACTTGAATGATCTAAACCAATCAGATGCAAGTGGATCTTCAAGAAGAAGATGAAAGTCGATGGAATTATTGACATATTCAAGGCAAGGCTGGTAGCCAAAGAATTTTCTCAGAAGGAGGGGATCGACTACTTAGACACATATGCTCCAGTAGCACGGATAACGATCATCAGGATATTGATTGCTATAAGTGCAATTCACAAGCTAGTTATACATATGATTGATGTGAAAACAATATTCTTGAACGATGAGTTGACCGAAGAGATTTACATGCAATAACCAGAAGGATTTGTCGTCAAAGGGCTTGAAGACAAAGTCTGCAAGTTAGTAAAATTATTATACATCTGAAGCAAGCTCCCAAGATATGGAACGAGAAGTTTAATAAAGTCATAAGATTAAACGTCTACGGGGTCAGTGAGACGGACAAGTATGTTTACACAAAGTTCGCTGACGGGAGAGGAGTCATCATTTGTCTATACGTGGACGACATACTGATTATGGGTACGGATATAGCATGTGTCACCGAGACAAAGAAGCTCCTCTCATCTAAGTTCAATATGAAGGACTTAGGGAAAGCTGATGTTATCCTGGGAATAAAGATCATCCGGACGGACACTGGAGTGGCGATATCATAGTCTTGTTATATTCAGAAGATGCTCACACACTATGCATATCAGGATCTTTCTGGGATCGATACTCCATACAGGTGTGACAATAAGCTGAAGCCAAATCAAAGGAAAAGTATTAGGTAGCTGGAGTATTCAAGCATCAACAGGATTTTGATGTATGTAACAACTGCCACAAGGCCTGACATAGCTTTTACCGTAGGGATGCTGAGTCGGTTCATGAGCAATCCAGGTGTTAAGCACTAGAAAGCTGTGAAGAGAGTGATAAGATATCTTAAGAGGACATAGAAGTCAGTATTATACTACATCGGGTATTCGATAGAAGTCAGTATTATACTACATCGGGTATTCGACTGTAGTAGATGGCTTCAGTGATGCAAGCTGGTGTTCAGAAGTAGAGAGAAAAAGGTCCATATGAGGATACATCTTTTCTATGGCTGGAGTTGCTATATCGTGGAAGTCGAAGAAGCAAACAATGCTCTCTCATTCCTCGATGGAATCTGAGTTCTATGCACTGACAGCTGCAGCGGAGGATGCAGAATAGCTTCGGGAGCTTATATATAATCTTTCATTAGTTGGTGCATAGATTTCGACGGTACCGATATACTGCAACAACCAGACAACAATAGCGGTGGCATTAAATGACTCTTTAATGATAAGAAAAGGACTGTACGGTTGAGACACAAGGCATTGAATGATCTTATCAAGACTGGAGTCATTGTCATGATTGATGTTTGAATCCAGGAGAATCTGGCAGATCCGCTCACCAAATGTCTCAGGCGCCAGCTGGTCGATGATACAACAATAAAAATGGACTTTAAGATATTATGATATTCTGTCTTTGTAATTCTGCCAAAAGGTTTTATGCTATTAGTTCAAAAAGAAATCTCCTAGGCATCTAGCTTTTGGTTCAAATAAGGATGATTGACTAGGAGAATATTAGAAATAATAGGTAGTCCTTTGAGACATTAAGGAGTTATGGACCCAGAACCACTTTGTCTACTATCTGTTCTCTGAGTAGAGCAAAATCCTGTTGGAGGATGGCTTAGACGCCTTAAAGATTTCTAGGGCATTTGGAATGTCCGACGTGCTTTACAGGAAGCACAGTAGCACAACACTACAAGGAGAAGAGGACTCCATGCTACAGTCGGTGACACCACCATGAGGTTCCTCGACAGGGTAATGCCTCGGCTTCGCAAGCCATGTCATAACGGTGTAGCACCGCATATAGGCAGGTGGCCTAATGCTGTAAAATGGAGAGTGGTAGACAGCACTACAAAGAGGCCGGTGTACTCATGTTACAGTGGTGTGACACCACCAAGAGGTACCTAGAGAGGGTAAAGCCTTGGCTACACGAGCCATGTCACAGCGACGTAACACCACAAGGCTTCATGCTGGGTAGTTTGGTACTACAATGAGGTAGAACCTCGACCTTGGGCTATGTCATAGCGGAGTAGCACCGCAAGGAAATGCAAGGCTTCATTTTAAGGACTCTTTAAAAGAACTCACCTAGAGTGTATGGAAAGATATATAGGCCATCTCTTGAGGGTAAACTTGTAGACGCTCAAGTTACATACACCAAAACCAGGCGTGCACATGGCCTTTAATATGCAACCAGAAGCATAGTTGATGTCATTTTGGGAGTAAAATGAATTGCAACTATGATGCAGAATTCAAGGCCTAGTCCATTCTTATATTATATTATTATTTAACCTATGCGGGAAGATTCAAGTTGAAGCGACATCTATCCTAATGCATGATGGACAGTCACTGTGGGAAACGCTCAACCCATATATTGAGATATGTGGGAGATTGTTGGTGTTGTTTTCTTTTGATTAAGAAAAATATTCTCACATTGGCTACACCACCAAGTGGGTATCTCAATATAATACTTTGTATGAGTTGAGGTGTGCACTTAGAGTGTGGTGGGGCACATGGGTTCCATGTGAGGGTATTTTATTAGGAAAAAAATAATTAACTCCATATTGAAAGCATTTATACTTTTTGTCATGATCTTAGAATTATTTCCATAGGAGGTAAGCCCCAAAGTAGCTTAGCGACACGGACTCGGGCTCAAGGGTGCAAAGTGGAACTTTGTTGGCACACTTTGCACTTAGCATGTCAGCATTGGCGTTTGTGCGCATTTGATGCGCTCATGCGTTCGGTTAAACGCGGGTGCATGCGCTGCCGCATGCGTCGCTTCTTGCGCTGCCGCATAAGCGATTGCTTGCGTGGTCGCTGCTATTAGATATATTTAAACGGTTATTGTAAACCCTCTCACCCAAAATTAGGCCTACTTGACTTAGATAGAAAAATTAGGGCTAAATAGAATCCAATTAGAAATAGAGCACGATATTTTATTTAATTATATAATATTTATATCATAAAGTGCACTATGTCGTTGCTTCGATAATTGGAGCACTACACTAGCCATTGCCTTCCTACAAATTTCATAACTTTGTCCTAGACATGCCCGCCTACCATTCTGACCTTTGTGTAACTTATAATTATGCTCTTTTGTGCTATATTTTAGTCGCACAATATTCATCGCAGACATTTATATTTAATTCTATAATAAATACGACTTTGTATCCTTGTGCGTTCCAATCAAAATTGGAGACACAATCTTGACCCATTTCGTACAACCTAATTTATGATAAAATTCTACTCTGAGCCCTCTATGTCCATGACACTTGTTACCACCAAATTTTGATTCCATGTACTTCTAATTAAATCCAGAACACCTTGCACATTAATTTTAATTAATTTAATCCGAATTACGTCATTATGCAATTTTCTAATTTTTGGACGCTTTTATGCAAAAGCGCATTGAGGTATCCACACCATTGGACAATACATGAAGAAATCCAACTTTCTCCTTCATAGGAATTTTTCTATAATTTTTGGAATGTGCAACGCGAAACATCGGCCCTCATTTATTCCTAGCCATTTTATTTAAACAATGTAAATTACAGCCCTCCCAAACATTCCCATGTGAGCCCAAGGCCCAACCCAAGAGGATGTTGACCAAACTCAAATTTTCCTAGGTCAAACCAACCCCCTTACATGTATAAATATCTCCTTTTCCTTATTTTCCCCAAAACCTAAACCAAATTAACATAGCCGAATTCACCTTATCCCCATCTCCTGTGCATGACCCTCCTCCCCCGCTGCTAACCGCCGGCCGGAGCTGCCCCAGCCGCCGGACCTGACCTGAACCACCTCCTTCCTACTCTCTCCTCCTTCCTCCTCTCCCACTGCCCCTCACCAGACTCGCCATCACCATCACCATCACCATCACCATGGCCATCCTCCCATTCATCTTCTTCTTCCTCCTCTTCCATGTCCTTCCGCCGGCCGGAGTTGCCCCGACCTCGCCAGAGTACACCACCATTACCAATCTCACCACCTCCACGTTCCTCTCCTCCCTATCTTTCCATCCCCCTCTCCCCCGTCGACTTCTTCTTCCTCCTTCTTCCGAGCCGCCGGAGCTCGAACCCGCTGTCGTCGATCCTGACCTCCCTCTACAACCCGCCGGACCACCCCAGCCGCCTGCACCTCTCCTTGCCCCCCGGCCTCCTCCGTCGACTTTCCGGAGGAACGATGATACGAACCCAACGGAACTTCCAGATCCGTTAGATCCAGAAAATATCAAATAGCTAGAAACGCCTGTCCTTAAGTCCAATTTGGACACAGGGGCAAAAATGACATTTCCGGGCCAAAGCGGGGTCCACATGTGGGCCACTTTGTACCGAAAACCGTGTCAGGGTCAAAAGGTCTCCAATTTCGTCCAACTTAGTGTCAACAAGTCAGGAACGATGATACGAACCCAACGGAACTTCCAGAATTGGATTCCGATGAGCCGATCACAAAATCGTCCGTCAAGTAGAGCTTGTGGGGCCCACGATACGCAATTTTTTCAACATTCTCAGAATCGAACCAAACTTGGGTCACAGGACTAGCGTATTGCTACGAGTCCGATGGCGTAAGTTTCGTCTCGATCCGATGTGTGTACATAAAGTTACGATACATTCCAGAACTGACGGATACGGGATGGTGTCCGCGGATACGTGTTGATTCCGGTGTGCACGCACATCCAAATTAACTTCTGCAAAATCCTGCACGTCCGTATCGACAGCACGCACGTATCGGTGAAGACCGCATGCGACCAAGTCATCCCGTTTGGCGGGGCGTACTCGGTTCTGGAGTGAAACAGGGCGTTGATTTTTCTGTTTTTGGATCGCGGTTCGTGATCGCCAAAGGACGCGACGCACCGAGCGGGTTGTACAGGAACCGAGAGGGTCATGCAGGGTTCACGATACATCTGACGGAATAGAAATCGGGGCAGCGAGGAGAAAGTTATGAGTACCTGAACAGGGCTCAAAAATCTGATTCACGCGTGTCCGAGTCGAGTTCGAAGGGTCGTGTCCTGTGTCCTGTGCCATGTCCGCGTCCACGGCGGCCCTAGGGTTGCTGGAGACGGGCCGAGGTGGCTCGCTGGAGGAGGGCGGCTCGATGAGAAGCCTCTGACGGGTGGCCGGAGGCAGCGCCGGGGTCGGGCTCGCTCGGGGGATTCTGGAGGGGAAGCTCGGCGGCTGAGCGGGGAAGTGAAGGAGGAGGAGTAGGGGAGCAGGTCGTGGCGGATCTAAGGGGAAGGGGGTGGCCAGAATAGGGTGCCCGGAACTAGGGTTTTGGTGGATTAGGGAAGATGAGGGAGGAGATGAGGAGGAGATGGGGTTTTTATAGGGGAAGGGTTGCGCGAGGGTGGCCGGGTGAGGCGGAGGGGACTCGGGGTCGTGGCGTGGGGCTCGGGCAGGTCTGGCGCGGTGGCTGATGACAGGCGGAGAGGGGACGGCGAGGTCTAAGGCGGAGGGCAGGAGGTCGGGCGGCGACGAGATAGGGGGATCGAGGTGGTAGCGTCGAGGTGAGGGGAGGAAGATGTCGAGGGGGCTGGGGAGTTCGAGCTCCGGCGGCGAGGGAGCTAGGGTTCAGCTCAGATGGCTGCGGCAGCGGAGATGGAGAAAGGCGGCGGCGGCGGAGAATTAACTAGGGTTGCGGCGTGGCTTCACGGATCCCAAGGTGCATTTATAGGTCGCGTCGCCGGGTCGGAACAGTGTTTCCGACCCGGTTTGGGATTAGGGTTCGGTTTGGATTCGGGTCCGGGTCGAGCGGGTCGCGAGTTGGGCAGACCCGATCTGACCCGTTAAGGTCAGGGGTCCGGTCCAGAGTGGTTGGACCGGGTTCAGCCCGGTTCAGCCCGGTTCAACCCAGTTTATTTTGGGTTTAATACGGTTTTAATTATTAATAGTTTTTCGGGCTTTAAAAATATTTCCGGAGTCCAATAAATTCACCAAAAATTACCCTATGTCCGGTTTCTCATTTTACACCATAAAATATTATTTCCATAATATTTAATATTAATTAACAGCAAATAAAAATCATTTAATTAGAAATACGTAGGTTTTAATTACAGAAAATTCCTGAAAATTCTAGAAAAATTGTGAAAAATCCAAATTAAAAATTCTTAAAAAATCAGGAGGCTTACAATCTACCCCCCTTAAGGGGATTGCGTCCTCGCAATCAAAGAATAACCGGTCAACAGAGATGACACGGTTGCAAACATTATTCGAAGCATATTGCGATCAAGGAGAGTCAAGGTTGAGGGTGTAAGAATAATACAAAAAAAAAATTATTTCCCTAAGCATTAAAAGTTATGCAATCTCCCGTATAAAAGAGATTTAGAAGGCTACAGTTTAGAAAACTAGGTTATCACTAGGTTATCAATTATAAAAACATTCTAGGTTATAAAACATACTAGGTTATTAGCAAGTTCAACATTACTAGGTTAAGGCTAGGGTCACGAACCAATAGGCACGAGATAAAACAATACTAGAAACAGAAAAACTATAAAGACTTACGTGCATTAGCTACTCGATGAATCTGTGCGTCCTCCAAAGTCATCGCATAAGCTTGTCCTCGTCCTTGAAGGGGTGCCCTCTGCTGTTGCTGGGCCTGTTGGAAGGGTGCTGGTCGGGGTGCCAAAGGTGGCCTTGGTTGATGTCCTCTTGGTGCTGGTAGAGCTTGTTGGTTTGCCCTTGGTGCTCCTTCTCTACGCTCAGGGCAGTCCCTCACTGCATGTTGTCTGGATCCGCAACCTAAGCATAGTCCTAACCTGCGTTAGCATTTCCTGACGAGATGGCCTGCTTTGCCACAGTAGTGACAAGTAGAGAGGACTATTACTTGTGGTGTAGATGCTTTCTGCTGTTGCTGTAGGTGAGGTCTCTTTGTAGCTTCTTCTTGTGGTGCTCTGGTTGTTGCTGATGTGGAAGGCCGCTTCAGACTAGTCTCTCTCCTGGTGAGGCACTCCATGCGTCGGGCTGCAGCAAGGATGTCCGAGTAAGATGTGGGCGCAATGGATCCAATTATTTTCATTAGCTCAATGTTTAATCCGTCGAAGAACTTCTCGGCCTTCTCTTCTTCTGTCGGAATCAAGGTAGGGGCGAAGCGACTTAGACGAATGAATTCCGCGTTATACTCTTCCACTGTCATAGTATCCTGAGTGAGACGATTGAACTTGTCCCGAAGTTCTGATCGAGCGATAGCTGGAATGTACATCTCCTGAAAGATTCTAGAGAACTCTTCCCAAGTGACTCGGTCTGGTCCGAGTCGGGTCTCCTCGGATAGCCACCAGTGATGTGCATTATCTGTCAATTGCATTCTGACGGCAGTCATCCAACGTTCCCTTGGAAGCTCAGCTGCTTTTAATTGATGTCGTATGTTAGTGAGCCACTCATGAACTTCTGTGGGCTCCTCTTTGCCTGAGAAGGTACGGGGCTTCAGCTGGCAGAAGTCGGTGATAGAGCCCGTCGGTTGCCGTCGAGTTGGTAGGTTGACCTGCTCTAGTACAAGTGCTAGGCTTCGACTCAAAGTCTCTTGTTGAATCTGCTGTTGAGCTTGCATCATTGCGTAGATCATTTGGAACATCTACTGCCCATCCATAGGCTGTCCTGGTGGGAATACAGGCATTGGTGGAACGAACTGCGGAGGCGGTGGGATGTCGTCACACCGAGATCTAGAAGCATGTTGATCTGTTTGGCTGCTTCGGTGGAATACAGGCATAGGCAATACTAGGGTTAGCTATAAACCTGACCATATTGTTTGACCCTAGCATTGAGGAACCAATAGAAATCCAAGGTGGAATAATAAGTCCAAACTTAACTTTTATAGTGAGATAGTATTATAGAACTATAAATTTAGATTTTTGTCTTGATATTAGCAGACAGTGTCTTAGGAAGCCAAGAGGAATGACTAGAATATTTTTCTTGATCATACCTCGAACACAGAGATTAGCAACCACCTTCCCTCAAGAAACTATGACATTATCTAGAGTCCCTCTATTCTAATTTTATATATTGTTCCTCTACATTCGCTAATTGTACGGCGACTAAACTATGTTCTTCTTTTTTTCATCTTTCAACTCGTGCCACCTGACACTTCTGATTGTAGACCGAGTGATTTTATCTTATGTTAAGGATATATAGTTTGCTAGGATTATAATTATAATCTTGAACTTGAAATTATATGCTTGGTAGTTAGAACTTGATAGTTTCGAGTTATTCTTGTAGATTGTGACTTGATGATTATTCTTAGTTTTAAACCACGTAACATATACCCCACCTCAATACGAGTTATATCCCCTTGAAGGCCAGTAACTTTTCCATTCTTACTATTGACACAGGTTCTATGAGCACTATGATTAAGACTTAAGATGACCATTACCTATATAGTGCAATATGATACCCTAATCAGTACCAACAACTTTTCCTCGTATACCCTAACAATAGTTTCTACTTCATTTACAAGGACCAAGTTATTTCGTAGAATCTCCTTTAAGGCAGTTGCAATATTAATTTATTATTTTAAGTTGGGTAGTATGCCTCACAACCTAGTATCCCATAGTCCCTTTACCTTTTATTGAAGTGTAACTGAATGACATTAACTATAGACTTGTATAAGAAGATAGTGATTATTAAGACTGTAGAACTTAGAGGCCATACCCCTATTTGGTCGACTAGCGACTTAGACGAGTTTTTACGACAACTGTAGAGATTGTAGAGTCTTATCTTTTTGTGAACTTGAATTATTTTATAATTTCTCTCATCATAATCTAGCGTACTTATATTTGCTGTACTACCTTAACTTATGCTGCTATTATAGCCTAGTTTTGCAAGCTTATTCTTTATCGAGCTTGTTCATGACATATGTATTATTGGAGCGCTACACTAATATATTTCAGAATTATTGTATTACGGTCTGATCAACCATAGTGCACTTGGTTCACCCTTCGCATAACTACCTTACGTGGATTGAGATATATAGTGATTAGTAGACGAATGTACTTGCCCTCTAGATATGTCTGAGCAAATCATATCCGTTACATAACTGTATTGATACGAACATGTGAATAGGAATTACTAAAATAGGATTTCAATCCACAACTGCCTTGATAATTCCTATTTGAATTCCTTAAACGCCTTGATCCCCATACTTCTATTCTATTACCTCCCCCTTGAACTCTTTATTATTGTCTTCCGTCCTTCCTTATTTCGGAAAGACGAAACCTCGTGCTTAGTATAAGTATGATATACAGAGAGTACTAGATATACCCCATAGGTCAATCACATTACTAGATGACTGCCTTTTATAACTGATTAAAGGTATATCATATATGATACATTTTGATTTTTGAGTATTGAGTAACATGATTAAGTAAATTTGAGGAATAAGTTTTCTTAAATGTAAGAGTCTTATGTGATAGATGGGTAAATTCTAAGTTGGGTAGAAGTGCATTATCAACTTGAGAGGAATCTTTTAGATTATGATCGAGTAAAATTAGATTGAGAGGTTCAATTCATTTTAATTTTGAGAATTTTAGCAGAATGATTAAGATGATGAGGATTAATGAATTTTAAAAACTGTGATATGGCAAACTAAATATGTATACGTGAGCACATAATTTAAATCTTGAATATTTAAGGTTGAATCATCGGTTTAAACTTTGAGGATAAATATAGAAATATAGACTTGAACAATTGGTTAATTAGATTTTTAAATTTTATAATTTGAGGCCTTAAATTAAAAGAAATTTTGATTGTTGGATTACCTATTTGAAATATTGAGGATGTAAATTAAATTTAAAATTTGAGGAGTACGAAAATTCCTAAGTTGAGGATAGGAATAATATTCGATTAGAAATATTTTCTAAAGGAGATTGTGATAGCTGGAGCTCGTGATATAAAATTGATGTGCGTTATTTAATTCTTGAAGATGTTATATAGATTCAATTTAAATTTGGATGTTGATGATTTAAAAAAGTGAAAGGAGATTACAATAGGTTAAATTTTGAATTGAACAGTGATTATCTAATTTTTGAAAGAATTACGATAGGTTTGATTAAAAATTTAATTATCGCAAAGCGATTGCGATTGACTTACCTTATGTGCATAAAGGAATAACAGGCCATGCCTTATTCTAATTTCGAGTAAGAAATTATTTTTAAGTTGGGTAGATTGTAAACTCCCTCACTCAAAATTAGGCCTACTTGACTTAGATAGAGAAATTAGGGCTAAATAGAATCCAATTAGAAATAAAGCATGGTATTTTATTTAATTATACAATATTTATATTACAAAGTGCACTATGTCGTTGCTTCGATAATTGGAGCACTACACTAGCCATTGTCTTTCTACAAATTTCACAACCTTGTCCTAGACATGCCTGCCTACCATTCTGACCTTTGTGTAACTTATAATTATGCTCTCTTGTGCTACATTTTAGTCGCACAATATTCGTCGCAGACGTTTATATTTAATTATATAATAAATACGACTTTGTATCCTTGTGCGTTCCAATCGAAATTGGAGACACAATTTTGACCCATTTTGTACAACCTAATTTATGATAAAATTCTACTCTGAGCCCTCTATGTCCATGATACTTGTGTCCCACCAAATTTTGATCCCATGTACTTCTAATTAAATCCAGAACACCATGTGCATTAATTTTAATTAATTTAATCTGAATTTTGTTCTTGTGCAATTTTCTAATTTTTGGGCACTTTATGAAAAAGTGCATTGAGGTGTCCACACCATTAGACAATACATAAAGAAATCCAACTTTTCCCTTCATAGGAATTTTTCCATAATTTTCGGAATATGCAACGCGAAACATCGGCCCTCATTTAATCCTAGCCATTTTATTTAAACAATATAAATTACAGCCCTCACAAATATTCCTATGTGAGCACAAGGCCCAACCCAAGAGGATGTTAACAAAAGTCAAATTTTTCTAGGTCAAACCAACCCCCTTACATGTATAAATATCTCCATTTCCTTATTTTCCCCAAAACCTAAACCAAACTAACATAGCCGAATTCACCTTCTCCCCTTCTCCCCATCTCCTGTGCACGACCCCCCCTCGCTGCTAACGGCCGGCCGGAGCTGCCCCAGCCGCCGGACCTGACCTGAACCACCTCCTCCCTACTCTCTCCTCATTCCTCCTCTCCCACTGCCCCTCACCGGACTCGCCATCACCATCACCACCACCATGGCCATCCCCTCATTCATCTTCTTCTTCCTTCTCTTTTATGTCCTTTCGCCGGTCGGAGTCACCCCGACCTCGTCGGAGCATACCACCATTACCACTCTCACCACCTCCACGTTCCTCTCCTCCCCATCTTGCCATCCCCCTCTCCCCCGTCGACTTCTTCTTCCTCCTCCTTCCGAGCCACCGGAGCTCGAACCCGCTGTCGTCGATCCCGACCTCCCTCTGCAACCCGCCGGAACACCCGAGCCGCCTGCACCTCTCCTTCCCCCCCGGCCTCCTCCGTCGACTGAACCATATCCTTCCCGACCTTTTCGCCTGATCGACCTCCTCCTCCCAGCATCTCCAGTCGTCCCCACCATCACTATTAACACCACCACACCACCAGCCAGCCACCACCTGCACTCCACCCTGGCCTCCTTCCTCCTCCCTGTCACCCTCCTCGACGTCTCCCCCAAGCTGCACCTCGGCCACCTCTCCTGAACCCGAGCCTCCTCTCACCTGGCCGGACCTCCCCTCCCCCTGGCCGGAGCACCTACATTACCATCATTTTCATCATCACCATCACCATTATTTTCACCTTGATCATCACCACCACCATCGTAGCCATCATCGTCATCGTCGTTATCATCATCATCACTAATGCCATCGTCATCGTCGTCACCAACATCATACTCATCATCATCTTCACAATGAATATCATGATCATCATACTCATCATCATCTTCACCATGAACTTCATCAACATTACCCCATCATCATTATCTCATCATCGACATCATCATCATCTCCTCATCGTCATCATCATCATCATCATCATCATCATCATCATCTCATCATCGACATCATCATCATCATCCCCGTCATTACCATCGTCTATATCACCATCCTTGTCATCACTATCACCCACATCATCATCCTTGCCATCATGATCATCACCATCATCTTCACCATGAGCATCACCATCATCATCGTCATCGTAGTTGTAATCATCGCCATCATTATAGTTAACACCTCATCATAACCCCGCATCGTCGTCATCGTCATCAAACTCATCGTTGTCACCGTCATTCCCGTGCGCGTACCCCGAGGACATATCGGATTGTTCTGCACAACTTCAGGAGCAGGTTTTTGGTACTTCGCAGCTTTCTCACCAGGCAAGTATACCCTGCCTTTGTTGTACTATTTAAATTCAGTTATATTGTTAGTTGTATGTTTATTTTTTTAGATTATATAACTGTGCGCGTCCGAGAGAGACTCGGGTGCAGTCAACGAAGACGTTGACGTTAGGACTTGTGTCTGACCTAGTGTCCAGTAGACCCACCTAAAGTTGCGGAGTTATTGGTATGACTCCCCAGGCCTCGACACATTTCTTACACGTGTTGTGAGTCCCATGTAGGGCACGGACTTGCGTACGCGGTTGGCCACCTGTACGTGTAGGTCGTGCGACGGATAGGGAATAACTGCTATTAGCAATGCATGTTAGAAGACTTAGCAGTTATTAGTAGTCGGAGCATAGGCTATCGTGGTACGATGGTCCAATCCTTGTCCTTGTCTTGTTGTAAGGTTGGGCTATTGTTCTAACGATAGACTATGAGCCAGAGTTACGACGTCTCGGCGTAGTGGCTGAAGCATGTTGAAGATATAATATACATAGATCATTGGGCGGGGAGGATAACTAGTAGGCGTATGGGACACCCACTTCCTTTATTCAGATGCCACACTCGACGGAGTGATATGGACGTTATATACTATTCAGATGCCTCATTCTTCGGAGCGGTATGGACGTTATATGATGCAGATGACCCATTCTTCGGATCGGTATAGACGTTATTATATTACATTGTGCCCTTGTATTGGGGCATATGTGGCATATACTAGCCAGTTGTCACGATTGGTGAATTACGTCAGCATATGTCTAGCCTACACTTTCCCATACACTCTAAGTTATCCTCAAATTGTATTTCACTTAGATGGTTATCGCAACCCTTTATTTATTCAGTATTTACTTTATGGCATGCTTTTATGTATCTTGTTATGTCCCTCTGAGGACCTGGTCCCTTTCCAGGTGTAGATGTTCATGAGTATTCGTAGGCGCGCAGATCCGGACTGGTTACTTATATTCCGAGCAGGTCTTCTCTTCGAGTCTCAGTGGTTGATAGTTGTGGTACTTACATTGTATTTGTCTTGTTTATTCTTTATTTTAGTTCGGTAGTGGATTTGTTTTTATCTGACTATCATCTCTAGATACCTTATATTGAGATCTAGTTTCATAGATATTGGTGATTTAATTATATTTGATTTCTGTGGATGAGATATAGTTATGTCCTGTGACATATATATATATACCACTTGTGAATTGTTATTCATATTACAGCGTACGTATGTTATGGTTTTCATATATTAGAGTTGCCATATACATGCGGCTGGCATGCTTATGTGTCCTAATCCTACGTATTTTAGGACTGGGGCGTGACAGTTATGGAAAGATATGGTCAGTTATTCAGATCCAATTTTTGTGGGATTTGAATTAATTCGTGCCTATCTTTGTGGAATTTGAATTTATTTGTTCCTATCTTTCCGTAACTAACAGGCGGCCAGTGTCACGACCCATACCCGGAATAAGGGCACTAATAGTAAACAATGCCCAGCCAACGCCGCAACATCGGCAGTAGAATGCTATTGGGGTCAACCATACTATCTAAATATCTCATACAATATATATAAGGTACCTGTCAATGTTATCTCAACTCCAAATAGAGGAACAAAATATAATGACACGCTAATGTTATCTATACTCAATCATAATATCAAACTAAGGAAGATAAAGCACGATATAGAATAAGGAAGATAAAATAGGAATCACCATACAATCACAAGTCCACAATATGAGTCTAGGCACAATACAACTCTAAAATAAAATGCATGCTAAAGGTCTCAATAAAAGTCTAATACAAGTCTAAACAATAGTCTAAGCCTCCTCAGCATCTGGTACTAGGTCCTCCTACTCTAAAGGAGTATCATCTAATGGTACATCGTCCTGCGGCCCGTAGTAAGTAGGACACTGGTCCACAAGTCAATCATCTGAAAAATATATCCAGTCAGGATTGGAGCAAAGTACATATCTCTGAAAGCAGTTCTAAATACATAATCGAGCATATATAACAGATAATAGAAAAGAATACAAGATAACTAGCCATAAGAAATCGAATGAACTAGAGTGAACAAGTAATGTATTGGAATAAAGAACATATAAAATGAATAACTATAATTTAAATAGAAATTGATAAAACTAACTAATGTGCCATAGAGTACAAGTTTATTATATGATCAGTTTGGGTTGAACACGAATATAATATGGTAACTCGATTACACGTGTGATATGTAATCGACATGTATACGAATACACTTGGGCTTGATCACATAACCAACTCCTACTCCCCCATCCCTAACCAATATTAATGGATCCAATCACGATACATTACGAACACGAACATGGGCACACTGAACACGAGAAGTGTATGAACATGAAGTACACGATAATCAATACCCGACACACACGATAAAATATATGTGAAAGAGTACCCGCTGAACACGGTAAACGATAACATCTCCTGACAAGATCCATATAGTACCAGTCTGTGTAACCACTGTATCAGAATCAAGTATACAGTTCTAGAACATGTGATATATACTCTATCATAAAATAAAAACTAACAAAGAGATGTACTCGCCTTTGGTCCTGAGCAAATGTGTCTCTCGATGCCCAAGTTGGTGTCACACAATCCTATTTAGGAAATATTATGTCATTTGGTGTAATGAATGATAATTAAGTTAAACTATGCACTAGTATGCTTCTAGGCCATTAATAGGTCGTACTAGTCAAACTAGACCAATACCTTAATTTTAGGACCATACCTAGCTTCTAGGTTGATTACCAATCTAAACTAGTTTATTCTAAGTGATACTAGGTCATACCTAAGTTTCTAGGTTCATACCTAGGAGGCATTAGCTATACCAGCTAATATTACTAAGTATCTATCTATACTAGTTAATAATTATATTAGTGACTCTATTATCTATATTACCTTAGTATCTAGACTAAACACCCACAACAAATAAATAATATCTTAATATATGAGTTATTAACCAATACCTTAGCTATTTGGTATCACAAATATATCTATACTCTCTTTATATAGTATCTTTACTCCTCTTGTTATCTCTAACATTACCTTAGTATAGGATAATACTTTACTCAATATTTAATATCTTAGCTAGATACTAGTATCCTAAATTGTATCCAATAACCTTGATAATACCCTTTACCACCAACACCAGGCTATACCAACCCTACACACAGTCTCCTGCAACCTGTGTGATACCACCAACACTCCATCTGTAACTGAACCCGAGTTGCCCCTTAGTGATGCCTTAACACATACACCTACACATACAACACTTGTACTTAAGTGTACACCTGAATGCACTTATGAATACATGTACCGATTCCTCTCCTTGCCTTGCTGCCTACTACACCCAGTACAATAAAGCTTGTTGCACTTGTTTCCCCCACTGTGATGCAGAAAATCGAGTATCACACCCAGGTACTGCAATTGTTTGCCTGCACACACTTTAGCACCTGAAACATACTATATTCAATCTACCACAGTCTACATACCGACTGCCAATGCTCATTCTTTTCCAACATTGCCCGAAACCTAATCTCCTTCACACAGGTGCAATCCTGCACTATACCTCATCTAACAACAACCACCACATCCATGTCTACAACATCCATGGGAAAACTATCAGGTAACCGAGCTTGCCCACTTCAAACTGCACTAACCTGCAGTGTGTACACCATGATGCAGTGCACATACTGCCTTCATTGGCAACTGATATACTCCAGTGTATCACCCCCACTTCACACACAATATATACCTTATCATATATCTATATATATGTACATCCATTTAACACTCAATATATATATAACACTCTTAATATAGATAGACACACATACCAATTATCAAACGCTTGGTATGCATCACATGTGTATCACACAATAGCTCATGATACGCATCCAAAAACTTATGATACTCTTCCCAAGCTCATGCAACACAACAAAAATACTAAATATAGTATATATAATATATATATATATATAATAGCTATTAAGATGCAACATGAATATTTTGGCATGTTAGAGCCTCCCTACACATGCAAATACCCCTTCTACGACACCGTATCATAACGTATCGCGATACACACTCTCCGTATCCAATTGTGAATATATATACCCCATCAAATCATGCATCACATTCCAAAATCACTAGAGAAACATTCCTACGAACACCTAATGATCCAAACTCAAATTTTCTCCAATTTGGCCACAAAAGTCAATGTAACTATCATAATATAGCTCATATGAACCCAGTTATTCCTCTTATGGGTAGTCCTTAGCCATGGAAAGGTTCATAATGGTCAAATACATGATTTTGGAGCTAGAATAAAAAAGAAATTCAGAATTTACCAATTAGGAGATGGATTTCCAATAAAAATATAATTGGATACGATCCGAACATGATCTCTCGACCAATGCTCCTTTTTCTTGTGCTTCTTACTTCTCCAAGATCCAAAGCTCTTCTAATGGTGAAAGTGAGAGGGAATGTTAAGTGAATTAAGAGGAAAATTGATGGAGGAAATATGGAAAATTGGAGATCTAATTTCTAGATCTAGAATGAATGCAAATGAGAGAAGAGAGAAAGAGAGAGGAGAGCCCCCTCTAGTAGTGGTCGGCCCCCTTCCCTCTTTCCCAAGTCACATGTAAAGTCCCATGTACCCCGCCATGATGTATTATGGAAAAATAATTAGGAAGGACTATTTGGGTAGTTTTTAACTAATTATAATTAAACTAATTCTTTTTAATTAATTAGTGGGAATGGTCTAATGGGCTTGGTCCAAGTTAGGCTCACTAGTTGTCATGACAAGACTAATTGGCTTACAAGTGGAAAGCTAACTATTGGACTAGCCTCCTAACAAAAATAAATAATACAAGTCACAAATAATGTATAGCTCAATAATAATTAAATAATTAATACAATCATCACACTAATATTTAATATTTATTCATAAAATTATTTACCCATGCCAAATTACCAAACTACCCCTAGTTAAAAAAGTGAGAGTGACAATCCTACCTGCCTTAGAAAAAATTTGTTCTCAAAATTTAAGGAAGAAACTAACTACCAATAACAATCAATACAAGCAAGAAAGAATTATACCTCACGGTTCAAACAGACAAGGATATCGCTCGCGCATCTCGGCCTTTTGCTCCCAGGTAGTCTCTCCTGACGAGTGGCGCCTCAACGCGACAAGTACCAAAGGAATCGTCTGGTTCAGCAGCACCATCTCCCTGCAATCCAGAATCTCTACGGGCTGCTCTGGGTAACTGAGAGTAGGACCAACCTTAATCTATGAGTGATCTAATACATGGCTAGGATCTGCCACGTACTATCTCAGCTGTGACACGTGGAACATGTTATGCACTCCCTCTAATGCATACGGCAAGTCTAGTCTGTAGGCCACTGCACCGACCCTCTCAAGAATACCGAAGGGTCTGATATACCGTAGACTAAACTTTTTGCCTCCACCAAAGTGAATCGTACCCCGTATCGGAGAAATCCTCAAGAACACTAGATTGCAAACCTAGCACGAAACCTAGCTTTAGCACTCTAACTAAAACAATCAATCACAAGAAATACAAAATAAAATATATACCTCAAACTCCAAAGGTCTCCGATGGCTATCGGCCTAATATCGTTGCCTGTCCTGCGCTACTCGAAGTCTATCCCTGATAAGATTCACATTCTCAGCAGCATCCATGACCATCTCCTGTCCCAATAAGGTTCTCTCACCAACATCATCCCAAGATAATGGAGTGCGGCATCTTCATCCATACAATGCCTCAAATGGTGACATCTCAATGCTGGCATGGTAGCTGTTGCTATAGGCAAACTCTACCAAGTAAAGGTGATCCTCCCAAGAACCCCCAAAGTCTAAAACACAAGTGCGTAGCATATCCTTGAGAGTCTGGATAGTCCTCTCTAAATGCCTCGTCTGTCTGGGGGAGAAATGTCACTACCACATTTTCTAGAAAAGGGTATTTTAGTAATTTTATATTTAATTAAATATTGTAGATGATAAATAATTATTGTTGTATTATTTAATTATTATTAGATGTTAGTTATTTATTTTGAACTTGTGTTAATGGACCTAACTAGTTTAGTTTAGACTCATAGACCAACATGAATTAATTGTTAGAAATTAGCCCATTTAGAAGGCCCATTGTTAAGGAGATGGATTAAATTAATTAAACTATTAGACTAGAAGCTTCCTTCCTTAATTATTTCTTCATGAGAGGCCCCAAGGGGTATATTGGACAATTCATAGTAGCTTGAGGAAGGGGAAAGGGGGCCGGCCTTTATAAGGGGGGAAATTATTTCTCTCCTCTTTTTATTTGAAAACTTGATAGAATTTCCCTCAACCTAATTCCTTCATTCCCACATCATTTCTCTACCAAATTTTATCCCAATTCCTTTCCAAATCACCATTGGAGACTAGTAGAGAAAGGATCTAGAAGGAGGAAGTAAGGATCTACAAAGAGGAGCAAGGATCTACAAGTTGGAGGCCAATTTTATCATATTTGGAAGTTGAATTAGGAATCTATCTCCCAATAGGTACGATTCAGTTTTTCCCTTTAATTTAGGTTCTAAATCTGAGATTTAACCATGAAAAATCAACTCATATGTATAGTCTACCCATAGGATTTGGTTTTGTGTTCATAGGAGGCCTATTGAAAAAATTATGGTACTTTTTGTGTCAATTTTGGGAGAATTTTGAGATTGACATTTGTTGTGTGTGTCAATTGGTCCTATAGATCAATTTGACATATGCTTGTGTGTTTGGGGCTAGTATCGTGTCCACAATTGAGTACGTGTAGGTCGTATCCCAATAATTTGGTGATACGTGTTGATTTGGGGGGTTTTCCTCCGACACGGGACTTTATACATGTCACATTTTGACACGGACACGTAGATTTGTATTTGACTCTTCGTATTATTCATAAATAATATATATGACTTGATCGTGTCCTTCGGGGTACGTTTGGATATGTGGTGGACTCGTGTCGCAAGTGTATCCTAGATCTAGTGGGATACGGGATGATACATCCTATGTGTGTGCAATTTAATTATAGATCTATGATCTTATGTTCTTATTTCATGGAGAATGTAATTATATATATATATATATATATATATATATATATATATATATATATATATATATATATATATATATATATATAATGTGGTATATATATTTATGTAATATTGTGTCTTAGATCTATGTATCTATGTATATACTATAGGTGTATATATTGTATATAACTATTCTTCTACATGTATATATATATATATATATATATATATATATATATATATATATATATATATATGTTAAGTATAATTATATGGGTTATGGTTATATTTATATAATGTGTGTTATATATGAGGAATGATTATATGTACATACATAGATATATGAATAGTCATATGTATCACTATATATATATTGTAGCTTGTATATTTATATGTATGTGAAGATATATATATATATATATATATATATATATATATATATATATATATATATATATATATATATGCATTCATTTTGTGTATGATTATATATACGTATACATATATAGGTTGTTATTTATATTTATTACTATATATATGTATGTTATTGTCATATGTATTTAATATGTATATATGTGGAGGTGTATGTATGTTATATAGTCATAGTGTTATATATTGTAGTTATGTATATAGTAGTATCTATTTATATATTGTGTTATATATTATATATATATGGTATTTAGATATATATTGTATATATAAACATATATGTTTATTAGCGAGAGCAGCGGGCAAGAACGTCACAACAGCAACAGCAAGCAGAAATAGCAGCAGCAACAGCCCTATAGTGACAGCTGTTAGCAACAACTGCAGGTATCTGTCACTGATACTGCAGAGTATCAGCACCGTATCAGAAGCTACAGCGACGGTTTTTGGCGACAACTGCAGGAATCTATCACTAAAAACAGCAATGTATCAGCATCAACAGCAATCTTCAGCGATAGCGGGCAGGGTTTTTAGCGACAGTTTGATAGTTTTCATATATATATATATGTGTGTGTGTGTGTGTGTGTGTGTGTGTGTGTGTGTGTGTATTGTATTTAATATATATATAAATATTTCCTAATATGCTAATAGTATTTATTGTATACTATGTGTATAATAAATAGTATAATGTGTATGTATATTACGGGTAGTTAGTATAAACAAGTTTGGGGTATTACCTTGAGATACCAAGGTAAGTACCAAGGTAATTGGGGATACCCAAGGTATTAGGTTTGGGTATCAAGATTATGGGTTTATATCGTGATACCAAGTTGGTTCAAAACCAAGGTACCTATTTGATGTTTATCTTTAAGATTTTATATTATTTTGGCATTTGTATGTGATGTTTTCCTTTTGGATTTACGTATCCGGAGATACGGTATCCTAGTATTTAAGATATGGGTTTTGTGACCTAGACTTTAGTATTTGAACCCAATATCTTTGTGTTAGACTTGTGCAAACTAGAAATAGGTAGTTGACCATAGTTTGACCATAGTTGGCCATAGTGACCTTAGAGTTGACTTAGTTTGACTTTTGACTTAGAATTGACTTATTGACCTAGAAGTTGCCTAGTTTAACTTATTTCTTTTCGGAACCTTGTATTGATGTTGTATTCTATATCTAGGTCTTTGAGGCACCGTATCAGACATCTATGAGACTATTCTTTGGACTTCAGGCGAGTACATTATCTGATAGTCTCTTATTTATGATACCCTCTATGTTCATTGTATCTAGTATAGATATCCATATTTTTGACATGATGGTTACACGGATTGGTATGTCCAGATCTTGTCATGAGATGTTATTCCTTGTATATGGTGTATCTTATATAAGTCTTGTTTCATTGATTATCTTGTGCATGTATAGACACTGATTCTCGGGAAGATTTGCTACCTTCCTAGAGAATCCCGTGCCATAGCATACCATGGTTGGATCTACTATACCAGTCAGGGGTGGGAAGTATTATAGTGTAGATATATAATCATACCTTCCTGTGCAAATATTGTTTTCCTGTGAGTGTTAGTCATGCACCGTACGTATGACTAACTAGGCTACTATTTCTATGCAAGTTCCCAAGCCGATCACATGTTAAAGCTAGTACTCACTCACTTAGTCAGTAGTATTCTTGATCATTGTCATATTGTTTATTCTTGTATTTATTTCAGTATTTTTTTATTGTGTATCTCTTGTATCTATTATTGCATCTTGTATATTCATATCTATTTACTGTTACATAGTTTTTATCATTAATTACAACTATTTTTAGAGATGTACTCTGTTTCTTTCCTGACTAGATATATTTGTCCCAGATGACACTGAGGACTGGTACCCTACACATTATTGACCTCAGGATGTTGTGGGTTTAGAGTCAGAGACCCTGGCTCAGGAGGTACTTATCCCGACTGAGACAGATGACCCGGGATTAGTACCTTCTTAGTATTTTTTGTACTGGATTTGTCTCTAGCTTATTTGTTAGTATTCTTTCAAACTCATTGATGTATTAATTTAAACTCATGAGTTATATGTGACTTTTCTATTCTTTATCTAATTCGTGCTATTTTTTATCTTAGTTTTGTGATTGAGTATATTGTTATTGTTGGTGGCTCATTATATTGCTAGATAGATTACCCAGACAGCGTTCTACCGCCGATTCTGCGACGTAGGCTGGGCATTGTTTTTGACTTACATCCTTACATCGGGTGTGGGTCGTGACACATTTTTAGTGGTGGCCCATGCAGGTCAAGCTTCGCAAGTTATGCGATGTCGTGGTAGTACGACGATTTAGTTGTACTACTGCGAGCCTGCGATAGGATATAGGATATAGGCTATAGGCTGAGAATACTCAATCACATCTAGGAAAATTCTTTTGATTCAACTATTCTTCTTTGATATTGATACTTGATCTCTTAAACTGTCCTTTCCTTGAGTGTCTTACATCATGTGCCATATTGATTCTTTCTTTCGTTTTGTTTCAGGACGTCGCCTAAAACTAGATCGCAGCATGGGAGAGCAGTTTCTGAGAGGTCTGTGACATCCCGAGGGCCTGCACTAGTCACTTCTCCTGTGATTGGAGTGTCAGCCACTTTCGGAGGTCCACCACCTACTCAGAGGACTGTGCCAGCTGTATTTGAGGGGCTTCCACCTCCACCTCCTGAGCCAGCAGAGGTGACACAAATGTTTACACTATTTCGTGAGATGCTCGAGGCACAGAGGGCTCAATCAGAGGCAGACTGACGTTCTACGGCAGGACATTGAGAGTGCTCATCAGCTTGCTCGTGTCATAGTCGAGAGAGGAGTTCCGGTCCAGCAGCAAGTTGTTCTTCAGGTTGCTCAGCTTCGGCCAGGCAACATTTAGAACTTCAAGAAGCTGGAGCCTAGGGTCTTCAAGGGGACGGAGGGCATCGTCTATGCTGATGATTGGCTCGAGGACATTGAGTGTCTTATGAGGGTATCCCGTCTTCCTAAGGATCTGAAGGTTAAGGCGGTAGGACTTCAACTGTTCAACGTCGCTCGTACTTGGTTCAGGAATGAGCCAATTCTGGTTGACGCGGGACAGTCTTGGGAGGCATTCAAGGACCTCTTCAAGAAGAAGTTTTTCGCCCGGGCAGACAGGCTAGACTTGGGTAGGCAGTTTGAGAGTCTCATTCACGGGAGCATGTCTGTGGAGGAGTATGTTGCGGAGTTCGGCAGGTTGAGCCGATTTATAGAGTATTTGGTGTGAGAGCCGGAGGATCGGGCTATTCGTTTTCATGAGGGTCTAAACTGGGAAGTGAAGATCCTCATTCCGTCTTTTTATGGGACATACTCGGAGATACTTGTGGAGGCACGCAAGGTTGAGCGGGAGTTGGGTTTGAAGCCCAAGAGAGACCGTAATTCTTTTCTGTGGGCCAACAGTAGTACAGTATCTGCAAAATGTTCTTATTTCCAGTCCAGGCCTTTCCAACAGCCGTAGTAGCACCAGACTTCAGCTAGGGTGCCTTTTCACTAGGCACCACAGCAGCAAAGACAGTTACAGCAATCTTTCTGCCACTTCTGCCAGAAGCCCGGCCATATCTGGGAAGTTTGCAGGAAGAGGTTGGGAGTTTGTTTATACTGTGGTACTGAAGGGCATCAGATGAGAGAGTGTCCTCGTCGTGTAGTTCAGGGAGCAGCTTCAGCTCCGAGGGCACAGACGAGACCACCTGCAGTACAGCCGAGGGGACCGCTTCAGACACAACAACAACATTTTGTCCAGCATCAGCAGCAGAGAGGTGCACGTCAGGGAAGAGCGTTTGCTATGACCGTCGAGGAGGACGAACCCACCGGAGATATCATCGCAGGTTCTATTCTTCTTGATTACATTCCAGCTTTAGCTTTGTTTGATAGTGGTACTTTCCATAGTTTTTTATCTGTTTCTTTTTCTCTGAAGCATGGTTTGGTAGGTGAGTCTTTGCTTAGGACTTGCAAGATCATGACCGGGGGAGGCATTATCCTGGTTAATAATATTTGCAAGGATCGGAGAGTTACTCTGGAAGGCCGGGAGTTGAGTGCGTGTCTACTTGTAATACCACTTTTGAGCTACGACATTGTACTCGGGATGGATTGGTTGAGTAGGCACCGTGCTAGCATAGATTATAGAGGAGGTAGAGTTTTGTTTAGTCCGCCAGGAGAGCCAGAGTTAGAGTTTGCTAGAGGAACTATGGAGCAGAGAGAAGGCATTATTTATGGAACTTTGGTGGAAGACAAGGAGTTGCCGCATCCATTGATAGCAGAGTTCTTGGATGTGTTTCCTGCAAAATTGCCAGGATTGTCGCCAGATCGAGATATTAAATTCTCTATAGACTTGGTGCCAGGTGCAGAACCAATTTCACAACATGTCTATAGAGTAAACAGCAGCGAGCTGGTCGAGCTAAAGAAATAGGTAGACGAAATGCAGGATAAGGGATTTATCAGATCGAGTTCTTCACCGTAGGAAGCCCCAGTATTGTTTGTACCGAAGAAGGATGGATTGGTGCGCATGTGCATTGATTACAGGATATTGAATAATCTTATTATCAAGAATAAGTACCCTTTACCACGGATTAATGATCTGTTCGATCAGTTGAGTGGTACCAAGGTATTTTCTAAGATAGATTTGAGATCAAGCTATCATCAGGTGAAGGTGAAGCCGGTGGACATACCGAAGACTGCTTTTAGAACTCGGTATAGTCAGTACGAGTTTATGGTGATGCCGTTTGGTTTGACTAATGCCCCGACGGTATTTATGAACTTGATGAACAAGGTGTTCCATCAGTACCTTGACAAGTTCATGGTGGTGTTCATCGATGATATACTCAAATACTCGAAGACACCGGAGGAGCACGAGGAGCATTTGCAGATTGTGTTGGATGTGCTAAGGAAGGAGAAGCTACATGAAAAGCTGTCCAAGTGTAAGTTTTTCTTGGACAAGGTAGAATTCTTGGGGTATGTTGTGACTGGTGATAGTATTTCAGTAAATCCGAAGAAGATCGCAGCAGTGGAATCTTGGAAGACCCCGAGTTCGGTAGTAGAGATCAGGAGTTTCTTGGGATTGGCAGACTACTACAGGAAGTTTGTGCAAGATTTTTCGAGGATTGCCGAGCCGATGACCAGACTCACCAGGAAGGATGTAGAGTTTGTTTGGACGGAGGATTGCCAGGTTGCTTTTGAGGAATTGAAGAAGAGGTTGATGTCTGCTCCTATTTTGACGTTGCCATCAGGGTATGGAGGTTTTACTATTTATAGTGATGTATGGGGAAAGGTTTGGTTTGTGTTCTGCAACATAATGGGAAAGTGATTGCCTATGCATCCAGGCAATTGCGTCCTCATAAAAAGAACTATCCTACCCATGATTTAGAGTTGGCATCAGTCATCTTCGCTCTGAAGTTGTCAAAATATTATTTGTACGGATAGCGTATGGAGATATTCACAGACCACAAAAGCTTGAAGTATATTTTCACGCAGAAGGAGTTGAACATGAGGCAGCGTCGATGGTTGGAGCTGATAAAGGATTTTGATATATCTTTGCAGTATCATCCTGGGAAAGCTAATATAGTTGCCGATACTTTGAGTAGGTATCCGGTAGCTATGTTCTTGATGCAGGATCGATATTTGTTGGAGGACTTGGAGAGCTTAGGTATCGAGGTGATAGTTACTGGTTGTGTTATACAGATATGGGGATTGCAGATACATTCAGATTTGATGGACAGGATCAAGGCAGCACAGTATGAGGATGTATCTCTGAGGAGCATCAGAGCTCAGGTGAGAGCATGATTGGAGGATAGTTTCACCATTGCTGAGGATGGATCTTTGAGGCATGGAGTTGGATTGTGTGTGCCTAGTGGGGAGCTGCATGAGGAGGTATTGCAGGAAGCGCATCACTCTCAGTATTCTATACATCCAGGTGCCAACAAGATGTATCGGGATACGCGAGAGAGTGTGTGGTGGTATGGCATGAATAAGAAAGTAGCACAGTTTGTATCCAGATGCTTAGTGTGCCAGTAGGTGAAAGCCGAGAGGCAGAGGCCAGGAGGTTTACTTCAGCCATTACCTATTCCAGAGTGGAAGTGGAAGCATATTACTATGTAGTTGTGTCCGGACTTTCCACGATCTCCGGGAGGGAAAGATGCGATTTGGGTCATCGTTGATAGGTTAACCAAGTCAGCCCACTTTTTGCCTTTCAAGGTGGGTTTGTCTACGGAGAAGCTGGCAGAGATGTATGTGAGGCAGATCGTTAGGATACATGGAGTTCCCATCAGCATAGTCTCGGATCGGGATAGTTATTTTACTTCTCATTTCTGGAAGAGTTTGCAGGAGAGTTTGGGCACTCAGCTCAAGTTCAGTACTGCATATCACCCCCAAACAAATGGGCAGTCAGAGAGGACTATTCAGACTCTCGAGGATATACTGCACACTTATGTACTAGATTTTGGGGGTTCTTGAGAGGACCATCTCCACTTGGTAGAGTTTGCTTATAACAACAGTTACTAGGCTAGTATAGAGATGTCATATTTTGAAGCTCTGTACGGTCGGAGGTGTCGTACTTCCTTATCATGGGACGATGTTGGAGAGAGAGTTTTGCTTGGGCCAGAGATGGTTGTAGATGCAGAGAAGGTTCAGTTGATCAGAGACAGACTTCGTGTGGCGCAGGACAGACAGCGGCATTGGGCCGATAGCCACCGAAGACCTTTGGAGTTCGAGGTATAGTTTAGATTTTTGTTTTGTGCTTGTTATTGGTTATTTGTTATAGATTAAGTTATTAAGGTTGTGTTTTGTTCTAGGTGGGTGGTTTGGTGTTTCTGAGGATTTTTCCGACACGAGGCACGATTCGCTTCGGTGGAGGCGGGAAACTTAGTCCGCGATTCATCGGACCTTTCACTATTCTAGAGAGGGTTGGTGCAGTTGCTTATAGGCTAGACTTGCCACCTACATTGGAGGGAGTGCACAACGTGTTTCACGTGTCACATTTGATATGATACGTGGCAGATCCTAGTCATGTATTGGATCACTCGGAGATAGAGGTGGGCCCTACTCTTAGCTATCCAGAGCAGCCAGTCGAGATTCTGGATCGAAGAGAGAAGGTGCTGAGGAACCAGACTATTCTTTTGGTGCATATCGCATTGAGGCATCACTCTCCGGAGGAGTCTACCTGGGAGAGAGAGGATGAAATGCGAGAGCATTATCCATATTTGTTTGTGCCTTGAGGTATGTTCTTTCCTAAATATGTTATGTTCTTTCATAGTTAGTTATGTTCCTTAGTTCTGTTCATTGTTATATTCTGTTATGTTTTGGGGGTAGTTTTCGTCTTTGAATTTCGAGGACGAAATTATTTTAAGGAGGGTAGACTTGTCACTACTATATTTTCTCGGAAAGGGTATTTTAGAAATTTCATATTAAATTAAATATTATGCATGATAAATAATTATTGTTGTATTATTTAATTATTGTTAGATGTTAGTTATTTATTTTAGACTTGTGTTAGTGGACATAACTAGTTTAGTTTAGACTCATGGACCAACATGAATTAATTGTTAGAAATTAGCCCATTTAGAAGGCCCATTGTTAAGGAGATGGATTAAATTAATTAAACCATTAGACTAGAAGCTTCCTTCCTTAATTATTTCTTCATGAGAGGCCCCAAGGGGTATATTGGACAATTTATAGTAGCTTGAGGAAGGGGAAAGGGGGCCGGCCTTTATAGAGGGGGGGTTATTTCTCTCTCCTCTTTTCATTTGAAAACTAGATCTAGAATTTTTCTCAACCAAATTCCTTCATTCTCACTTCATTTATCTACCAAATTTTATCATAATTCCTTCCTAAATCACCATTGGAGACTAGTGGAGCAAGGATCTAGAAGGAGGAAGCAATAATCTACAAAAAGGAGCAAGGATCTACAAGTTGGAGGCCAATTTTATCATATTTGGAGGTTACATTGGGAATTCATCTCCCAATAGGTACAATTCAGTTTTTCCCCTTAATTTAGGTTCTAAATCTGATATTTAACCATGATAAATCAACCCATATGCATAGGCTACCCATAGGATTTGGTTTGTGTTCATAGGAGGCCTATTGAGAAAGTTATGGTACTTTTTGTGTCAATTTTAGGGGAATTCCGAGATTGACATTTGTTGTGTGTGTCAATTGGTCCTATAGATCAATTTGACATGTACTTGTGTGTTTAGGGCTAGTGTCATATCCACAATTGGGTACGTGTAAGTCGTACCCCAACAATTTGGTGATACGTGTTGATTTGGAAGGTTTTCCTCCGACACGGGACTTTGTACATGTCACATTTTGACACGGACACGTAGATTTATATTTGACTCTTCGTATTATTCATAAATAATATATATGACTTATTCGTGTCCTTTGGGATACGTTTGGATGTGTGGTGGACTCGTGTCGCAAGCGTATCCTAGATCTAGTGGGATACGGGGTGATACGTCCCATGTGGGTGCAATTTAATTATAGATCTATGATCTTGTGTTCTTATTTCATGGAGAATGTAATTGTATATATATATATATATATATATATATATATATATATATATATATATATATATATATATATATATATATATATATATATATATATATAGTGTGTGTGTGGTATATATATTTATGTAATGTTGTGTCTTAGATCTATGTATATATATATATATACTATAGGTGTATATATTGTATGTAACTATTCTTCTACATGTATATATATATATATATATATATATATATATATATATATATATATATATATATATATATACTACAATATATATATATATATATATATATATATATATATATATATATATATATATACTACAATATATATATATATATATATATATATATATATATATATATATATATATATATATATATATATATATATATATATATATATTGTAGTATATATATATATATATATATATATATATATATATAGATATGTATATGTTAAGTATAATTATATGTGTTATGATTATATTTATATAATGTGTGTTATATATGAGGAATGATTATATGTACATACATATATATATGAATAGTCATATATATGTATCACTATATATATATATTGTAGCTCGTATATATATATATATATATATATATATATATATATATATATATATATATATATATATATATAGTTATATACCTACTTATATGATATATGCATTCATTTTGTGTATGATTATATATACGTATACATATATGGGTTGTTATTTATATTTATTACTATACATATGTATGTTATTGTCATATATATTTAATATGTATATATGTGGAGGTGTATGTATGTTATAAATATGTTATATAGTTGTAGTGTTATATATTGTAGTTATGTATATAGTAGTATCTATTTATATATTGTGTTATATATTATATATATATGGTATTTAGATATATATATTGTATATATAAACATATATTTTTATTAGCGACAGCAGCGGGCAAGAGCGTCACAACAGCAATAATATGCAGAAATAGCAGTAGCCGCTTTAGCGACAGCAGCAAGTGTCGCAGCAGCAATAAACGCACAGCAGCAGCAACAGCCCTATAGTGACAGCAGTTAGCAACAACTGCAGGTATCTATCACTGATACTGCAGAGTATCAGCACCATATCAGAAGCTACAGCGACAGTTTTTGGCGATAACTGGAGGAATCTGTCACTAAAAATAGCAGTATATCAGCATCAACAGTAGTCTTCAGCGACAGCGGACAGGGTTTATAGCGACAGTTTGACAATTTTCCTATTATTATTTTTATTATTATTATTATTATTATTATTATTATTATTATATATATATATATATATATTATATTTAATATATATGTAAATATTTTCTAATATGCTAATAGTATTTATTGTATACTATGTGTATAATAAATAGTATAGTGTATGTATATTACGGGTAGTTAGTATATACAAGTTTGGGGTATTACCTTGAAATACCAAGGTAAGTACCAAGGTAATTGGGGATACCCAAGGTATTGGGTTTGGGTATCAAGATTATGTGTTTATGTTGTGATACCAAGTTGGTTCAAAACCAAGGTACCTATTTGATGTTTGTCTTTAAGATTTTATATTGTTTTGGCATTTGTATGTGATGTTTTTCTTTTGGATTTACGTATCTGGAGATACGGTATCCTAGTATTTAAGATATGGGTTTTGTGACCTAGACTTTAGTATTTGAACCCAATATCTTTGTGTTAGACTTGTGCAAACTAGAAATAGGTAGTTGACCATAGTTTGACCATAGTTGACCATAGTGACCTTAGAGTTGACTTAGTTTGACTTTTGACTTAGAATTGACTTATTGACCTAGAAGTTGCCTAGTTTAACTTATTTCTTTTCGGAACCTTGTATTGATGTTGTATTCCATATCTTGGTCTTCGAGGCACCGTATCAGACATCTGTGAGACTATTCTTTGGACTTCAGGCGAGTATATTCTCTTATAGTTTCTCATTTATGATATCCTCTATGTTCATTGTATCTAGTGTAGATATCCATATTTCTTGACACGATGGTTACACGGATTGGTATATCCAGATTTCGTCATGAGATATTATTCCTTGTATATGGTGTATCTTGTGCAAGTCTTGTTTCATTGATTATCTTGTGCATGTACAGACACTGATTCTCGGGAAGATTTGCTACCTTCCTAGAGAATCCCTTGCCATAACAAACCATGGTTGGATCTACTATACCAGTCGGGGGTGTAGAGTATTATAGTGTAGATATATGATCATACCTTCATGTGCAAGTATTATTTTTTGTGAGTGTTGGTCATGCACCACGCGTATGACTAACCAGGCCATTATTCATGTGCAAGTTCCCAAGCCGATCACATGTTAAAGCTAGTACTCACTCACTTAGTCAGTAATATTCTTGATCATTGTCATATTGTTCATTCTTGTATTTATTCCAGTATTTTTTTATTGTGTATCTCTTGTATCTATTGTTGCATCTTGTATATTCATATCTATTTACTTTTACATAGTTTTTATCATTGATTAGAACTGCTGTTAGAGATGTACTCTGCTCCTTTCCTGATTGGATATATTTTTCCCAGATGACACTGAGGACTGGTACCTTACACATTATGGACCTCAGGATGTTGTGGGTTTAGAGTCAGAGACCCTGGCTCAGGAGGGACTTATCCCGACTGAGACAGATGACCCGGGATTAGTACCTTCTTAATATTTCTTGTACTGAATTTGTCTTCAACTTATTTGTTAGTATTCTTTCAGACTCGTTGATGTATTATTTTAGACTCATGAGTTGTATGTGACTTTTCTATTCTTTATCTAATTCGTGCTATTTTCCATCTTAGTTCTGTGATTGAGTATATTGTTATTGTTGGTGGCTCATTATATTGCTAGATAGATTACCCAGACAGTATTCTACCGTCGATTTTGCGGCGTAGGCTGGGTGTTGTTTCTGACTTGCATCCTTACATCGGGTGCGGGTTGTGACAAGAAATACGGTACTAAACTTGATCTGGGTGCCCAAGCTAGCCTGCAAACTCCTCCAGAAGTGGGACATGAAGCGACTATCCCGATCCGAGATGATGCTCAAAGGAACTCCATGCAATCTGACTATCTGACGCACATAGCAAGCTTCTCCGTAGACGTACCCACTTTGAATGGAAAGAAGTGGATCAATTTGGTCAACCTGTCAACGATGACCCAAATGGCATCTTTACCTCCTGGAGAACGCGAAAGCTCCGATACATAGTCCATCATCACATGCTCCAACTTCCACTCTGGAATGGGTAAAGACTGAATCAAACCACCCAGCCTCTGTCTTTCCGCCTTTACTTGCTGGCATACCAAGTATCTGGATACAAATCTCGCTGCCTCCCACCTTATACCATACCACCAAATCTGCTCTCTCATGTCTCTATACATCTTGTTGGCACCTGGATGCATCGAGTACTGAGATCAATGCGCCTCCTGAAGAACCTCCTCACGCAATGCTCCATTCAGCACACACATTCTGGTACCGTGCCATAATGATCCATCCTCTGTAATACTGAAGTCCTCTGCCAATCCCATCCGGACTTGAGCTTTGATGCTCCTTAGAGACTCATCCTCAAACTGTGCGGCTCTGATCCGGTCCATCAACCCTGACTGTACCTGAAGTCCCCACATATGTGTCGCAACTCCAGGAACTAATACCTAAATACCCAAGCTATCAAGATTGGCTAATAAATGTATGTTCCTCGTCAAGTATATAGCCACTGGATACTTGCTCAAGGCATCAGCGACTACGTTGGCCTTCCCTGGATGGTACTGCAAAGAAATATCGAAGTTCTTTATCAACTCCAACCACCGCCTCTGCCTCATGTTGAGCTCCTTTTATGTAAACACATATTTCAAGCTCATGTGATCAGTAAAGATCTCCACTCGCTCTTCATATAAGTAGTGCTTCCACAGCTTAAGAGCAAAAATAACTGCTGCCAACTCCAAGTTATGGTGTCATGCCCCAGTCCTAAAATATCGAGGGACTAGACACGTGGCAATGGCCAGCAGCACACACCGATGGACAAACCCAATTTAATGGATCCATCGGGGCATACTTAAGCTGTAGTACAACAATAAGGGTCTAGATATACTAATCTCATCCACAGAAATGAATACAACAATATCAGAATCATAAAGCAAGATCAATCTCAATAAAATATAAACTCGGAAAATAACCCAATAATGAGTCTGATACATCTGTCAAGATACAAGAATAAAGATAACTACAGCCAATACTGAGTATGGAACAGTATATACTCAGAAGATACCCTCGGTGATCACTCGTCTACTGGATCTGGTACTACTCCAGTAACTGCTCCTGTTCCTGCTTCTGCTCCTGCTAATGCTCCTGTACTGTATAACTCTGGGTGGATCTCCTCTGCTAATCCTGGGGACATAATCTGGATCCAGGTCCTCAGGGGACATAGCAAGGTACAAAATAACTTAAGCCAACATAAATGCAGTAAAATAGTAAATAGAATAACCAGGGTAAATATGTAACCATCTAAGTGAAATGCAAGATGAGAGCATCACTAAAACTAAGGCTGAAACCACTACAAGCTCTGTGTCGGGGAGCCGGTAGTAGTAATAACTCATAATGGGCCAAGCTCGGGTTTAGAGTCTTGCGCCTCACAATAATAGGGGTTTTATATATATGATCAGCCTGTAGCCTGTGTGTCTCCCCCCACCAAATGTAATCATACGTCTCATGTCCACGAGGCCCCATGCCCATGTCACGTAAGATCATATCTAATGCAGCAAGTCATATAATGTCTATGAATATAATGTCTATGTCATAAAACCTGTATCCTATACAGAATCACCATAAATATCTCAAGAAGATTCTGTCTCATGAATAGTGTCAAGTGCCTTGGGTTAGGATGTACTTGATAGGACAAGTACGAGAAATATAAGGTCTCGGTATCCATATCTAGATGACAATACACAACGTCGCGTACGGTGTTGGCACCCGACTATTAATCGGACGCTAAGTAAGTCACACGGTCCTAGGTCAAGCATGTACAACAATATATAAATAAGGCAAAGAAATAAGTAACAAGAACTGCAATGTTGGCAAGGTACACTTGCCTGGGGTTCTGGCTCCAACTGTAGCTCTAGTCTCAGTATGATTTGCAGGTACTACTCCGGTTGCTGAAATAAATACGACCATTAGATTCAGAAAATATCAAATAGCTAGAAACGCCTGTCCTTGAGTCCAATTTGGACACAGGGGCAAAAATGACAGTTCCTGGTCAAAGCGGGGTCCACATGTGGCCCACTTCGTACCGAAAAATGTGTCAAAACCAAAGGTCTCCAAATTCGTCAAACTTAGTGTCAACAGGTCAGGAACGATGATACGAACCCAACGGAACTTCCAGAACTGGATTCCGACGAGCCGATCACAAAATCGTCCGTCAAGTGGAGCCGCGGGACCCACGATACCCAATTTTGTCAACGTTCTCAGAATCGAACCAAACTTGGGTCACAGGACCAGCATATTGCTACGAGTCTGATAGAGCAAGTTTTGTTTCGATCCGACATGTGTACACGAAGTTACGACGTATTCCAGAATAGGCAAATACGGGGCATTGTCGGCGGATATGTGTTGATTCCGGTGTGCACGCACATCCAAATCAACTTCTGCGAAATCCTGCACATCCGTATCAATGGCGCACATATTTCGGTGAAGACCGTGCACGACCAAGTCATCCCGTTTGGTGGGGCGCACTCAATTCCGGGGTGAAACAGGGCATTGTTTTTCCTGTTTTTGGATCGCGGTTCGCGATCGCCACAGGACGCGACGCACCGAGCGGGTTACACGGGCATCGAGGGGGTTACACAGTCTACGCATCACAACTGACGGAACAGAAATTGGAATAACGAGGAGAGAGAACGGGTTACCTGAACAGGGCTCCGTGAAGACCAAATTTCCCGTGTCCGTATGTCGACTTGACACGACACGACAGTGTCTGCACAGTGATCTAGGGTTAGGGTTTCGATGTTGGGACGTCATGGCTGGCCGGAGAAGGGCGGAGCGAGGACTGGCAGCTGCTGGCTGGGATCGTCGGCGACGAGGCGATACGGCGAGGTCGGGCTGTGCTGGTGGCCGGAGCTCGTGTGCTGCGGGGGAACGGAGGTCGTCGAGATCGGGCAGCGGGTCGTCGAGTTCCTGGGTGGCGGAGGAGCTAGGGATTTTGTCGTCGAGGAGGAGGTTGATGGTGGTGGTGCTGGGCAGATTTGGGTGGAGCGGGGAGAGGAAGACGGAGGCGGAGCGAGGATGATGGTGGTGGTTCTGGGCTGGACAGGGTACGGCGAGGTGGCTGAAAGTCGTTGAGGGCTGCGAGGCTGGGAGAGGGCGGCGGAGGAAGGTGGAGTCGGGGAAGGAGGAAGAGAGGAGATGGGGGCTCGGGGTGGCTAGGGCTCAGGCGGCCAGGGTCGAGTCGGGGCGGCGAGGGGGCTGGGCAGCGGAGCAGAGGAGAGAAGGCGGAGCGGGGCTGCGGGATGTGTCCGGGCGGAGGAGACGGCGAGGGGAGGTCGGGGATGAAGTCTGGAGGATTTGGGTTCCGGCAAGGGCGGCGAGGGGATTAAATAGGGGCGCCGCCGGGTCGGAACAGTGATTCCGGGTAGAATTAGGATTAGGGTTTCGGTTAGGGTTTGGGTTTGGGTCCGCGGGTCGGGTTCAACATGAATCCGGCCCGACCCGCTAGTATTTAAGTATAGGTTTGGGTAGGCGAGTTTCAGGTCGGGTTTAGATCCGACCCGACCCGCTAAGGGTTGGGTTTGGTTCAATTGAACCGGGTCTGGGTTGGTTTGGTTTATTTTGGAAATAAACCGGGTTTATTTCAGGATTTAATTCGGTTTAAATACAACTTAGTTTTTAGGGCTTTAAAGATGCTTCCGGGGTCCAATAAATTCCGAAAAAATTATCCTATGTCTAGTTTTTCATTTTACACCATAAAATATTATTTCCATAATATTTTAATATTAATTAACAGTAATTAAAAATCATTTAATTACCAAACACCTAGGTTTTTAATTACAGAAAAATCCCAAAAAATTACAGAAAATTATGAAAAATCCAAATTAAAATTCTTGAAAAATTAGGGGGAGTTACAATCTACCCCCTTAAGAGGATTACGTCCTCGCAATCAAAGAATAACCGATCAACAGAGATGACACGGTTGTAAATATTGTTCGAAGCACAGCACGATCAAGGGGAATCAAGGTTGAGGGTGTAAGAATAATACAAAAGGAAATTATTTCCCTAAGCATTAAAAGTTATGCAATTTCCAGATAAAAAAAATCTAGAAGACTACAATTTAGAAAAGTAGGTTATTACTTATAAAAACATACTAAGTTATTAATTATAAAAATATTCTAGGTGATTAGCAAGTTAAAACTATCAGGTTAAGTCTAAGGTCACGAACCAACGGGCACGAACTAAAACAATACTAGAAACAAAAAAACTACGAAAACTTACGCGCATTAGCTACTCCATGAATCTGTGCGTCCTCCAAAGTCATCATGAAAGCTTGTCCGCGTTCTCGCGATAGATTTCTCTGCTGCTGTTGAGCCTGCTGGAAGAGTGTTGCTTGTGGTGCCAGGGGTGGCCTCGGCTGATTCCCTCCTTGGACTGGTGGTCTGATTCCTTCAACTCTCATTTGTGGTGCTTCCAATGCTAGAGAGGCTGGCCTTGGTGCTGGTAATACTTGTCTGTTTAACATTAGTGCTCCCTTTCGATGCTGAGGACAATCTTTAGCTAAGTGTTGGTTGGACGCGCAAATTAAGCATAATCCCAATTTACGTTTGCACTCGTTCTCAATATGGTCTCTCTTGCGACAATACTGACAGATAGGCAGTACTTACGGAGATGCTTCTGGCGGCTGGTGCATGAGAGAACTCTTTGTAATTTCTTCCTGTGGTGCTCCGGCTGGTGCTGATGTGGCTGGTTGATGAATCATTACTGATTTCTCTCGACGTTCAGGGCAATCCCTTACCGAATGCTTTTTGGATCCGCAAGATAAATATAGTCCCAATCTGCGTCGGCATTCTTTAGCAAAATGGCCTACCTTGCTATAGTAGTGACAACTAGGCAGGATTAGTGTAAGTGGTGTAGATGCTCTCTGCGGTGGATTCATCTGTGGTCGCTTTGCAACTCTTTCTTGTTGTGCTTGGTCTGGTGCTGATGCATACGGCCGCTTCTGGCTGGACTCTATCCTTGTGTTGCGCTCCATGAGTCGTGCTGCAGCAAGAATGTCCGAGTCTAAGGTAGGTGTAACGGAGCTGATTAACTTCCGTAAATCCAAGCTAAATCTGTCGATGAACTTCTCCGCTTGGTTTTGCTGAGCTTCTTGATGAACCTTCTGATGGGCTTGCATCATCGCGTAGAACATTCGAAACATTTGTTGTTCGTCCATAGCCTGCCCTTGTGGAACGGTAGGCATGGGTGGAGCAAACTGCGTCGATGGTGGAACGTCATATTCCTGGATTCTCGAGGCATGCTGACTTGCTTGACTGCATTATTGAGCTGATTGACCTTTATCAACTGGTGTCACTTCATCTTCGTGGGTAACCATAATACCTTGTGGTGCTGCTGGATGAGTCTCGTCGCCGGCTTGTGGATCCATAATTCTGTAACCAAAATAAACTATAAGAAGCGCACAGGAATCAAAGCAGGATGCAAGTCAAAATATTGATTCGAATTCGACAGATATCAAGAACGATTCAAGCAAGTGGATAAGATCCTAAAAACTTATCCTATTCTTATTGCAGGCTTGCTCGGTCCCTAAGTTAAAACTGAAGCAATTTAATTGAGACCTGCATGGGCCGCCACAAAAACCATGTCATGCCCCAGTCCTAAAATATCGAGGGACTAGACACATGGCAATGGCCAGCAGCACACACCGATGGACAAACCCAATTTAATGGATCCATCGGGGCATACTTAAGCTGTAGTACAACAATAAGGGTCTAGATATACTAATCTCATCCACAGAAATGAATACAACAATATCAGAATTATAAAGCAAGATCAATCTCAATAAAATATAAACTCGAGAAATAACCCGATAATGAATCTGATACATCTGTCAAGATACAAGAATAAAGATAACTACAGCCAATACTGAGTATGGAACAGTATATACTAAGAAGATACCCTCGGTGATCACTCGTCTACTGGATCTGGTACTGCTCCAGTAACTGCTCATGTTCCTGCTTCTGCTCCTGCTAATGCTCCTGTACTGTATAACTCTGGGTGGATCTCCTCTGCTAATCCTGGGGACATAATCCGGATCCAGGTCCTCAGGGGACATAACAAGGTACAAAATAACTTAAGCCAACATGAATGCAGTGAAATAGTAAATGGAATAACCAGGATAAATATATAACCATCTAAGTGAAATACAAGATGAGAGCATCACTAAAACTCAGGCTGAAACTACTACAAGCTCTGTGTCGGGGAGCCGGTAGCAGTGATAACTCGTAATGGGCCAAGCTCGGGTTTAGAGTCTTGAGCCTCATAATAATAGGGGTTATATATATGATCAGCCTGTAGCCTGTATGTCTCTCCCCACCCAATGTAATCATACGTCTCATGTCCACGAGGCCCCATGCCCATGTCACGTAAGATCATATCTAATGCAGCAAGTCATATAATGTCTATGAATATAATGTCTATGTCATAAAACCTGTATCCTATACAGAATCACCATAAAGATCTCAGAAAGATTCTGTCTTATGAATAGTGTCAAGTGTCTTGGGTTAGGATGTACTTGATAGGACAAGTACGAGAAATATAGGGTCTCGGTATTCATGTCTAGATGACAATACACAACGTCGCGTACGGTATTGGCACCCGACTATTAATCGAACGCTAAGTAAGTCACATGGTCCTAGGTCAAGCATGTACAACAATATATAAATAAGGCAAGAAAATAATTAACAAGAACTGCAATATTGGCAAGGTATACTTGCCTGGGGTTCTTGCTCCAACTGTAGCTCTGGTCTCAGTGTGATTTGCAGGTACTACTCCGGTTGCTGAAATAAACACTACCATTAGATTCAAAAAATATCAAATAGCTAAAAATGCCTGTCCTTGAGTCCAATTTGGACACAGGGACAAAAATGACAGTTCCTGGTCAAAGCGGGGTCCACATGTGGCCCGCTTCGTACCGAAAAATGTGTCAAATCTAAAGGTCTCCAAATTCGTCAAACTTAGTATCAACAGGTCAGGAACGATGATACGAACCCAACGGAACTTCTAGAACTGGATTCCGATGAGCCGATCACAAAATCGTCCGTCAAGTAGAGCCGAGGGGCCCACGATACGTGATTTTGTCAACGTTCTCAGAATCGAACCAAACTTGGGTCACAGGACCAGCGTATTGCAACGAGTCTGATGGCGCAAGTTTTGTTTTGTTCCGACGTGTGTACACGAAGTTAGGACGTATTCCAGAACAGACGAATACGGGGCGTTGTCGGCGGATACGCGTTAATTTCGGTGTGCACGCACATCCAAATCAACTTCTGCAAAATCCCGCACGTCCGTATCAATGGCGCGCACATTTCGGTGAAGACCGCACGCGACTAAGTCGTCCCATTTGGCGGGGAGCACTCAGTTCCGGGGTGAAACAGGGCATTATTTTTCCTATTTTTGGATCGCGGTTCGCGATCGCCACAGGACGCGACGCATCGAGCGGGTTGCACGGGCATCGAGGGGGTTACACAGTCTACGTGTCACAACTGACGAAACGGAAATCGAAATAACGAGGAGAGAGAACGGGTTACCTGAACAGGGCTCCGTGAAGACCAAATTTCCCGTGTTCGCGTGTCGACTTGACATGACACGACAGTGTCTGCATAGTGATCTAGGGTTAGGGTTAGGGTTTCGATGCTGGGACACCGTGGCTGGCCGGAGGAGGGCGGAGTGGGGACTGGCAGCTGCTGGCTGGGATCATCGGCGGCGAGGCGATACGGCGAGGTCGGGCTGCGCTGGTGGAGCTCGTGTGCTGCGGGGGAACGGAGGTCGTCGAGATCGGGCAGCGGGTCATCGAGTTCCTGGGTGGCGAAGGAGCTAGGGATTTCGTCGTCAAGGAGGAGGTTGATGGTGGTAGTTGTGGGCTGGGCAGGGCACGGCGAGGCGGCTGGAATTCGTTGAGGGCTGCAAGGCTGGGAGAGGGCGACGGAGGAAGGTGGAGTCAGGGAAGGAGGAAGAGGGGAGATGGGGGCTCGGGGTGGCTAGGGCTCAGGCGGCCGGGGTCGAGTCAGGGCAGAGAGGGGGCTGGGCAGCGGAGCAGAGGAGGGAAGGCGGAGCGGGGCTGCGGGGTGTGTCCGGGCGGAGGAGACGGCGAGGGAAGGTCGGGGATGAAGTCTGGAGGATTAGGGTTCCGACAAAGGCGGCGAGGGGATTAAATAGGGGCACCGCCGGGTCGGAACAGTGATTCCGGGTAGAATTAGGATTAGGGTTTCGGTTAGGGTTTCGGGTTTGGGTCCGCGGGTCGGGTTCAACATTAATCCGGCCCGACCCGCTAGTGTTTAAGTATGGGTTTGGGTAGGTGGGTTTCGGGTCGGGTTTAGATCCGACCCGACCCGCTAAGGGCTGGGTTTGGTTCAATTGAACCGGGTCTGGGTTGGTTTGGTTTATTTTGGAAATAAACCGGGTTTATTTCAGGGTTTAATTCGATTTAAATACAACTTAGTTTTTAGAAATTTAAAGATGCTTCCGGGGTCCAATAAATTCTCGAAAAATTATTCTATGTCTAGTTTTTTATTTCACACCATAAAATATTATTTTTATAATATTTTAATATTAATTAACAACAATTAAAAATCATTTAATAACCAAATACCAAGATTTTTAATTACAGAAAAATCCTAGAAAATTACAGAAAATTATGAAAAATCTAAATTAAAATTCTTAAAAAATCAGGAGGGTTACATATGGGTAGGGTAATTCTTCTCATGCGGGAGTAATTGACTGGAAGCATAGGCAATCATCTTTTCGTTTTGTTATAACACACAACCCAAACCCTTACCCGAAGCATCATTATACATAGAAATCCTCCTATCCCCGATGGCAACATCCACACTAGATCTGTGGTCAACCTCTTTTTTATCTCCTTAAAAGCAGACTGACTCCCCTCAGTCCAGACAAACTCCATGTCCTTCCTGGTTAGTCTAGTCATCGGCTCCGTAATCCTGGAAAATTCTTGGACAAATCTCCGATAATAACCTGCCAATCCAAGAAAACTCCTGATCTCTGCCACTGAACTCGGGGTAGACCATGACTTAACTGCTGAAATCTTCTTCGGGTCTACTGAGATCCTGTCTCCTATAATCACATGTCCGAGAAATTCAACCTTATCAAGGAAGACTATGTTCATCAAGTTCATAAATATGACAGGTGCATTTGTCAGTCCAAAAGGCATCACCAAGAACTCGTAGTGACCATAACGAGTCCTGAATGCTGTCCTTGGAATGTCTTCTCTTCGCACTTTTACCTGATGATAACCTGATCTCAAATCTATCTTTGAGAACACCACCGCACCTGTCAGTTGGTTGAACAGATCAACAATCCGCGGCAGAGGGTACTTGTTTTTATTGTTAAAGCATTAAGGGCTCTGTAATTAATGCACATACGAAATATCCCGTCCTTCTTTGGTATAAACAATACTGGTGCTCCCCAGGGTGATGCACTAGGACGAACAAATCCCTTGATCTACAACTCCTCTAACTGTAGCTTCTGCTCGTCTAGCTCCTTCTTTGCCAACCAGTACACATTTGAGGATACCGGCGCTGCTCTGGGCACTAACTCGATAGTGAACTCTACCTCTCTATCAGGCGGTAGGCCTGGCAATTCCTCCAGAAATATATCCTCGAATTCTGCAACAATTGATGGGGGAGCCGTCTCCATAGCCATGTAAGCTCCAGGTGTCTGGCCTACTCCTTGCTCAATGGTGCCCCGCATGTACTCGAACTCCGGGTAACCTGGCGGTCTAAAAGTAATGCTACCCCTCCGGCAATCTAGTATGGCATTGTACTGGCTCAACCAATTCATGCCTAAAACAACGTTGAAGTTTGGCATCGGGAGTACTAAAAATTGTGCTCTCATCTCCCTACTACACACGACCACGAAGCACGTTCTAATAGTGTTGGTAACCGGTATGATGCCTCCTCCGGTAAGAATCTTCTAACTCTTAGGCAAGGCAGAAGTAGCTATTCTATGCATGGCTATGAAACTACTAGATATAAAAGATAGCGTAGCGCCAGAATCAAATAATGCAGTTGCAGGTATTGACGCAACTAAAATGGTACCTGTGATAGTTTCTCCTTCTGGTTCCTCCGCAACTGCTACTAAGGCAAAGGCCTGTCCGTACCTCTGTCCTCATGTCTGCTGCCTGGCTCGGTTAAACTGAACCTCCTGTAGGGCCAAGGGTGGTCCCTTCTGAAATCCTCCGGGTGATGATGGATGCTGACCTTCAGTCGGGGGTAGCATCCTCTGGGCTGGTGCTACTAGCCTTTGTCCGGTCTGGGGTGCTGCCTCTCTGCATTGTGGGCAGTCTCTGGCCAGGTGTTGACTTGCTCCACATATCATGCACAGTCTATGCTTCTTCCGGCAGTCTCTAACAAAATGTCCCTTCTTGCCACAATGATGACAAGTCGGAAGCTCCTTGTGCTGATATGGCACTGTCCTTTGTTGTGCCTGTATTCTTGGACGATGGTTTGGCCCTCCTGCTCTAGGCTGGGCTTTGGCTGGTATGGTCGTGCTAGAGCACCTCGCTCCTCTGCCAATGGCCTCCTGGATTCTTACCTCTGAAAGAACCTCCTCATAGGAGATCCTTGACTGTGTGGTGGTATACCTCTGTAGCTCGAAGGTAAGGCCGTCATGGAACCTTCTGGCCTTCTCCAGCTCGTTAGGTATCAAGACGGCACCAAATCGACTAAGTCAACTAAACTCTGCGTCGTAGGCATCTACGGTCATAGTTCCTTGTTCCAGGTATAGGAACTGGGAGTATAGAGCATTCCTGAACGTAGCCGAGAAATATTTTGTATTGAAGTATACTAAGAATTGCTCCCACGTCTGGGTCTTGCCGATGCCGCATTTTATGGAGTCCCACCAATGATGGGCGTTGCCTTTGAGTTGGGCCCTCACCGCGGTCATCCAAAGGTCTGGGTGTAGTTGTGAACCCTCCAGCAGCATCTCCGTGTTGGAGACCCAATCCGAGATCTCCTCTGGAGTTTTGCTGCCCGAAAAGGTCCCCGGGCCCATCTGGCGAAAATCTCGTACAGTACTAACTGGTTGGTCAGGTGCAGGTGCTGGTGTAGATGTCCTCTCCAGAGCTGTCATCAAGCTCTGCCTCAAGGTCTTAGTCTGATGCCATTGCGCTTGCATCATGGCTTGGAAGAATTAGAACATTTGTGGTTGTCCCTATAGTTGTGGTATCAGGGCTGGAAAGGGTGGATGTGGAGGCAAAGGTGTATATGCCTATTGTGTCGGTGTCTAAGAGGTATGTCCTTCTTGCTGAGCTAATGCAGCTTCCTGAGTAGGACCATTGTGGAGGTATGGGGTTGATGGATAAACCAATGTCCACCTTGGGGACTGGTCTCTTGGGGTAGTTGGGGTCCTATTGACATCATGCGAGGTATATGTTGCCTGATCAACCCTATCATCTGTGTGTCCACTGGGTACGTCCATATTTCTGGGGAAAAGAAACAAACAGGATAAAATTTAGAATGTAGAAGCATGAATTATGCTGGGGAATTTGTCCGCGTAAAATAGAGATTCTAGGTAGTCCGCGTAAAGTAGGGGTTCGAGATTGTCTTCGTAAAGCAGAGATAAAATAATTTGGCGTAAAGTAGAGATTTTTGAAATTGTCTGCCTAATACAGAGTTTCAAGCTATCTGACGTAAAGTAGGGATTCAAGGTAGTTTGGCGTAAATCAGGGATTCGAGACTGTCGGCGTAAAACATGGCTTCAGAGCTATGTTCGTAAAAAGTCTGCGCGTAAAAGATTGTTATTCTTCCTGCGTAAAGTCTGCGTAAAAAGTCTGCACGTAAAAGATTTGCGCGTAAAATTTGTGTGTGTAAAGTCTAAAATACTTCGCAGCATAAAGTTGTATGAGGAACTCTTTGTATTTCCTCGGATGAATTTGTCTGACAAATCAGTGAACCTGACATCTGACAAAGATATTGTACGATAATTGAGAGGACGGCTGTGATGATGAATTTGTACAGAGACCCAGGTTATCATTTAGTGACATATTTGAAACACTACTCAAAGGAAAAATTTGAGTCTCCAGAATACGCTGCCTATTCTTCTTTTGACAGAAATGAGCTTTTACGCTCAAGTCCGAAATGAGTTTTTACGCTCAAGATAAGACAAAATCAGATGTCACGTAAAAAGCTATTTTTTGCACAGGGCTCGAGGTATATCTCTGCATTTAATGCACGAGATTTGGTCTAATTGGTCATGACTGGGAAAACTAAGACTATGCCAAATACGCTCCCATTACCATCCTTACATTTTACGCCTAATCAGGCTATCTTCAGGAATTATCAAGTTTACGCTGGGGCAGTTGCCTTCGTGGCTTATTATTTTGGCTTTTACGCCAACAAGACAGTCAATTGGCCTTTACGCCGACCAGGCAGCCGTTTGGCTTTTACGCCAACAACAGTCCTTTGGCTTTTACGCTAACAAGGGTAAAGGGTCTTGTCATAGTGTAAAGGATTTCTGGCATAAACTTGGTTTATACAAACATAGGATAGTTGAAAGAAAGAATAAGGTTTTAGTCAAGTATAGATGAGATCCTTATGCTCTATTCCTATATGCAGGCTTTGTTTGGTACAGTTATGTAACCAAGACAATATATTCTTGACCTGCATGGGCCACCACTAAAACCATGTCACGCCCCAGTCCCAAATTACGTAGGACCAGGCCACGTGGCATTGGCCAGTTGACACATCTTTGAGGGAATACCCAATTTTGGACTCAATGAGACGTGCTACGCTATCCTAAAATACTAACAAGTCTAGTACTAGCATATAACAGGTAACATCTAATCTCATCCATAATATATCAAGGAATACTGAAATAAGTACTGGAATATAAGTGCTGAGTCGGAATGTCATAGTACAAACCAGATATGTCTGGTGGGAATAAACCCACTACAAAAGCTAAATAAGAGTGCTGAAATATAGCCTGACTAGAGCATCGTCTATCTAGATAAAGAGGCTCCAGCACTAGATGGTGAGTCTACCAAAGATCAGGGGGACTCTGATGGCAGCACCTCTAGCTCCTCCTCGGATACGTACCTCGCCTCTTGCCCAGGTCCGTACACCGTGGGATAGTATGCCTCATCTAAATCTGGAAGGGAACCAGGTCCTCAGTGGGACATAACAAGATACATAAAAGCATGCCATATATAAATACTGAATAAAAATAAATAAGGGTGTGCTAACCATCTAAGTGAATGCAATGTGAAGACAACCTTGGTACGTATGGGTAGGCGTAGGCATATCGTCCACTCTCCGAAGAGCGTAGTATCTGAACATGTAATGTTTATCATTCCGAAGAATGAGGTATCTACAAATATATACGTCTGTATCGCTCCAAAGAACGCGATATCTGAATAAAGGAGGTTACTGGATCTGTGGCTCCTCTGGATACTACGGAGTCCAATGTGTGTATCCCATACACCTATTAGTTGTCTTTCCCGCATAATGCAGATATACAAGTCGAATACACAACGTGCATACCACGTAGCTATATGCCAAGTCATAATTTTCTAGATAATCCTGTTTACGTGCTAAACCGTGATGTGTGTCACACGTACCGGTATCTAGTCGAGTACGTGAACCCGCATCCCAACATGAGTTACAATCGTAAGGCATGTACAAGTGTCAGGTATAGGAGGATATCAGAATACCCTTGCATCTGTAGGTGAGTCTGTTATTGTCTAAGTCAGTTATACTACGTATCGACGTATTTGTCGACTGCACCCGAGTAATTCTCGGGCGCACACAGTTATAGGTATATTTTAGCAGGATAACATGCAACAGTTTATAATTTAAATAGTAAAAATTAGGCAAAGTATACTTGCCGATCAAGAGTTCTGTAGAGTGCAACGTTTAATACTATGCTTAAGTTGTTGTAAGAAGAAGTGGGATTAGTTTGAGAGAGTTTGTAATATATATAGGGTCAAGAGGCGGTAGGAATACTTAGTGTTTAAGAAACTACTGCCGCTACTGTTTCTTATTTTCATTGGTTTAGGTTTCGGTTGAGGAGAGTTTAGTAGTAATAGGTAAAGAGGTGGTGGAATGAGGCGTAGTGTTTGTTTTACGCGCGGTGTAGAAAATTAAGCGGTGGAGTGCTACTTTACGCGTGAAGTTGTTTTACGCGTGGGGTTGCTGCTGATAATTCTCTTCTTTACACGCGGAGAAAGAGAAGCAAAGTGGGCTTTTGCTACTACTGTTGTTTGATATTTTCTTCCCTAACGGATTCGGGTTCAAGCGGGTAGTGGGTTTGGGTTTCGGTTTGATATCCAATAGAAATTGTATATATATATATATATACACATATCTATTCACAGGAAATTCTATGAATTATGTTGGTGCATACGGTTGGGCTAGCAATTGTCCAAAGGGTCTCCTACATGGAATAAATTAGGAAAAATTTATAATGGCTTTATAAATCTCCTGGATGCACAAACACCTTAAATAAATAATAAATAAAATCTATTTCCTCTATTTAGCCCATAATTACTATAAATAAATAATTAATATGGTTTTCAGAGTTAGGAGTTTTATATTCTACCCAACTTATAAAAAAATTCGTCCTCGAAATTTAAAACTAAAGTCGCGGTAGGAAGTCAAGTATGGTATAAGATGTTAACATGGTAATTTCATACCTTGGTCTGTGAATAAGTTCAAAAAATATTTGCGTATGTCGTCCTCGCGCTCCCAAGTAGATTCTCCTGGCGCGCCATGCTTCCATGCCACGCGGACCAAGGGAATAGACTGGTTCCTTAATACTTTCTTTCGACGGTCAAGGATTTCCACGGGTTGCTCTTGATATGACAAGCTCGGTCCAACGATAATTTTCGAATGGTCGAGAACATGACTCGTGTGTGACACATATCGCCTGAGCTGTGACACATGGAATACGTCATGTACTCCTTCAAGTGAAGGTGGTAGCGCAAGTCGATACGCCACTTCTCCCACTCTCTCTAACACGTTAAATGGTCCAATATATCTTGGACTCAACTTGCCGCACCCCCTGAATCGAATGGTGCCTCTGGTGGGTGATATCGTCAAGAAGACATGATCGCCTTTTTTAAACTCTAAGGGACGACGATGAAGGTTTGCCCAGTATTTTTGCCTGTCTTACGCTGCTCGCAAGTGTCCTTGGATCTTCTTTACCTTCTCTACTGTACGAACAACCAACTCTGGTCCTAGAATCTGCCTTTCGCCCACATCGCTTCAACATACTGGGGAACAATATTTCCTACCATACAATGCTTCATAGGGAGCCATCTGAATGCTCGCTTGATAGCTATTGTTGTAGGAAAATTCGGCCAAATATAAATGGTCCTCCCATGATCCACTGAAATTAAGCATGCACGCCCTCAACATATCTTCCAGTGTCTGAATAGTACGTTCAGACTGGCCATTTGTCTGCGGGTGATACGACGTGCTGAACTTTAGACGGGTACCAAGACTCTCTTGCATACTCTGCCAAAAGTAAGATGTGAACCGCGTATCCCTGTCAGACACTATACTGACTGGCACTCCATGCAGTCACACGATATCTCTCATGTACATGTCTGCTAAGACTTCTGTAGATTGCCCAACTCTGAAGGGTAAGAAGTGTGCTCACTTGGTGAGTCTATCCACGATTATCCATACCGCATTACGACCGCTAGGACTCCTCGGAAAGCCCGTAACAAAGTCTATAGTGATATGCTCCCATTTCCACTCCGGTATAGGGAGCGGTTGAAGCAATCCTGCAGATCTCTGATGCTCAGCCTTGACTTGCTGACACACCAGACACTTGGCCACAAAGCGTGCGATTTCTCTCTTTATTCCATGCCACCAATAGTACTATCTCAGATCTCTATACATCTTCGTTCCTCCTGGATGAATAGAGTATGTTGAGCTGTGCGCCTCTGTCATCAGCTCTTGACGAAGTTCTCTATTCAGGACATAGAGGTGATCTCCACATCTTAAAGTCCCGTCCTCGTGTATGTGCAATCCTGTCTGTATTCCGGCCTCGGTCCTTTGTCGAAGCCTCTGGAATCTGGCATCTATTGGCAGGGCAACTTTGATCCTTTCGACTAATGTTGATTACAACTGGAAACTTGATATCTGGCCGTCTACTACGTGCACAATGACCACTATATCCAGCTGTTCTAGATCTCTCAATAGATGTTGCTGGGTAGTCAAAAAGAATGTTATGGGCCTTCTGCTTAATGCGTCAGCTACTACGTTGGCCTTTCCCGGATGATACTGCAGCTCAATCTCAAAGTTTGTCATCACCTCGAGCCAACATCTTTGTCTCAGGTTTAGGTCCTTCTGGGTATAGACGTACTTCAGGATCTTGTGATCTATGAATATCTCCACTCGTTCTCCGTATAGATAGTGTCTCCAAAGCTTCAAGGCAAAGATGATTGCGGCAAGCTCCAGGTCGTGAGTGGGGTAGTTCTTCTCATAGGTCCTCAGTTGCCTAGAGGCATAGGCCATAACCTTCCCATGTTGCATCAAGATACAACCTAAACTTTTTTCGGATGCATCGTTGTAGATTACGAATCCTCCAGATCCGGAAGGTATGGTCAAGATAGGAGCCGTAGTCAGACGCTTTTTCAGCTTGTTGAACGCCATCTGACACTCCTCTGACCAAATGAACTCCTGCTCCTTGCGGGTCAGGCGAGTCATTGCTCTGTGATCCTTGTAAAGTTCTCTACGAACCTCTGGTAATATCCGGCAAGTCCTAGAAAACTCCTTACCTCTGAGACGTTGGTAGGGGTCGGCCACGTCTCTACTGACAAAATCTTCGCTGGATCTACCAAAATACCATCTCCTGAGATAACGTGTCCAAGGAAAGCGACACGATCTAGAAAAAACTCGCACTTGCTTAGCTTTGCATAGAGTCTCTCACGCCTAAGCGTCTCTAGCACTAGCCTCAAGTGTTCTCCGTGCTCCTCATGGCTTTTTGAATACACCAAGATATCGTCGATGAAGACTACCACGAACTGGTCCAGATACTGGTGGAAGACTCTGTTCATCAGTTTTATAAATACGGCAGGTACATTTGTCAGTCCAAAAGGCATCACCAAGAACTCGTAGTGACCATAACGAGTCCTGAATACTGTCCTCGGAATGTCTTCTCTCCGTACTTTTACCTGATGATAACCTGATCTCAAATCTATCTTTGAGAACACCACCGCTCCTGTCAGTTGGTTGAACAGATCATCAATCCGCGATAGAGGGTACTTGTTTTTTATTGTCAAAGCATTAAGGGCTCTGTAATCAATGCACATACAAAATGTCCCGTCCTTCTTTGGTACAAACAACACTGGTGCTCCCCAGGGTGATGTACTAAGATGGACAAATCCCTTGATCTGCAACTCCTCTAACTGTAGCTTCAGCTCGTCTAGCTCCTTCTTTGCTAACCGGTACACATTTGAGGATACCGGCGATGCTCCGGGCACTAACTCGATAGTGAACTCTACCTCTCTATCAGGCGGTAGGACTGGCAATTCCTCCAGAAATACATCCTCGAATTATGTAACAATTGCTGGGGGAGCCATCTCCATAGCCATGTAAGCTCCAGGTGTCTGGCCTACTCCTTGCTCAATGGTGCCCCGTATGTACTCGAACTCTGGGTGACCTGGCGGTCTAAAAGTAACGCTACGCCTTCGGCAATCTAGTATGGCATTGTACTGGCTCAACCAATTCATGCCTAAAACAACGTCAAAGTTTGGCATCAGGAGTACTAAAAATTGTGCTCTCATCTCCCTACTACACACGACCACGGAGCACGTTCTAATAGTGCTGGTAACCGGTACGATGCCTCCTCCGGTAAGAATCTCCTAACTCTTAGGCAAGGGGGAAGTAGCTATTCTATGCATGGCTACGAAACTACTAGATATAAAAGATAGCGTAGCGCCAGAATCAAATAATGCAGTTGCAGGTATTGACGCAACTAAAATGGTACCTGTGATAGTTTCTCCTTCTGGTTTCTCCGCAACTGCTGCTAAGGCAAAGGCCTGTCCGTGCCTCTGTCCTCCTGTCTGCTACCTTACTCGGTTAAACTGAACCTCTTGTGGGGCCAAGGGTGGTCCCTTCTGAAATCCTCCGGGTGATGATGGATGCTGACCTTCAGTCGGGGGTAGCATCCTCTGGGCTGGTGCTGCTGGCCTTTGTCCGGTCTGGGGTGCTGCCTCTCTACATTGTGGGCAGTCTTTGGCCAGGTGTTGACTTGCTCCACATATCATGCACAGTCTATGCTTCTTCCGGCAGTCTCTAACAAAATGTCCCTTCTTGCCACAATGATGACAAGTCGGAAGCTCCTTGTGCTGATATGGCACTGTCATTTGTTGTGCCTGTATTCCCGGATGATGGTTTGGCCCTCCTGCTCTAGGCTGGGCTTTGGCTGGTATGGTCGTGCTAGAGCACCTCGCTCCTCTGCCAATGGCCTCCTGGATTCTTACCTCTGAAAGAACCTCCTCATAGGACATCCTTAACTGTGTGGTGGTATACCTCTGTAGCTCGAAGGTAAGGCCGTCATGGAACCTTCTGGCCTTCTCCAGCTCGTTAGGTATTAAGACGGCACCAAATCGACTAAGTCAACTAAACTCTGCGTTGTAGGCATCTACGGTCATAGTTCCTTGTTCCAGGTGTAGGAACTGGGAGTATAGAGAATTCCTGACCGTAGCCGAGAAATATTTTGCATTGAAGTATACTAAGAATTGCTCCCACGTTTGGGTCTTGCCGATGCCGCATTCTATGGAGTCCCACCAATTATGGGCGTTGCCTTTGAGTTGGGCCCTCACCGCGGTTATCCAAAGGTCTGGGTGTAGCTGTGAACCCTCCAGCAGCATCTCCGTGTTGGAGACCCAATCTGAGATCTCCTCCAGAGTTTTGCTGCCCGAAAAGGTCCCCGGGCCCATCTGGCGAAAATCCCGTACAGTACTAACTGGTTGGTCAGGTGTAGGTGCTGGTGTAGATATCCTCTCCAGAGCTATCATCAAGCTCTACCTCAAGGTCTCAGTCTGATGACATTGCGCCTACATCATGGCTTGGAAGAATTAGAATATTTGTGGCTGTCCCTCTAGTTGTGGTATCAGGGCTGGAAATGGTGGAGGTGGAGGCAAAGGTGTATATGCCTGTTGTGTCGGTGTCTGAGAGGTATGTCCTTCTTGCTGAGCTAATGCAGCTTCCTGAGTATGACCATTATGGAGGTATGGGGTTGATGGATAAACCAGTGTTCGCCTTGGGGACTACTCTCTTGGGGTAGTCGGGGTCCTATTGACATCATGCGAGGTATCTGTTGCATGATCAACCCTATCATCTGTGTGTCCACTGGATACGTCCATATTTCTGGAGAAAAGAAACAAACACGATGCAATTTAGAATATAGAAGCATGAATTATGATGGAGAATTTATCCGCGTAAAATAGAGATTCTAGGTAGTCCGCGTAAAGTAGGGGTTCGAGATTGTCTGCGTAAAGCAGAGATAAAATAATTTGGCGTAAAGTAGAGATTTTTAAAATTGTCTGCGGAACACAGAGTTTCAAGCTGTCTGGCGTAAAGTAGGGATTCAAGGTAGTTTGGCATAAATCAGGGATTCGAGACTGTCGGCGTAAAACATGGCTTCAGAGCTATGTGCGTAAAAAGTCTGCGCATAAAAGATTGTTATTCTTCCTGCGTAAAGTCTGCATAAAAAGTCTGCGAATAAAAGATTTGCACACAAAATTTGTGTGCGTAAAGTTGTACGAGGAACTCTTTGTATTTTCTCGGATGAATTTGTCTGACAAATCAGTTAACCTGACATCTGACAAAGGTACTGCACGATAATCGAAAGGATGGCTGTGATGATAAATTTGCACAGAGACCCAAGTTGTCATTTAGTGACATATTTGATACACCACTAAAAGAAAAAAATTGAGTCTCCAGAATACGCTGCATATTCTTCTTTTGACAGAAATGAGCTTTTATGCTCAAGTCCGAAATGAGTTTTTACGCTCAAGATAAGACAAAATCAGATGTCACGTAAAAAGCTTTTTTTTTTGCACAGGGCTCGAGACATATCTCTGCATTTAATGCACGAGATTTGGTCTAATTGGTCATGACTGGGAAAACTAAGACTATGCCAAATACGCTCCCATCACCATCCTTACATTTTACGCCTAATCAGGCTATCTTTAGGAATTATCAAGTTTATGTTGGGGCAGTTGCCTTCGTGGCTTTTTTTTTGGCTTTTGCGCCAACAAGACAGTCAATTGGCCTTTACGCCGACCAGGCAGTCGTTTGGCTTTTACGCCAACAACAGTCCTTTGGCTTTTACGCCAACAAGGGTAAAGGGTCTGGTCATAGTGTAAAGGGTTTCTGGCGTAAACTTGGTTTATACAAACATAGGATAGTTTAAAGGAAGAATGAGATTTTAGTCAAGTGTGGATGAGATCCTTATGCTCTATTCCTATACGCAGGCTTTGTTTGATACAGTTATGTAACCAAGATAATATATTCTTGACCTGCATGGGCCACCACTAAAACCATATCACGCCCCAGTCCCAAATTACGTGGGACCAGGCCACGTGGCATTGGCCAGCTGACACGTCTCCGAGGGAATACCCAATTTTGGACTCAATGAGACGTGCTACGCTGTCCTAAAATACTAACAAGTCTAGTACTAGCATATAACAGGTAACATCTAATCTCATCCACAATATATCAAGGAATACTGAAATAAGTACTGGAATATAAGTGCTGAGTCTGAATGTCATAGTACAAACCAGATATGTCTGGTGGGAACAAACCCACTACAAAAGCTAAATAAGAGTGCTGAAATATAGCCTGACTAGAGCATCGTATATCTAGATGAAGAGGCTCCAGCACTAGATGGTGAGTCTACCAAAGATCAGGGGGACTCTGATGGCAGCACCTCTAGCTCCTCCTCGGATACGTACCTCGTCTCCTGCCCAGGTCCGTACACCGTGGGATAGTATGCCTCATCTAAATCTGGAAGGGAACCAGGTTCTCAGTGGGACATAACAAGATACATAAAAGCATGCCATATATAAATACTGAATAAAAATAAATAAGGGTGTGCTAACCATCTAAGTGAATGCAATGTGAAGACAACCTTGGTACGTATGGGTAGGCGTAGGCATATCGTCCACTCTCCGAAGAGCATGGTATCTGAACATATAACGTCCATCATTCCGAAGAATGAGGTATCTGTAAATATATACGTCTGTATCGCTCCGAAGAACGAGGTATCTGAATAAAGGAGGTCATTGGATCTGTGGCTCCTCTGGATACTACGGAGTCCAATGTGTGTATCCCATACGCTTACTAGTTGTCTTCCCCGCCCAATGTGGATATATAAGTCGAATACACAACATGCATACCACGTAGCTATATGCCAAGTCATAATTTTCTAGATAATCCTGTTTACGTGCTAAACCGTGATGTGTGTCACACGCACCGGTAGCTAGTCGAGTACGTGAACCCGTATCCCAACATGAGTTACAATCGTAAGGCATGTACAAGTGTCAGGTCTAGGAGGATATCAGAATACCCTCGCATCTGTAGGTGAGTCTGCTATTGTCTAAGTCAGTTATACTACGTATCGACGTATTTGTCGACTGCACCCGAGTAATTCTCGGACGCACACAGTTATAGGTATATTTCAGTAGGATAACATACAACAGTTTATAATTTAAATAGTAAAAATTAGGCAAGGTATACTTGCTGAGCAAGAGTTCTGTAGAGTGCAACGTTCAATACTATGCTTAAGTTGTTGTAAGAAGAAGTGGGATTAGTTTGAGAGAGTTTGTAATATATATAGGGTCAAGAGGCGGTGGGGATACTTAGTGTTTAAGAAACTACTGCCATTGCTGTTTCCTCTTTTCATTGGTTTAGGTTTCGGTTGAGGAGAGTTTAGTAATAATAGGTAAAGAGGCGGTGGAATGAGGCGGTGGTGTTTGTTTTACGCGCGGTATAGGTAATTAAGCGGTGGAGTGCTACTTTACGCGTGGAGTTGTTTTACGCGTGGGGTTGCTGCTGATAATTCTATTCTTTACGCGCGGAGTAGGAGAAGCAAAGTGGGCTTTTGCTACTACTGATGTTTGATATTTTCTTCCCTAACGGATTCGGGTTCAAATGGGTAGTGGGTTTGGGTTTCGGTTTGATATCCAATAGGAATTATATATATATATATATACACATATCTATTCACAGGAAATTCTATGAATTATATTGGTGCATACGGTTGGGCTAGCAACTGTCCAAAGGGTCTCCTACATGGAATAAATTAGAAAAAAATTATAATGGTTTTATAAATCTCCTAGATGCACAAATAGCTTAAATAAATAATAAATAAAATCTATTTCCTCTATTTAGCCCATAATTACTATAAATAAATAATTAATATGGTTTTCAGAGTTAGGAATTTTACAAAAAGAATCAAAATATACTAAACCTGAAATGACATCTCCAACTGGCTCCTTCTCCTTGACGGTCAAGGCTAAAGCTCACCCCTGCTGAGCACCTCTCTGCTGCTGCTGGTGATGTACGAACCTCTGTTGCTGAGTCGACAACGAAGGTGCTTTCTGTTGTCCCGCTGGTGGTCTCGCAAGTGCTCTCTGTGCCTGAGCTCTACCCTGAGCTGGACTAGCTGGAGCTCTAGGACAAGCCCTCAACTGATGGTCTCCTAATCCGCAGAATAAGCACTGGCCCAATCTCATCCTGCACGCATCCCACCCATGTCCCGGCTTCTTGCAGAATGAACAAGGAATAGCTGACCTCTGGATCTAGTGCACCTGCTATACTAGCGCTCTAGCTGGTATAGGGTACTGCTGCCTCGGCTGCTGGAAGTGTCTCTGATGTTGCTGCTGAAGGTGAGGCCGCTTTGTTGGGACCGTGCTAGTACTGGATCCTCCTATGTCTCTCGGCCTCTTGGAGCCAAGCTCTATATCATCCTCTGCCCGCTGTGCATGTTTAATAATCTTCTCAAAAGTAGCGGTAGGGTCTCCATTTGTATGTGATTTGATCTTCTTGTTCAGGCCCTTCCCGAACTTCCTGGCCTTCCCTCCAGGGTTCTGTCCCTCCATAAAGCGGCCTAATCTGCAATATTCTGTCACATATGCATCCACCGCCATACCTCCCTGAACGAGATACTGAAACTGGATCTCTAAAGATGTCAGAGCCACATCTAGAAAAAACTTTTTCTTGAAAAGCTCCTTAAAAGCTTCCCAAGTAAGTCCCGGTGCTGAGATCCTGGAGTCCGTCCTGAACCAAGTCAGTGCGATGTCAAATATCATGCTTCCTGCGGCCTCTACCTACAACCTCTCTGGTATCTACGACAGTCGCAGGTTTCTCTCAATGTCTTCTATCTAATCATCAGCATAAAGAATTTCCTCGATGCCTTTAAAATCCTTCGACCCCATCATCTTGAAATCTATGATAGTCCCCGGCCTCGGCTGCTGAGGGGTGAGCTGAGGTGATGCCGTCTGTGGCTGGACTAAGACGACTCTCTCGACTGTGATGAGCGTAATCTGGTGGGCATTCTCAATGCCCTAGCTCATAACCTCTGATTGGCGTTGTTGCGTCTCCATCATCTGCTGAAAGAGCACAAACATCTGCGTCTGATCGACTGTGGATGGTGGAGGTAGAAGATCCTCTAAGAATTTCGACGATGTCCTATGTACCGGAGGTGGAGCACCCCTAAAGCTGTTGCGGAAACGCTCACCTAGATCAGTGAAGCGGACCTCTGAATTGAAGTTGTTGGAATGGTGCCTACTGGTGCTGCCCTCAGAGGCGACGAAGTAACTTACCTCACTGACACTATGCCTGAGCGCTGGGAACGCGTCTTCGGCGGTATCCTAAAGATAGATTGAAACATGAAAATCAATATTGAGTAAGATATGATATCACCAAAGAAAGACAAAATTATTCAAAGTAAAGCAAGCATTCAAATATATAAGGATAGCAAAACAGATATTTAAAAATATTCCCTAGTTGTGATTGAGTATACTCTCAGCCTATATCCTATATCCTAAAACAAGATTGTAGCAGTACTCTAGGTGAGCACTACTACGATATCGCTCTAATTGTGACTCTAGACCTGCATGGGCCACCACTAAATATGTGTCATGACCCGCACCCGGAATAAGGGCACGAATAGTGAATAACCCCCATCCTACGCCGAAACATCGGCGGTAGAACATTGTCGGGGTCAACCATACTATCTAAATATCTCATATAATATATATAAGGTACCTATCATGTCATCTCAACCCCAAATGGAGTAAAAAAATATAATGACATGTAATTAATATTTATACTCAATCACAATATCAAACTAAGGAAGATAAAGAATGATATAGAATAAGGAAGATGAAATATGAATCACCATACAATCACAAGTCCACAATATGAGTCTAGGCACAATACAACTCCAAAATAAAATACATGTCAAAGGTCTCAATAAAAGTCTAATACAAGTCTAAACAATAAGTCTAAGCCTCCTTAGCATCTGGTACTAGGTCCTCCTGCTCTAAAGGAGTATCCTCTAATGGTACGTCGTCCTGCGACCCGTAGTAAGTGGGATACTGGTCCACAAGCCAATCATCTGAAAAATATATCCAGTCAGGATTGGAGTGAAGTACATACCTCTGAAAGCAGTTCCAAATACATAATCGAGCATATATAACAGATAATAGAAAAGAATACAAGATAACTAGCCATAAAAAATAGAATAAACTAGAGTGAACAGGTAATATACTGGAATAAAGAATATGCAATATAAATAACTATAATTTAAACAGAAATTGATAAAACTAACTAATATGCCATAGAGTACAAGTTTATTATGTGATCGGTTTGGGTTGAACACAAATACAATATGGTAACTCGATTACACGTGTGATATGTAATCGACATGTACACGAATACACTTGGGCTTGATCACATAACAAACTCCTACTCCCCCATCCCCAACCAATACTAATGGATCTAATCATGACACGTTACGAACACGAACATTAGCACACTGAACACGAGCAGTGTGTGAACACGAAATACACGATAATTAATACCCGATACACACGATAAAATACATGTGAAAGAGTACCCGCTGAACATGGTAAGGGATAACATCTCCTGACAGGATCCATATAGTATCAGTCCGTGTAACCACTGTGTCGGAAATAAGTATACAGTTCTAGAACATGCGATATATACACTATCTTGAAATAAAAACTAACAAAGAGATGTACTCGTCTCTAGTTCTGAGCAAAGGTGTCTCTCAATGTCCAAGCTGGTGTCACATAATCCTATTCAGAAAATATTATGTCAATTGGTGTAATAAATGATAATTAAGTTAAACAATGCACTACTATACTTCTATGCCATTAATAGGTCGTACTAGTCAAACTAGACCAATACCTTGATTTTATGACCATACCTAGCTTCTAGGTTGATTACCAATCTAACTAGTTCATTCTAAGTGATACTAGGTCATACCTAGGTTTCTAGGTTCATACCTAGGAGGCATTAGCTATACTAGCTAATATTACTAAGTATCTATCTATACTAGTTAATAATTATATTAGTGACTCTATAATCTATATTACCTTAGTATCTTGACTAAACACCCACAACAAATAAATAATATCTTAATATATGAGTTATTACCCAATACCTTAGCCATTTGGTATCACAAATATATCTATACTCTCTTTATATAGTATCTTTACTCCACTTGTTATCTCTAATACTACCTTAGTATAGGATAATACTTTACTCAATATTTAATATCTTAGCTAGATGCCAGTATCCTAACTTGTATCCAATACCCTTGATAATACCATATACCACCAACACTAGGCTATACCAACCCTACACTCAGTCTCCTGCAACCTGTGTGATACCACCAACACTCCCATCTGCAACTAAACCCGAGTTGCCCCTCAGTGATGCCTTAACGCATGCACCTACACATACAACACTTGCACTTAAGTGTACACCTGAATGCACTTATGAATACATGTACCCGATTCCTCTTCTTGCCTTGCTGCCCACTACACCCAGTACAATGAAGCTTGTTGCACTTGTTTCCCCCACTTTGATGCAGAAAACTGAGTATCACACCCAGGTACTGCAATTGTTTGCCTGCACACACTTTATCACCTGAAATATATTACATTCAATCTACCACAGTCTAAACACCCGACTGCCAATGCTCCTTCTTTCCCTACATTGCCTGAAACCAATCTCCTTCACACAGGTGCAACCCTGCACTGTACCTCATCTAACAACAACCTCTATATCCCTGTCTACAACATCCATGGCAACACCATCACCCACACAACCCAGGTAACCGAGCTTGCCCACTTCAAACTGCACTAACCTGCAGTGTGTACACCATGATGCAGTGCACACATTGCCTTCATTGGCAACTGATACACTCTAGTGTATCACCCCCACTTCACACACAATATACACCTCATCATATATCTATATATATGTACATCCATTTAACACTCAATATATATATATATATATATATATATATATATATATATATATATATATATATATATATATATATATATAACATTCTGAATATAGATAGACACACTTATCCCAATTATCAAACACTTGGTGTGCATCACATGGTATCACACAATAGCTCATGATACGCTTATGATACGCACAAAAAACCTCAAGATACTCTCCCCAAGCTCATGCAACACAACCAAAATACTAAATATAATATATATATATATATATAAAATAGATATTAAGATGCAATATGAATAATTTGGCATGCTAGAGCCTCCATACACATGCAAATACCCCTCCTACGATACCGTATCATAACGTATCAAAATACGCACTCCTCGTATCCAATTGTGAACACGTACACCCCATCAAATCATGCATCACATTCCAAAATCACTAAATAAATATTCCTATGAATACCTAATGGCCCAAACTCGGATTTTTCCCAATTTGGTCACAAAAGTCAATGTAACTATCACAATATAGCTCATATGAACCTAGTTCTTCCTCTTATGGGTAATCCTTAGCCATGTAAAGGTTCATAATGGTCAAATGCATGATTTGGGAGCTAGAATAAAAAGAAAATTCAGAATTTACCAATTGAGAGATAGATTCCTAATGAAAACACAATTAGACACGATCCGGACACGATCTCTCCACTAATGCTCCTCCTTCTTGTGCTCCTTGCTTCGCCAACCTCCAAAGCTCTTCTAATGGTGAAAGTGAGAGGGAAATTGATGGAAGAAAATATGAAAATTTGGGGATTTAATTTCTTGATCTAAAATGAATGCAAATGAGAGGAGAGAGAGAGAGAGAGAGAGAGAGAGAGAGAGAGAGAGAGAGAGAGAGGAGAGCCCCCTTTAGTAGTGGCCACTCCCTTTCCCCCTTTCCCAAGTCACATATAAATTCTCATGTACCCCTCCATGATGTATTATGGAAAAATAATCAGGGAGGACTATTTGGGTAGTTTCTAACTAATTATAATTAAACTAATTCTTTTTAATTAATTAGTAGGAATGGTCTAATCGGCTTGGTCCAAGTTAGGCTCACTAGTTGTCATGACAAGTCTAATTGGCTTACACACGTGACAAGTCTAATTATTGGACTAGCTGTCACGATCCGCACCCGAAAAATCGGGCATGAGTCGTGGGTACGTCCAGCCTACGCCGCAGCATCGACGGTAGAACGCTGTCTAGGTCTACTAACAATATCACACAATCAATATATATACCTGTCAAGATCTCAACTCCAAACGGAGGAGCAATATCATAAAGACAACACAATACTCAATCACGAATCTAAGCACGATAAGATAACACAGAAGCCTAACAACTACAAAGTCTAAACAACTGCTACTAAAATAATAACAATATCAATAATAATAATACAACATCCTGAATCAAATATAATACAAGGTCTCAATCCAAAACCGGGGACAAACCCAGTGCTAAAAGCTAATAAACAACAACTGAGGTCCTAGTGATCCCGGCTACCAACCCGAAAATTACTCCTAAACTAGGAGGTCCCTGTCTGCACCATCGACAGGCTGAGGTCCATAAAACGTCGGACACCAATCCTCCGGATCCTCTAAAAAATATATCCAGTCAGGATTAGAGCAAGTACACCTCTAACAGCAGTTCCAGTTAAATGATAAAAACTATAAAACAGTTGTAGCAAGATAAAGGAAATAAAGTATGAACAAGAAATATATACATATTACTAGTGCATAAAGGTAAAGATGTATGAATATCAGAAGCAAGATAAATATGACTGCATGATACAAGAAATCTAAACTAAGATCAAGTATGTACACAAGAACGTGTAGTGAGTCCAGCAAGAATACATGTAATGAGTCAAGTCCAGAAACATATAAGTGAGACCAGCAAGAAATGCAAGAGAGTCCAGACTAGAAAGAATGAACTCGTGTCTTTGAAATACCTGTTTCGACATGTAAACGGCTAGGGGTAAGTACGGCTCACCGCACACTGGGTGTGCGGCTGCTATCATTCTAGATTAGACACGAGGGGGTGATTCCAGTGATTCCAGATGGGAATGTTTACATGTCTACTCGAGTATTTTTCTGCCCCGACTAGTACAAGTGAATCCAAGACCCGACACGTAAATCAAGTATGAGTCCAGCCAGAAATATGAGTGATGCTTGTAGTGATGCCAGTAGGTGATTCCAAAATAGAGGCCAGAAATATAAAATATACGTGTCGCAAGTAAATGAATCCAGAAATACTAGTCCAGGTTGTGCCAAAAAATTAGATGATACTATACTAGAAGCTGAATCATAATAATAATCAGATAATGAAAACTATCAGAGAATGTACTCGCATGACGTCCTGAGCAACTGCCAATCCGAACTGGTGTCACAAGGACCTATTACAAAAGCAAGGTTAAACAGGTTTCTAATGAGTTTAAACAGATATAAAATAGCTAAAAATAAGCTTCTAGGGTTGTTCTAGGTCAAACGGGTCAAACCGGTAAAATTTGGGTTAAAAAGTAAACTATGGGTCCAAAAATTCAACTCTGGGTCAAATTTAGGTCAAAAGTTAACTTTGGCGGTCAACCGGGTCAACTACGGTCAACTCTAGGTCAAACTAGGGAGTCCCTAAAATTCTAGGTCAAAACTAGGTCATTAAGCTAATAAACCCTCAAACTCGCCTCCTTGAGATACCGGGATACCCTCGGTATCCGATACCTCAACCTACGCTATACGTCCCGTCTATACCCTCTAAAATATATACCAGCACGTATATATATATATATATATATATATATATATATATATATATATATATATATATATATATATATATATATATATATATATATATATAAAAGTATCTCTAACCTCAATTCTAGGCTAAAACCCAATACCTTG
>JAYESA010000001.1:119113543-119151043 GCA_036927795.1 Iris macrosiphon
GTTTACCTCTTGGGAGTTGGAATCCCAAGCCAAAGTCTCCAAAAAGCCCCAAATTCACCACACCAAGCCTCCAAGCTTCCAATCCAAGCTCCAACACCAAATCTAAGATCTACCCACCTAGTTTAGAGAAAAAAAGGGTTAGGATTTATATTAGAAGCAAGTGAAGGAAGAGAAAAAAAATAGAAAAACTTACTTGGAATGTGAAAATTGGAAGAAGGAAGAAGAAGAAAAGGAGTGAAGAAGAAGAAGAAGAAGAAGAAGAAGAAGGAATGAAGAAATGAAGAGGGGGGGAGCTGCTGGTCTTGATCGGCCATAGGGTAGGAAATGGGTTAGGGTTGGTTGAAATGACAAAAATGCCCCTCCAAATCAAGTCATCCTAAATGGGGTTTGGGTTTGGGGTTCGAAATGCACTCAAAAAAATTCCTAATCACTATAACTAGCTAATTAAAAATATAAATAACTATTCTAAGCCAATAAATAAATCTAACAAGGGTGTTGGTTGGGTCGGGCATGGGTCCACTAGGGTCTGACATGGGTCCAGGCTAGCCAAAACACTAAAATAACTAATAAAAAAATAATACAACCAACAATTAAATATTAATACAATTATTTATGATAAATACATAATTAACCAAATTAAAAAAAAATACCCTGCTCTGGAAATGGGGTAGTGACATGCCTATCCTCCTTAGAAAATTTTACCTCAAAATTTAAAGTCAATCGCACTCCCTCTAGGTCAAACCCCCAACAATCACAGTCAAGAAATTCTACCTAAACAACATACAAGATCATGGTCCTACTGGTCGTGTTATCACGGTCTCAATCAGGGTCACTACAATATCTACCACAGCACAAAAAAAGTCTAACAGGTACTAATGAAGCACACCACAAGGAATGGAAAAGGACGGGAAGAAGAACAAAGAGACAGACATGCTAACCCGATACCTGTAACATCAGCCTCCTCGACCGTCAACGCATAAGCCCTGCCCTGCTAGGGTATATTCCTCTGCTGGTGCGGGACATGATGATGTGCCACGGGTGGCCTAGCTCCAACTCTCCGATCCTGTGCTCCACCAAATGGAGGTGCAGTGGGGCAATCTCCCATCTGGTGAGCAGCGGATCCACAGAACAAACATACCTTCAGCCTCCTCCTACAAACATCTCAAGTGTGTCCTGCCTTCCTGCAGTAGGCACAAGTGGGCACTCTCTGATCCTGGCCCTGCTGCGCTATCTTCTGCCCATAGGGACGCTTAGCTAGTCCCGCACTACCACTCGCACTACCTGAATCATCCCTGCCTCTCTTGAACTTGAGCTCCAAGTCATCCTCTGCCCTCTGAGCATCTCCTACTATCTGCTCGAAAGTTGCCTCGTGGTCGCTACTAGTCAAAGATTTGACCGCCATGACCAAGCCCTTGCAAAACTTCCTCGCCTTTGCTGCCTCACTCAAGCCATCCACGAATCTGCCCAGACGGCAGAACTCCTCTGCGTACTCGTCCACTAGCATGCTCCCCTGGATGAGTGCCTCGAACTGGCTCTCCAAAGCACTGAGCGCCACGTCTGGGAAAAACTTCTTCTTAAAAAGCCTCTTGAAATCCTCCCAAGTAAGCCCTGGTGCCACGATCCTCGTATCAGTGTGATACCACGTCAAAGCGAGGTCGAACATCTGACTGCCCGCTGCCTCTATCTGCATACTGCCTGAAATCTGTGCCAGCCTGAAGATCCCCTCAATCTGCTCTATCCAGTCAGACGCGTACAGGATCCTTTCTGTACCCCGGAACTCCTTGGGCCGTATCCTTTGGAAGTTAATGATACTGCCCGGCCTCGGATGCTGAGTCTGATCGGCCTGTGGCTGAATATGTGCCACCCTATCCACTGCTGTCATGGCCACCTGGTGGACGTTCTCAATGCCCAGCCTCATCACATCCACCTGACGGTGCTGCGCGTCCATCATCTCCCTGAAGAACGCAAACAACTGCGCGGCGTCTACTGGTGCAGGAGGTGGTGGAGGAACCACTGGAACGACTGGGGTAGTCCTCGGATCGACAGGTAGAGGAGGATCCCCTAGAGAAATAGATGCTCCCTCAACCGCAGGAGTGGTGAGAGGAGTAGACCCTGTAACACCCCGTTCCGCTCAAGCGGACTGCCGTCTCAAACGACAATAGTGCAGCTGTCCCGACCTGCTTTGCCTCAAACAAGAAGCAAAGGATATCCAGACTTATCCCTACAGGAATCCGGCTTAGGCTTTCAGAGGCTCGCTCAGACATATCGCTCTACCGAGGTGAATCATCGCTAAGGTTGGTGGCTACGGTGAACTTGTCTTTGCTTAGCCAGCACACATAAAATCTGGAATATTCATGCTAGTCGCTAGGTGAATCACCCCCTGCATGCTAATAAATCCAACGCACCTAGCTAAGGGAATAATCCCAACTTGTATTGCTATGCTAGAACATGGAAAATGAAATACTGCTTATATATGTTCAGACCCTCGCATGCTAAGTCCCCTAACGGTTTTATCTCTCGGCTTACCTTCGGGTCCGAGCAAACGTGTTTACTTATGTTCCTTAGAAATGCATGCTTATCTGCTTGTATATTACCATGTTTTCATCCAAACCCCGGAAGACTACTACGTAGTCGTTCCGTGCCTGAATGAACCTGCAAGTATCCGGGACCATTGGGTCGCCAAGGCAATCCCCGAACCAGGGGCACGCATCAGGGTAACGAATACTGAACGTGAATCCTTTAACGTGACAACTGAATGATAATCACATCAAGTTTATATCTGAATGAGAATCACGTCACGTAACGAACGAATCGCAGCTCTTGGAGCAAATGCTCATTCAGATCATGAATCAATGGATTATCATTCAAGTTGTGGATTGAAACTAACCCTGACCTGCATGTCGCGGACAACTTGTAAAAAGGTGATCTTCGGATCTCGTTCCACGGGCGGTCACTGGGGCACTGGGACCGACCCGATCCGGATGGAACCTCACGATAGTCTCACGTACGGACAGGATGGTGTATAGCGCCTCACGTGCTTCGTTGCATACCATCCTTGTTCAAAGACTAAACGGTCCTTTATGGCTATGCCAGCGACAAACGTTCATATAGATAAGTCATCCTCGCTTAGCGGCAATCCGCGTACGAGTTATTGCATCGCATCAAGAAAATAACTGAACACCTGAACGATCATGTTAAAACAACCCTCATGTTTGCATGTGCTATGCCTCCTGAATGTTATACTTGCCCGTGCTTGAATTAACAATATTTGCCTCAATGTTTGCCTTGGACAGGGAAGGAGATGGTAAGTTGGTAAGTCTTGCCGTATTTCCTCTCATGTTGCACGGCGCACTGTCCGACACGTTAGGCTATTCAATATCTGCATGAAACTGATCCTAAGGCAACTAGAAAGACAATTTAGTAGTTGGTGCACGGAACTTATATTACGTGTTTGGATTTGTCGAACGGGCGAGTAGCTTCCCCACCAGTGCATTCAATATACTGATAATCCACCAGTTTGTGTGCAGGGTGCGGGAGAACCTCGTTCGGTGCGGATGCCTCCAACGTGCGTGCTAAGGCCAGGAGTTTCCTCTGAAGCCTTACAACGGTGCGTCCGGAACTGAAGCACATATACAAGACATAATGTTGGAGCGTCGCCTGAACATCGCCTGTACATTCATTCCACAGTTGTAGCCACTTGCACGCTTTTACTGTTTCAGAGAGAGAGGCTTGAGCGACTTGTAATCTCGGCTATACGCCGCCTGTAACACATATTTATATCAATAAAAGAGTTGCTTTACTTAAAACTTGTGTTTCAATGCTTCCGCTATATTTGTCGACTCAGTGAACCTGTTACCAATCGCCTATGCGTTCATGACTCCGCTGCACTCGGACAATCTGTGCGACTCTGTGGCTTAGAACTCTTGCCGCCAGCCAATGAACCATGGCCTTGTACGAGCGTGGATCACGCTCGTGCGGCATCACGCCCGGATGGGTCAAGCGATCGTTCCGCGGGAGCGCTGGCGAGGGTGATTCCCGCCTAGCGGGAACGGCCGATTTGCCTGCGGGAGATCGGGGCGTGACAGAATGGTATCAGAGCCTGGCTTCTACGCCTTTGGACTTCGATTCGATATCTCTGTTTCGAAAGCTCGTTCGTGGGTTATGTGCACGCTCTCTCTCAATGCCTCGATGGGATATTCCAACAATAAGTCTAAATACTTTCAAAATACGTTTTGATTGATAAGATTGCTTGTATAGTTGTATGCTGCGAGTGGCCTTTGTGCCAACCTGTGCGAACCCTTGAGAGTATCGCTAGTAGCTTGTCCGATTTTCACTAACTCTAAGTTTGGTTGAATGCATCTATTCGAGGGACGCCTTGAACTAGTGCACCATCCAAGACTTAAGAAAAGGTGAAACTCGAGTGCTAAGACTTCGCTATCACTAAGCTGGTTGACGTGTTCACGCTAGAGGGGCCCTTCGAAAGTGCGTACGATCCAGTCTAAGCGATATGCTAATTTCGAAGCTTATGCAAGTAAATATCCAAATGAACAAGTATAATGACTTGTCTAGGATTGCCTCAACCCTAGATTACTGCTTGTCCTTAGTAAGTCTCGAGAACGAGACTTTTTCTAAGTTGGGTAGGATGTAACACCCCGTTCCGCTCAAGTGGACTGCCATCTCAAACGGTAATAGTACAGCTGTTCCGACCCGCTTTGCCTCAAACAAGAAGCAAAGGATATCCAGACTTGTCCCTACAGGAATTCGGCTTAGGCTTTCAGAGGCTCGCTCAGACGTATCGCTCTACTGAGGCGAATCATCGCTAAGGTGGGTGGCTACGGTGAACTTGTCTTTGCTTAGCCAGCACACATAAAATCTGGAATATTCATGCTAGTCGCTAGGTGAATCATCCCCTGCTTGCTAATAAATCCAACGCACCTAGCTAAGGGAATAATCCCAACTTGTATTGCTATGCTAGAACATGGAAAATGAAATACTGCTTATATATGTTCAGACCCTCGCATGCTAAGTCCCCTAACGGTTTCATCTCTCGGCTTACCTTCGGGTCCGAGCAAACGTGTTTACTTATGTTCCTTAGAAACGCATGCTTGTCTGCTTGTATATTACCCTATTTTCATCCAAACCCCAGAAGACTACTACGTAGTCGTTCCGTGCCTGAATGAACCAGCAAGTATCCGGGACCATTGGATCGCCAAGGCAATCCCCGAACCAGGGGCACGCATCAGGGTAACGAATACTGAACGTGAATCCTTTAACGTGACAACTGAATGATAATCACATCAAGTTTATATCTGAACGAGAATCACGTTACGTAACGAACGAATCACAGCTCTTGGAGCAAACGCTCGTTCAGATCACGAATCAATGGATTATCATTCAAGTTGTGGATTGAAACTGACCCTGACCTGCATGTTGCGGACAACTTGTAAAAAGGTGATCTTCGGATCTCGTTCCACGGGCGGTCACTGGGGCACTGGGACCGACCCAATCCGGATGGAACCTCACGATAGTATCACGTGCGGACAGGATGGTGTGTAGCGCCTCACATGCTTCGTTGCATACCATCCTTGTTCAAAGACTAAACGGTCCTTTATGGCTATGCCAGCGGCAAACGTTCATATAGATAAGTCATCCTCGCTTAGCGGCAATTCGCGTGCGAGTTATTATATCGCATCAAGAAAACAACTGAACACCTGAACGATCATGTTAAAACAACCCTCATGTTTGCATGTGCTATGCCTCCTGAATGTTATACTTGCCCGTGCTTGAATTAACAATATTTGCCTCAATGTTTGCCTTGGACAGGAAAGGAGATGGTAAGTTGGTAAGTCTCGTCATGTTTCCTCTCATGTTGCACGGCGCACTGTCCGACACGTTAGGCTATTCAATATCTGCATGAAACTGATCCTAAGGTAACTAGAAAGATAACTTAATAGTTGGTGCACGGAACTTATATTACGTGTTTGGATTTGTCGAGCGGGCGAGTAGCTTCCCCACCAGTGCATTCAATGTACTGATAATCCACCAGTTTATGTGCAGGGTGCGGGAGAACCTTGTTCGGTGCGGATGCCTCCAACGTGCGTGCTAAGGCCAGGAGTTTCCTCTGAAGCCTTGCAACGGTGCGTCCGGAACTGAAGCACATATACAAGACATAATGTTGGAGCGTCGCCTGAACATCGCCTGTACATTCATTCCACAGTTGTAGCCACTTGCACGCTTTTACTATTTCAGAGAGAGAGGCTTGAGCGACTTGTAATCTCGGCTATACGCCGCCTGTAACACATGTTTATATCAATAAAAGAGTTGCTTTACTTCAAACTTGTGTTTCAATGCTTCTGCTATATTTGTCGACTCAGTGAACCTGTTACCGATCGCCTATGCGTTCATGACTCCGCTGCACTCGGACAATCTGTGCGACTCTGTGGCTTAGAACTCTTGCCGCCAGCCAATGAACCATGGCCTTGCACAGGCGTGGATCACACTCGTGCGGCATCACTCCCGGATGGGTCAAGCGATCGTTCCGCGGGAGTGCTGGCGAGGGTAATTTCCGCCTAGCGGGAACGGTCGATTTGCCTACGGAAGATCGGGGCGTGACAGACCTCTCGGTGGAAACTGCTGGGGCGGTACGATGGGATCGTGTCTTCGGAGGCATCCTGAACACAGATCAAAAGAAGTCATTACGGCACAAGATACGATATCATCAAAGAAAGACAGTAATATTTCAAAAGAAACAATTTCAGAATAATTAGATTGGAATTGTTCCTAGTCGTGATTGAGTACACTCTCATCCTAGATCCTATATCCTAGAGCAGGCTCGCAGCAGTACTACTAAATCGTTGTACTACCATGATATCGCACTAATTGCGAATCGAGACCTGCATGGGGCTGCCACAAAAAACGTGTCATGATCCGCACCCAAAAAATCGGGCATGAGTCGTGGGTACGTCCAGCCTACGCCGCAGCATCGGCGGTAGAACGCTGTCTAGGTCTACTAACAATCTCACACAATCAATATATATACCTGTCAAGATCTTAACTCTAAACGGAGGAGCAATATCATAAAGATAACACAATACTCAATCACGAATCTAAGCACGATAAGATAACACAGAAGTCTAACAACTATAAAGTCTAAACAACTGCTACTAAAATAACAACAACATCAATAATAATAATACAACATCCTGAATCAAATATAATACAAGGTCTTAATCCAAAACTGGGGACAAACCCGGTGCTAAAAGCTAATAAACAACAACTAAGGTCCTAGTGATCCCGGCTACCAACCCGGAAATTACTCCTAAACTAGGGGGTCCCTGTCTGCACCATCGACAGGCTGAGGTCCATAAAACGTCGGACACCAATCCTCCGGATCCTCTGAAAAATATATCCAGTCAGGATTGGAGCAAGTACACCTCTAACAGCAGTTCCAGTTAAATGATAAAAACTATAAAACAGTTGTAGCAAGTAGCAAGGTGAAGGAAATAAAGTATGAACAAGAAATATATACATATCACTGGTGCATAAAGATAAAGATGCATGAATATCAGAAGCAAGATAAATATGACTGCATGATACAAGAAATCTAAACTAAGATCAAGTATGTGCACAAGAACGGGTAGTGAGTCCAGCAAGAATACATGTAATGAGTCAAGTCCAGAAATATATAAGTGAGACCAGCAAGAAATGCAAGAGAGTCCAGACTAGAAAGAATGAACTCGTGTCTTTGAAATACCTGTTTCGACATGTAAAAGGCTAGGGGTAGTACGGCTCACCACAAACTGGGTGTGCGACTGTGGTGTGTTGTCGTAGGCACCCTAAAATAAAACCTTTACTCTTGAAATAATATGTAGTAGTGAGAGTAAGGATCGTTCCCACGAAGAGTAATTAGTTTGATCTTTATGCTATGTAAAATAAGATTGGGGGAGAGTTTTTTATCAAAAGAAAATTAAGAAGAGCTCAAAACAATTAAAGTATTTAAACAATCAAAGAAATAAATGTTGGTCTCAGTCAACATCCACCATTGGAATCTTAAAACTGATCATCGATGCAAGTATATATTAATTCATACTTTGAATATTCATCGTTGGAATTATTTTCCTATCTCCTTTAGCCACAATTAATTAAAAACAAGCGATCTAATTAACCTTAACTACTAAACAACCCCAGACAAGCGCTAAAGGTTTAATCTAGTAGCATATTAAACTCGATGAGATCGATGAAGCAAAATAACACAAGCACAAGCGGTTGTATTTAATTTTGTCAAAAGTTTTCCTCCTAAGATCTAATAAAACAAAGCAGTTCATTAAATCTTGGTTGCTTCACAAATTAGAGGGATCGAACAATTACGGATTCGATATCTAATTTAGCATTAGATTGTCAGGAATAATAAACTAGTATGCATCCTAGTCATTAAACAAGATAATCATGAAAATATGCATAAGAAAATATTCGATACTCAAAGCACAAATCAAAAATATAAACACAGATTAGATCTCACAAGTTTTTATTCATTCTAAGGCTTCCGTTTCCATCGACCAACAAGACTTTTAGCTCCGCATGTTCAAGAAAACTTCAAAAGAATATTGGAGAAGAGGAAGAAGAGTTGTGTGTTGTTCTTTCCTCCTGATCTCTATCCTTTTTATAGACTCTAAATTAGTGTTTGAAGATCACAATATCTTCCCACAAATCCTCTAATAGTTATAACAACCCAAACAATAAAATAAAATCTTTGAATAAGTTGGGAAATGGTTATTTCAGCTCCACTTTTTGTGCACAACATAGTTGACTCAATCTTCAAGCGTGATTTAGTCCATGATGCAGCCAGAATATCGGGAAACTCAAAATAGAAAAATTGTGCCTCTATCATTTAGCTTTCCGAATCAATTTGGATCAGCTCAATTAGACTTCTGATGAGCAAGTTATGACCATTTTGCTACAAGGTGTTAGAACTGTCCAAAATTGATAATTAGCTCCATTTTGCTTTTGGTGACTCCAATTGCATCCTAGATCAAAATATAAAAGTAATAAGTATCTTTAGACATTAAATGAGCATAAAGGATTATATATTAAGAAATAAAAATATAATATTTTATGTTCTCATCAAATACCCCCACACTTAACCTTTGCTCGTCCTCGGGCGAAACTCTAATTTATTTTTCCAAAAAGAAATCAATGTTGCAATATCATAAAAAAAAAACCAAGCTCTTCAAAACTCATAACATATCATGAACATATATTTTTAAACAACTTCTAATTACTTAGTAGATATTTTTACTTGAAAAATAGAGTAAACTAAATAGGTAGACCCTCAAGGAATAAATACTCAACTCTCATGTGTTTAAAGGTATATATTTCACTCAAATTCATTCCAAAAGAAATGATCTACCATAAGCTTGCATATCTTCTCATTCTCTACCACTGGGATCACATGCATAACCTAAATTATAAGGACTTTTTATGGGTTGTAACGTGGCTTAGGATTAAGGTGGGATATATTTGGGAGTGTAGCTCAAAAGCCATCAAAACTAGTGGAGCAAAATTGAATTGACTCAATCTCAATATAAAACATGTAAAATCAATCACTCCATTTTGTAATATCTTCAATTTGGCTTTTAAAGCATTTAAACAATGTAAAACAACTTCCATCCTTATTTTTATTTTATTTTCTTTCTTCTTCTTTTTTCTCTCTTTTTTTTTAACAATAATGGAACTTAGGAAATTTGAGGATGAAAATATGTTCTATTTTGTGGGTTGTAACCAAACCACAAATTTAGACACCCCCACTCTTATTTTTCCGTACACCCATACATATCATAATGATCAATAATGCTCCACTAGCTTTGCGACTTGGGTAAAGGTATAAATATTATTGGTTGAAAGCTTGTAATGTGGGTATACCAAGAAAAAGGCAACAAAGCTCAAAGGGGTTCAACAAAAAGAAAATTAATTACAAGGTGGGCTATTTGGCTTATGTAACGCATAACAAAGATGGCCTTAATCATGTTCATGCATGCATGTGTCAATATGACCTCGAAGAGAATCAAAGCAAGTTCTAGAGAAACAAATCAGTGGAAGAATATCTCTTATGAAAGAATAATGAGACTGATGTGTCAGTCTAAAGGCTCAAATCCTCACTCGCTTTTGTCTACCAATTTAAATAATACCATTTTCAATAAAAAAAATAACTAGACTAATTAATTCTAAGTTGAAAAAAAATTATTTATTCAATCATGTTATGAATTTTTCAAATTTAGTTTAATCTTACTCACGACATACACAACCAAAAATCATTAAAAACCACAAAAACAAAATCCTTTTATTTAAAAAAAAATCTCAATTATTATTATTATTATTATTATTATTATTATTATTATTATTATTATTATTATTATTATTATTATTATTATTATTATTATTATTATTATTTATTTGTTTTGAGAAAAACACAAACTCAAACTGCTTAAAAAAATTAAATCTTTCCCCCACACTTAAAACAGACATTGTCCCCAATGTATGATTAAATGCAAAGAAAAGACAAAACAACAAAAAATAAAATGCGAGAATAAAAATAAACTTCCCTTGGGTTGCCTCCCAAGCAGCGCCTTTGTTTAATATTGTCGTTGGCTCGACTCTATGCACACTTGATATAACTAGGCAGGAGTTTCAAGTCTAGAATGCATACCTGCAAAACAGAAGGTAAAGGTCTTTTATCATTAATTGGTAACAAAATATATGGAATGTTACCTGACTGTTGTCTTTTTGGAAGATCGTTCAACACTGCAACAGTTTTATGTAAGTGAGTACTCAAAGTTAACTCATATTCTTTCTCAAAATTCTCACTGATGGCAACTTTTACTCCATCTTTTCCATCAAGTTTAAAAACTTCTTTTCCATTAGGTACTACATCGTCGTTAGAAATATTCGTGTCTGCAACGATATTTTCTCTTCTTCTTCTTTTGACGATGCACATGCTTCTTTTTCTGGAATTTCAACTTCTTTACAACTTCTCAAAATGATTGAACTTACAGTTTCTTTTGGATTTACTATCGTTTCAGATGGTAAGTTCTCCAAGCTTTGTGCCTCTAGCTTATTAATTGTAGTTATCATTTGACTCATTTGATTGTTCAAACTTTCGATACTAGCCCTCGTCTCCTGTTGAAATTATAAATTATTAATGGCAATAGACTTAACAATATCTTCTAAAGACATACCAGAATTAGAAGTTTGGCTTGGTTGTAGGTATTGCTGCTTGTATTGCTGGTAACTTGGGCAATTTTGAGTTGCTGGTTGATTTAATTCTGGACTTCCATAGGTGAGATTGGAATGATCTCTCCATCCTATGTTGTACGTGTCTGAATAGGAATCATACTTCATTTCTGGTAGTCCAAGAAAACTATATTCTGTATTCACTTGTTCATTGGACTCCTCTTGGAGAGTTGGACACATATCGGTTGGATGCCCTGATACTAGACAAATCCTACAAGCCTTTGTTGTTTTCATGTTACCTACAACCATCCGACGAACAAGAGAAGTTAAACAAGAAATTTGTTGTTCTAAGAAAGAAATATTTACCTCATCAGCATGCCTAGATGGAAGATCTAGCCAAGTGCCAAATATTTGAGAATTGGCCGCCATTTTCTGTTACCGATTTTTTTTTTTTTTTTTGCTAATAGGCAAAAAATTATTTGATCACAAGAACGAAATAAAGATCACAAAAAGCACAAAAATCAACTAAAATTACTCCCCGGCAACGGCGCCAAAATTTGGCGTGCTGTCGTAGGCACCCAAAAATAAAACCTTTACTCTTGAAATAATATGTAGTAGTGAGAGTAAGGATCGTTCCCACGAAGAGTAATTAGTTTGATCTTTATGCTATGTAAAATAAGATTGGGGGAGAGTTTTTTATCAAAAGAAAATTAAGAAGAGCTAAAAACAATTAAAGTATTTAAACAATCAAAGAAATAAATGTTGGTCTCAGTCAACATCCACCATTGGAATCTTAAAACTGATCATCGATGCAAGTATATATTAATTCATACTTTGAATATTCATCGTTGGAATTATTTTCCTATCTCCTTTAGCCACAATTAATTAAAAACAAGCGATCTAATTAACCTTAACTAGTAAACAACCCCAGACAAGCGCTAAAGGTTTAATCTAGTAGCATATTAAACTCGATGAGATCGATGAAGCAAAATAACACAAGCACAAGCGGTTGTATTTAATTTTGTCAAAAGTTTTCCTCCTAAGATCTAATAAAACAAAGCAGTTCATTAAATCTTAGTTGCTTCACAAATTAGAGGGATCGAACAATTACGGATTCGATATCTAATTTAGCATTAGATTGTCAGGAATAATAAACTAGTATGCATCCTAGTCATTAAACAAGATAATCATGAAAATATGCATAAGAAAATATTCGATACTCAAAGCACAAATCAAAAATATAAACACAGATTAGATCTCACAAGTTTTTATTCATTCCGAGGGTTCCGTTTTCTTCGACCAACAAGACTTTTAGCTCCGCATGTTCAAGAAAACTTCAAAAAAATATTGAAGAAGAGGAAGAAGAGTTGTGTGTTGTTCTTTCCTCCTGATCTCTATCCCTTTTATAGACTCTAAATTAGTGTTTGAAGATCATAATATCTTTCCACAAATCCTTTAATAGTTATAACAACCCAAACAATAAAATAAAATCTTTGAATAAGTTGGGAAATGGTTATTTCAGCTCCACTTTTTGTGCACAACATAGTTGACTCAATCTTCAAGCATAATTTGGTCCATGATGTAGCCAGAATATCGGGAAACTCAAAACAGAAAATTGTGCCTCTATCACTTAGCTTTCCGAATCAATTTGGATCAGCTCAATTAGACTTCGGATGAGCAAGTTATGACCATTTTGCTACAAGGTGTCAGAACTGTCCAGAATTGATAATTAGCTCCATTTTGCTTTTAGTGACTCCAATTGCATCCTAGATCAAAATATAAAAGTAATGAATATCTTTAGACATTAAATGAGCATAAAGGAGTATATATTAAGAAATAAAAATATAATATTTTATGTTCTCATCAGGCTGCTATCATTCCAGATTAGACACAAGGGGATAATTCCAGTAATTCCAGATGGGAATGTTTATATGTCTACTCGAGTATTTCCCTACCCCGAATAGTACAAGTGAATCCAAGACCCGACACGTAAATCAAGTATGAGTCCAGCCAGAAACATGAGTGATGCCTGTAGGTGATGTCAGTAAGTGATTCCAGAATAGAGGCCAGAAACATGAAATATACGTGTCGCAAGTAAATGAATCCAAAAATACTAGTCCGTGTCATGCCAGAAAATCAGATGATACTGTACTAGAAGCTGAATCATAATAATCATCAGATAATGGAAACTATCAGAGAATGTACTCGCTTGACGTCCTGAGCAACTGGCGATCCGAATTGATGTTACAAGGAGCTATTGCAAAAAGCAAGGTTAAACAGGTTTCTAATGAGTTTAAACAGATATAAAATAGCTAAAAACAAGCTTCTAGGATTGTTCTAGGTCAAACGGGTCAAACCGGTAAAATTTTGGTAAAAAGTCAACTATGGGTCCAAAAAGTCAACTTTGGGTCAAATTTAGGTCAAAAGTTGACTTTGGCGGTCAACCGGGTCAACTACGGTCAAACTAGGCTGCCCCTAAAATTCTAGGTCAAAACTAGGTCATTAAGCTAATAAACCCTCAAACTCGCCTCCTTGAGATACCGGGATACCCTCGGTATCCGTTACCTCAACCTACGGCCCGTCTATACCCTCTAAAATATATACCAGCACTGTTTGATAAATTCTTCTCTTGATGGCGTAAAAGCCGAGAGGTTAGAAGGTTTGCCACTTGTTTTTCCTTGCGGTGATTGCAAGGACCATCTGTCTCATCGTAGAGGGGAGATGTATTTTTACGTGCGGGGCGCGTTTGGAATTTCTGAATTGGCGCTGAGGCATTGTCAGAAATTTTGTCTGCCACGTCACAGACGGGAGACAAAGTTTTACGCGCAGGGCGCAGAGTAGACTTCTGGATTGGCACTGAGGCATTGGCACTGAGGCATTGCCAGAAGCTTTGTCTGCCGCGTCACAGACGGGAGACAAAATTTTACCCGCAGGGCGCAGAGTAGACTTCTGGATTGGCACTAGGGCACTGCCAGAAGCTTTGTCTACCATGTCACAGACGGGAGACAAAGTTTTACATGCAAGGCGCAGAGTAGACTTCTGGATTGGCACTGAGGCACTGCCAGAAGCTTTGTCTGCCGCGTCACAGACGGGAGACAAAGTTTTACGCGCAGGACACGGAGTAGACTTCTGGATTGGCACTAAGGCACGGCCAGAAGCTTTGTCTGCCATGTCACAGACGGGAGACAAAGTTTTACACACAGGGCACGGAGTAGACTTCTGGATTGGCACTAAGGCACTGCTAGAAGCTTTGTCTGCCATGTCACAAACGGGAGACAAAGTTTTACGCGCAGGGCGCACAGGTTGCGATGTCACAACCTTGTTGATCAGAGAGAGAGAGAGTCCTCAGGAATGGTAGAGGATGTCCGGGGCATCCATACTTTACGCAACTTCCTGTTGTCTTAGACAGAGAGGGAATGAGAGCTACCCCTGCTCGAAGCATGTCTTCGTAAGCCGATTGATCGAATTGGACGACCAGAGTCTTCTTCGTTGATCCTACAAATACAGCATCGTGTTGAGCAATGGCTTTCTCATCAGATGAGAAAGTAGTCCCCAGCAGAGTCGTCATCTTATGTTTGATAATAAACGAAAGAAATTGAAACTAGGTTTATACGAAACCCTTTCTTTGTTTACAAACAAGAAAAAGAAGTACAATTAATCCTATATGAGGATGTTAAGTACAAAAAATTAATTCTGGGGAAATATTGCTATAGGATCTGATCTGCGATCGATCACTTTGTCCCTTGGACCACACGATGACGAAGAAGTATTGTAGAAGACAAAAAAGAAGCTTCAAAGACTGCAGGAGGGATTGAACTCTCGTTGCCTAAGTAGTCAATTAACACTCTCTGGATATACTCTCTCTTCTTGAAAAAATCCTCGACCTTCGACCTTTTCTTCGACCCTTTTTACCCCCCTGGACCTCCATGGCCGGAGGTCTCGATTTATAGAGTTCAGCAACAGTCGGTGTAGAAACTGAACAGTGGAGAGAGCTGCACCTTTTATGCGGCGGTTATAATAACTGCTACCCACGTATGAATGATCTCCTGAATCGGCGTGTGACGCGTGTCCCATTATGAGGTAATGCGTATAATCGCTCGTCGAAGATCACGGCATGCAAGCCACGTAGATAACTGCCCCTTGCGTAGAGATGTTTGGCATAAAAGCTAAATAACTGTCTCATTGGCATAAAAGCCAAATAGTTGTTCTGATGGCGTAAAAGCCAAGTAGGCGTAGAAGCTGAATAATTGTCAAGTTGGCATAGAAGCCAAATAGATGTTATGTTGGCGTAGAAGCCAAGTAGCTATCATGTTGGCGTAGAAGCCAAGTAGCTGTCATATTGGCATAGAAGCCAAGTTCTGCGTAAAGCTTGATGATGTATGGATAGATAACCAGCGTAAAGATAGCCAATTATCCTTCTTTGGCTGAGGTTTTGAGTGTGTTCTGGGCCAGATAGCCTTATCACGCACCTTTACAAATATAGCCTGAGTTGGCGTATTTCGAGGAGATACCATACGGCGTACTCCTATAGCTGAAAATAGCCAGATCGGCGTAATATACGGGGATGGTGATGTGGACGTATTAGCCCTAATTATAGCTCACCCAGTCAAAAAGTAGAACCAAATCTCGTGCATTAAATGCAGAGATCTGCCCCCATCTGGCGCATTAATTGCAGAGACGTGCCTCAAGTTCTGTATGAAGAACAGCTTTTGATGTGGCGGTTGATTTTGTCACATCCTGAGCGTAAAGCTCACGTCTGCCTGTGTAGAATAGGCAGCGTATTCCTTGAATGCGTAATTGATGTCTTATATCAAGGGTTATGTCACTAGACGACAGTCTGGAGTTCTGTGCAGAGTTATCATTACAGCCGTCCTCTCGATCGCTGTGCAGTACTCTTTGTCAGGAGTCAGGTTCACTGCTTCAACTGACAAGTTCATTCGAGGAATACGAAGAGTTCCTCGTACAACTTTTCGCTGCATTAAAAGCAGACAGGTTTTACGTCGAAGTGGCGATGTAGCAACCTTTCTACGCCGAAGCAGTTTGGAAAGACTGCTTTACGCGGGTTGTTCTGGAGCTATGTTTTACCCTGAAATAGCGTTTAAGCTCTGCTGTACGCCAATGGATCTGAAATCATGTTTTACGCCATCCAGTGCTGGAGCTCTGTTTTACGCGGGCTTCCTGCATGTTGAGGGTTTTACGCGTATGATTCCCAGCGTATTTTTCATGCTTCTACAAGACCCCCTTCAAAGTTTTCAATTTCCTCGAAATTTGAAACACTTTGAATGAAGCATAAAACGGTCAAGTTTGACTCGTTCTGCGAGGCTGATTTCTCGACAAATTTTTAGGAGTTTGTTGGGATTCGGTGTGTTCTCCTCTGCCTATATAAAGGCGAATGGGTTAACCTGTTTTTCCCATACTTCCTTCACCACAAAGAGATGGTTGCCGAGCTTCATCGGGTTGACTTGAGAAAGAAGAAGATCATGTTCTTCCAGCATGTAAGGAGCCATAAAAAGAGGCATCTTCGAGCAAATGTCATCTGTAACGATGGATCATGGAAGAATATCATAGCTTCCTTTGCTCGGGATGATCAGTAATTTTATATGGCGATTCGTCCAGGAGAGAGGAAGGGTCGTATTGGACCACACAGCTTGCAAGCTGTATTTTATCCCATCATGATGCTGGACGATGGTAGGCAGTCTGGCCCTGTCTTCCAGTATTGTGTTGGGTCTAAACCCCTAACACAATTTCTAGGACATGCCTGCCATGGCGTATGGAGGGTAGGCTTGCAAAATTGATACATGCCCAATTTTGTATCCTCCCGCCATTAATCATTTTCTTGTTAATCGGTCGCGGAAGCTGATTAACTGCTATAGAAGACGAAAAAGATATACACAAATATGAGAACCTGGCAAAACAGATTCTTGGTGTGATCTTAAATAAAAATGAGAAACTTTTTGTAGAAAAAGGATTTCTATTATATGTAATCATGAAGATGAAAAACCCTTTGTAGACTGGATTTCCATCATATGTAATCATGATTAATAAATTTGTCTTCTTTTACGCGTCTGATGATTTGCCATATTTACTGTGAGGAAGTCTGAATAGTGTGCAACTTCGGCACGTCTGAATAATTTTATGCCGACTCCGATAAAAGAGTATCTGATCTCGTCCCATCTTTTACGCGTAGCAGAAGACGCGTAGAAAACTCCTTAGCATTTAAGTTTAAGATCCAAACTGTCATGCTGTTTTGGACGAGGAGTCGCGTAGAATTCTGAACTGTCACTTCTCTGATACGAAGAATTCTTGTTCAGATCATCATCTTCACGAATGGTTTTTCCGAAAATCCCTTGAAAAAGGGCGAGAAATGTCTGTCAACTAAGCCATCCTTGAACTTTTGTAAAATATTCTGACTGGACTTTGGGTGAACTTCCAATCGACCCAAGAAGAAGAGTCATCTTCAATGCTGAACTCTGTGTATTTCAGGCACTTGGAATGTTTTGTAGCAAAAAAGAAGCATCTTCTGCGTAAACCCTTGTAATTGGCCGTCTGTAGCTTTCGAGCATAGAATTCTAGATTTGTAGCCTCTGAGCGTAAAATTGTAGGTTTGTAGCCTCTCGAACGTAAAAGCTCCTGAGCGTAAAAGCATCTGAGCATAAAATCAAAGACTTATAGCTTCTGAGCGTAAAACCATAGATTTGTAGCCTCTGAGCGTAAAAACTCCTTAGCGTAAAATCATAGATCTGCTCTGCGCGTAAATTCTGGATCCACTGACTGTCCGTCTTCTTTTCTCAAATGATAGGCTGACGTGGTCCCAAATCATAACCGAATATTAAATATCGGATTTGGTTAGGAATTCGAAGAGTTATTCGAACTCTATAAATAGCCCAAGGTCTTGAGAGAGAAAATTTTTATCTGTCTTCACGAAACCCTTGCTTTCCAAGAACCCTTCTTCTTCGTCTCTTTCTTGAGAACTCAGAATTGTCATGGCACCTAAAAAGGCTTCCACTGTTAAGGGAAAGAAGGTCGCTTCCTCTTCTCGTTCCACTGCTCAAGTACGAGCAACTTCCATTAGGCTGAACGAGCCTCGATCGGAACACAGTGCTCCACCGTCGAGCTGTGCTCCGGACATTACAGGTAAGGACTTCGGGAGAAAAAAAATCCTTCGCATACGTTGTACGTGCACGCGCAAGGTCATCTTTTGTGCTGAGAGCCTCTTTGAGGAGGAGGATGTACGGAGATGTTTTATTGTTACACGCACATTCCTAATGTGTCGACGTAAAAACTTCATATTTTTGTAGTCTGGCGTAAAAACTCAAACTGTCAAAATTTGTCGTATACTGCAAACTTTGAATTTTACAAACTGGATATGAATTCCGGCGTAAAAAAATTCAAATTTTGTCAATCTGGCGTAAAAGCTCAAACTGTTAGATTTTGGTGTATATTGCCAAACTTGAATTTTACGTCTCGAAAATAAGTTCAGCGTAAGACTCAAGTTTTTGCAGTCTTGGCATAAAAGCTCAGACTGATAATCCTTGGCATAAACTGCAAGAGTGTATCGTCTAGTATAGAAACTGACTTATTTTTTTGCATTTTGTAGTGGACTTGCAGATCCCTCTTTTAGATGAGGTAATGGGCTCTGCTGCCGGGATGCTAAACTCGAACTATTTGGAGGACTTGTCGCATGTGACATTCCCCATTTCTGGAGCCAATTATCTTGAAGAAAGGGGAACCTTAATCTCGTCCCAAAGAGAACGCATGCTGCTGAGTATGATCAGTGGGGAGCCCCTGACACACATAGACGGGACGGAGTATAAGAAGCCAGGCTTCTTGTTCGGGGATGTTATCGACAAATAGTCCCAGACTAAACCCAAGAAGGAGGATTGGGTGTTTACTGCTGAGGGCACGATCATGTATCTGCCCCGGATGCTCAGGGATTACCCTATCTCTGCGTTCTTCCATGCCACACATCCTAGGAAGATGGTATGGACCCCGACTCCCGATCTTCACGGACGACCGGGGAAGATCTTATACAACAAGGAATACGGCCGGGGGGCCTATATGAGCCGTCCTTCGGGCCCTGTTATGCCCTTTAGGGGATTGCTGTCGGGTAGTGTCCCGAGTGAGGACACTTCGCTGATCCAGCCGGTTCAGATATCGACCTTCTGCAATGACTTTATGGGGCAGGAAGGAATGTACCCCAGGGTCAACCCTTGGACCAGTGGATGGCTTAGCCCGGGGAATCTTCGATGGGCCAGTTTGACTGCCTGGGCCCTGAAACACTTCCAGATGGAGCTGGAAAGTATTAGCATGTTCGCGGCTGTGAGCGCCACAAGTGTTGGGCTGCCTATCAACCCTAACTTGTTCTTAGCCTTGATGGAGCGATACAACTCGCTCACTGGGACTTTTGCCACTCCGCTGGGTGAGTTGGGCTTAGCCCTTCATAAGATGGCAGAGATTTCAAAGCTGCCAATGGGGGACGCTCCTTATGAAGAGTACGTCCCTACAAATAGGGAGTTGAGGAATACAAACCCTCGGGCAGTGGCAGTATATCAGGAGCTGATGTGCCACTATCTTGCATGTACCACTTTCTACAAGGAGCCCTCTGATTTGGCTTACATCAACAAGTGGGCAACCTATCTCTTCTTCCACCAGGCCAGAAATATTAAGCCGGACAAGGTGGTAGATAGCCGAGATAGGCCCTTGAACCTCCTGAGCATGCTCAATGCTAACACGGTCGATGACCATATTAAAGACGCAAGGGCTCCAGATCATATTTTTGACGAGGAGATAGAGGGTTACCCTACAGGCACAAAAGCCTTCAGTTATATGAGGCATTGTCGTAAGCCTCTGTCAAGGGAAGCTCAATTGGCTGGCTTCCTCTCCGTCTGGCTTTGCCGCTGGGTAGTGCCCGGCATCGCGTCTGCAGATCGCATCCATCGCAACACCTTATGGCCTGTAATGCGTTTGGTGTTCGGAGCAAGACTGGGCCTGCTTCCTGGTATGGTATGTAGAATACAAGCAGGCCTGAGGGCCCTTACTGATGGGCTGCTAGCTGATGATACGCAGCGTGAAAGCTTTCCCCGAGTGGAATTACCATTCCTATACTTGATGGGATGGTTAGTTCTTCACAACACCAGGGTGATGTCTCCCGGTCCTGCCAGCGGTTCAGGAAATAACTTCTTTTTAATTACAAGAATTCCTCTTGGAACGTGGCGACCGTCATAGATTGCCAGCGGGCGTTAAATGTTGCCCACAGCAGAAAGCTCTTCTGTATCGTCCCCCCTGTACATATTAATCAACAGGGGAAGAAACTTAAGGATGGGGGCCATGGGAGGACCATTCTTTCTCCTGAAGCCTTCTACTGGTTGGTCTGCATTAGACATTCCTATTTGCTGTACAGAAGCGATGACCACTGCTACCTGGAACCTTATTTGCCCAGTCGATTTGCCAGGCAGTTTGGGTACGACCAGTTGCATGTGGGGAATGCCATTACCAGCTTCAAGTCCAAAGGTGGACTTATTGATGGAGCCAGAGGATGGCGGTACTTCATTACGGGCTGTACTAGTGCAACTTTTGTTGTGCCCACGACTTCTCTCTCTATGGAGTTGCGCAGTCTGCACTCGTACGCACAGTTATATGCATCCATCAATAGCTTCCATCGCAATTTTGATGTGCATGGAAGTTTTAGGATGCCCTCCCATAGGTCTAGTGGAAGGAAGAAGATTCCGTCTGTTTCCTCGGATGAGAATGAAGACACCACCGGGGCAGACGAGTTCTTGTTAACAATACCGAGAGGCATAATAGCTCCGCCGGTAGAGCCTCTCATTATCCCCCAGAAATGGAAGGCTTCGACTCTGAAAGAGCCTTTCCCCCGCAAGAAGAAGATTGCCAGAGGTCCAAAAAGGGCTTCCACCAGGGGGACTTCTAGGAGCGAGCCTGTCGTCTCCCTTGTTGGGGATGATTCTTTGATCAGAGGTCCTTCGACTTTTAGAGAGGGAACCTCCATAATTCCGGCTGACAGTGCCGGAGATTCTTTGCTCGAGATCGTTGCTGCTACTACTGCTTTTGGTAGTGCTACGAGATCACCTTCGCAATCGAGCATATTAAGGATACCTTTATCCAAACAAATAATGGGAGTAACCCCTACTTTGTCTGTAAGTATTTCCAGTGAGATTCCATCCGTTGAGCCTCGAGTGGATCTTGGTGAAGACTGGGAAGACTACCCGCCAGTGTCAGTTGGTGCACCCTCTTCTCCAGGTATGATAGCTTGTCTAGCATCATTAAGAGATGATTTAGCTATTCAGGCCGCGGACGTGACATATATACCATCAGCCATAGGTAAATATTGTCTTTACGCCTTTTTTAGGAAAATTAACATCAAATTGATATTAACTTTCTCTTGTCTTCTTCAGGTGAAGACATCTCAGGGGAGGGCGGAGTTGATGCAACCTTTGACTTTGTTGCGGATACTGCCGATGAAACGACGGTGTTTGATACCGAAGGGGCATGCTTTGACGCTGTCGATCCTTCGTCCGTAATGTTTTCGAGTGTCGTCTCGCCAACAGCAGTTCAGATATCTTCAGAGGAGGATGAGCCCATCATCGCGACTGTGCCTCCTTCGTTGAGTACGCCAGCAACTTCTACCGTTGCTGGTGTTCATTCTTTTGTAACACCATCTGTAGAGGCAACGGCCATGGCAACATCCTCCGCGGTCATTCCTGGAAGGAGATTTCTTGGTATCGCAGCCACTCCTAGCGTGCATCCGGTCTTCGATATGCTGATTGAACAATATACCAGCCTATTCTACCGCAGTTTGAAGGAGTTGATTTCCATGGTGCTGGAGAAGAACTTGAGCTTCGATAATCTGCTGACGTCCTCCCAGCTTGTGATAGCGCCGATCAGAAATTTCAATGACCCTGGGAGAGCTGATGCACTGGAGAAAATAGTTAATGGTTTAGAACAACCCATTAACGAATATTTAAAGCTATCTCGAGGCAACATCGACGATATGATTCAGGCCGAGTATGACTCCTTGACTGCGAAGCTTGCTGAATAGATGGAATGCTTGAATAAATCCATCTAGACACAGCAGGAGGAGATGGATGCAGGGCAGGCCATCTTGGAGGAGGTTATTCCTCATCTAACGAAGTGCGAGGTCGAACATGAGGAAAATGAAGCGAGGGTCCACAAATTGGAAGCTAAACTTGCTCAGGAAAAGGAGTGGGCTCTCAAGTCGTCGGCGGCTCGAGATGTGCTGAAGGGCCAAGTGGCTACAGCTCAGCAGAACTTGGTTCATGCGGGCGTCATCCGTGCTGGTTTTATTGAAGCTCGGTCCGAACTATCCCTCCTGAACGATGATGAGGTACGACTGGAGCGGGCTCGCGCTAACATCTTGGGAATGAGAGGATGGCCGCTTTGGCGCAGCAGATTCATGATTTGACTGCTCCTCCCCAATGATGTACTTTTTACTTTTCTATGTAATTTGCTCTTCCCGGAGATAATAAAGAGACTTTATCTGACTTTGTGGACACATCATTTTTGAATATAAATAATAGGCTAGGGTGAAAGTGATATCAGAGGTAATATGGACGTGATATACTTTCGATAAGCTTCAGCTGGATATATCTATTCAGAGGTTATATGGACATGATAGAATATGATCCAACTAAATTTGTATACAAAACACTATCAGAGGTAATATGGACGTGATAGGTTTTGAAGTTCCAAATTAGTAAAACATATCTATTCAGAGGTCATAAGAACATGATAGAATATGCTCCAACCAGTCTTTGTACGTAGTATCGTCAGAATAAGATCTTCACCATACTCCTTTTGAGCAAGGAAGATTAAGCGTAGTACCTCTTCAGGAATTTGCCGTTGATAGGAGCCATTATCAGTTCTCCGTTAGGCTTGGCTAATATGTAAGCGCCGTTTGAAAACGTCATTTCAATCACATAAGGGCCCTCCCATTTGGGCTGAAATTTATCCTTACTCTTATGCATGATGATCATTGGCCTCTTCACAGCTAAAACTAGCTCGCCAACTTTGAACACTCTGTCACGCCCCGATCTCCCTTAGGCTATTTTGGCCGTTCCCGCTAGGCGGGAATCACCCTCGCCAGCGCTCCCGCGGAACGATCGCTTTGACCCATCCGGGCGTGATGCCGCACGAGCGTGATCCACGCCCGTGCAAGGCCATGGTTCATTGGCTGGCGGCAAGAGTTCTAAGCCACAGAGTCGCACAGATTGTCCGAGTGCAGCGGAGTCATAAACGCATAGCGATTTGATAACAGGTTCACTGAGTCGACAATATAGCGGAAGCATTGAAACACAAGTTGAAGTAAAGCAAGCTCTTTTATTGATATGAACAGGGTTACAGGCGACGTATAGCCGAGATTACAAGTCGCTCAAGCCTCTCTCTCTGAAACAGTAAAAGCGTGCCAAGTGGCTACAACTGTGGAATGATTGTACAGGCGATGTTCAGGCGACGCTCCAACATTATATCTTGTATATGTGTTTTAGTCCCGGACGCACCGTTGCAAGATTTCAGAGGGAACTCCTGGCCTTAGCACGCACGTTGGAGGCATCCGTACCGAACGAGGTTCTCCCGCACCCTGCATACAAACTGGTGGATTATCAGTACATTGAATGCACTGGTGGGGAAGCTACTCGCCCGCTCGACAAATCCAAACACGTAATATAAGTTCCGTGCACCAACTATTAAGTTATCTTTCTAGTTGCCTTAGGATCAGTTTTATGCAAATATTGAATAGCCTAACGTGTCGGGCAGTGCGTCGTGCAACATGAGAGGAAACACGACGAGACTTACCAACTTACCATCTCCTTCCCTGTCCAAGGCAAACATTGAGGCAAACATTGTTAATTCACGCACGGGCAAGTATAACATTCAGGAGGCATAGCATATGCAAACATGAGGGTCATTTTTAACATGATCGTTCAGGTGTTTAGTTGTTCTTGATGCGATGCAGTGACTCGCACGCCGATAGCCGCTAAGCGAGGATGACTTATCTATATGAACGTTTGTCGCTGGCATAGCCATAAAGGACCGTTTAGTCTTTGAACAAGGATGGTGTGCAACGAAGCACGTGAGGCGCTACACGCCATCCTGTCCGCACGTGAGACTATCGTGAGTTCCATCCGGATTGGATCGATCCCAGTGCCCCGGTGACCGCCCTGGAACAAGATCCGAAGATCACCTTTTTATAAGTTGTCCGCGACATGCAGGTCAGGGTCGGTTTCAAATCCACAACTTGAATAATAATCCATGATTCGTGATCTGAACGAGTGTTTGCTCCAAGAGCTGAGATTCGTTCATTACGTGACGTGATTCTCGTTTAGATATGAACTTGATGTGATTATCATTCAGTTGTCACGTTAAAGGATTCACGTTCAGTATTCGTTACCCTGATGCGTGCCCCTGGTTCGGGGATTGCCTTGGCGACCTAATGGTCCCGGATACTTGCAGGTTCATTCAGGCACGGAACGACTATGTAATAGTCTCCGGGGGTTTGGATGAAAACACGGTTAAATTCAAGCAGACAAGCATGCGTTTCTAAGGAATATAAGCAGGCATGTTTGCTCGGACCCGAAGGTAAGCCGAGAGGTAAAACCGTTAGGGACTTAGCATGCAAAGGTCTGAATATAAACAGTATTTCATTTTTTCCATGTTCTAGCAAGCAATACAAATTGGGATTATTCCCTTAGCTAGGTGCGTTGGATTTATTAGCATGCAGGGGGTGATTCATCTAGCGACTAGCATAAATATTCCACATTTTATGTGTGCTGGCTAAGCAAAGACAAGTTCACCGTAGCCACCCACGTTAGCGATGATTCGCCTCGGTAGAGCGATACGTCAAGCGAGCCTCTGAAAGCCTAAGCCGAATTCCTGTGGGGACAAGTCTGGATATCCTTTGCTTCTCATTGAGGCAAAGCGGGTCGGGACAGCTGCACGATTGCCGTTTGAGACGACAGGCCGCTTGAGCGGAACGGGGTGTTACATTCTACCCAACTTAGAAAAAGTCTCGTCCTCGAGACTTACTAAGGATAAACAGTGATCTAGGGTCGAGGCAATCCTAGACAAGTCATTACACTTGTTTATTTGGATCTTCACTTGCACAAGCGTCGAAATCAGCATATCGCTTAGACTGGATCGTGCGCACTTTCGAAGTGCACTTCTAGCGTGAACACGTCAACCAGCTTAGTGATAGCAAAGTCTTAGCACTCGAGTTTTACCTTTTCTTAAGTCTTGAATGGTGCACTATTTCAAGGCATCCCTCGAATAGATGCATTCAACCAAACTTAGAGTTAGTGAAATCGGACAAGCTACTAGCGATACTCTCGAAGGGTCTGCACAGGTTGGCACAAAGGCCACTCGCAGCATACAACCAGACAAGCAAGCATATCATTCAAAACGCATTTTGAAAGTATTTAGACTTATTGTTGGACCTTCACATCGAGGCATTGAGAGAGAGAGCGTGCACATAACCCACGAACGAGCTTTCGAAACAGAGATATCGAATGGAAGGCCAAAAGCATAGAAGCCAGGCTCTGATACCAACATGTCACGCCCCGATCTCCCGCAGGCTATTTCGGTCGTTCCCGCTAGGCGGGAATCACCCTCGCCAGCGCTCCCACGGAATGATCGCTTTGACCCATCCGGGCGTGATGCCACACGAGCGTGATCTACGCCCGTGCAAGGCTATGGTTCATTGGCTGGCGGCAAGAGTTCTAAGCCACAGAGTCGCACAGATTGTCCGAGTGCAACGGAGTCATAAACGCATAGCGATTTGATAACAGGTTCACTGAGTCGACAATATAGCGGAAGCATTGAAACACAAGTTGAAGTAAAGCAAGCTCTTTTATTGATATGAACAGGGTTACAGGCAGCGTATAGCCGAGATTACAAGTCGCTCAAGCCTCTCTCTCTGAAACAGTAAAAGCGTGCCAAGTGGCTACAACTGTGGAATGATTGTACAGGCGATATTCAGGCGACGCTCCAACATTATGTCTTGTATATGTGCTTCAGTCCTGGACGCACCGTTACAAGGTTTCAGAGGAAACTCCTGGCCTTAGCACGCACGTTGGAGGCATCCGCACCGAACGAGGTTCTTCCGCACCCTGCATACAAACTGATGGATTATCAGTACATTGAATGCACTGGTGGGAAAGCTACTCGCCCACTCGACAAATCCAAATACGTAATATAAGTTTCGTGCACCAACTATTAAGTTGTATTTCTAGTTGCCTTAGGATCAGTTTCATGCAAATATTGAACAGCCTAACGTGTCGGACAGTGCGCCGTACAACATGAGAGGAATCACGGCGAGACTTACCAACTTACCATCTCCTTCCCTGTCCAAGGCAAACATTGAGGCAAACATTGTTAATTCACGCACGGGCAAGTATAACATTCAGGAGACATAGCATATACAAACATGAGGGTCATTTTTAACATGATCGTTCAGGTGTTTAGTTGTTCTTGATGCGATGCAGTGACTCGCACGCGGATAGTCGCTAAGCGAGGATGACTTATCTATATGAATGTTTATCGCTGGCATAGCCATAAAGGACCGTTTAGTCTTTGAACAAGGATGGTGTGCAACGAAGCACGTGAGGCGCTACACGCCATCCTGTCCGCACGTGAGACTATCGTGAGTTCCATCCGGATCGGATCGGTCCCAGTGCCCCGATGACCGCCCGTGGAACAAGATCCGAAGATCACCTTTTTACAAGTTGTCCGCGACATGCAGGTCAGGGTCGGTTTCAAATCCACAACTTGAATGATAATCCATGATTCGTGATCTGAACGAGCGTTTGCTCCAAGAGCTGAGATTCGTTCGTTACGTGACGTGATTCTCGTTCAGATATGAACTTGATGTGATTATCATTCAGTTGTCACGTTAAAGGATTCACGTTCAATATTTGTTACCCTGATGCGTGCCCCTGGTTCGGGGATTGCCTTGGCGACCTAATGGTCCCGGATACTTGCAGGTTCATTCAGGCACGGAACGACTACGTAATAGTCTCCCAGGGTTTGGATGAAAACACGGTAACATTCAAGCAGACAAGCATGCGTTTCTAAGGAACATAAGCAGGCACGTTTGCTCGGACCCGAAGGTAAGCCGAGAGGTAAAACCGTTAGGGACTTAGCATGCGAGGGTCTGAATATAAGCAGTATTTCATTTTTTCCATGTTCTAGCAAGCAATACAAGTTGGGATTATTTCCTTAGCTAGGTGCGTTAGATTTATTAGCATGCAGGGGGTGATTCACCTAGCGACTAGCATAAATATTCCACATTTTATGTGTGCTGGCCAAGCAAAGACAAGTTCACCGTAGCCACCCACCTTAGCGATGATTCGCCTCGGTAGAGCGATACGTCAAGCGAGCCTCTGAAAGCCTAAGCCAAATTCCTGTAGGGACAAGTCTGGATATCATTTGCTTCTCGTTGAGGCAAAGCGGGTCGGGACAGCTGCACGATTGCCGTTTGAGATGGCAGTCCGCTTGAGCGGAACGGGGTGTTACACACTCTCTCCTTTACTTTTTGATTAAAAGCTCTGGAAATGCGTGCCTGGTAGAACACAATACGCTGCTGAGCTTGAAGGCATTTCTCGTCTAATCCTTCTAGCTCTTGAAGCCATAGTCGATCATTATTTTTCTGAGTCAACTCATTAGCCACTGCTATTCTGAGTGATAGAATTTAGATTTCAATGGGGAGAACTGCTATACACCCGTAGATTAATGAGAATGTGGTACAACCCGTCGGTGTTCATACCGTAGTGCGGTATGCCCAGAGGCACTCTCCCAGCTTCTCATTCCAATCTCTTTTGTTCGAAGAGACGAACTTTTTTAAGAGTTTGATGATGGTTTTGTTGAAGGCTTCCGCCAAACCATTAGCAGCCGAATTGTATGCCGTAGAGGCCATATTTTGTATCCGATTCTTATCGCAAAATCGGTGAAATGCTTGGCTGATGAATTGAGGCCCATTGTCATGAATTATCCTTCGGGGTATCCCAAAGCGATAAATGACATGGTGTTTGATAAAGCTGATCACTTTGGATGTCTTTACTTCAGCAAGGGGAATTGCCTCCGCCCATTTAGAGAAGTAGTCGGTGATAGCCAATATGAACCGATGTCCTCTAGAAGATGACGGGTGAATAGGACCAATGATATCCGTTCTCCATGCTTCAAAGGGTCATGATGTAATGGTAGGATGTAGATACTCAGAAGGCTGATGTATAAAATTCGCATAAACTTGACAGGCTTTGCATTGTCATGCATATTTTACTGCATCTGCTATCATAGTAGGCCAGTAGTAGCCCATCCTCCTTATACAATCCTGTAACTTAGGACCGGATTAATGTGCTCCACATAAACCGTCGTGAGCTTCGCGGATAACCCGCTTTGCATCATCATCGGAGAGATATCGTAACACGGCGATATAGACATTGTGAAGAAGCATCAAAATAGAAGCGTAATGATCGTCTTTTGATAGACGCTGCTTATTTAGGATCCTCTGGTAAGAATCCATATGCCACAAAATCTATAAAGGGACTTCTCCAGTCTCTTTCAGGAGGAACCGTGTTTACAGCGTAGCTACGTTCTATGTGAAAATTATTTTTCACACAGAACAGATCTTTGTTGAGAAGAATCACTGAATTCTGCCTCCTTATAGGAATAGCTAGATCTGCAGCTAGACTGGCCAGAGCATCAGCTTCCAAATTTTGAGATCGGGGTACGTGCTCTAGGAAGAATCTTTTGAAAGATATTGCAATCTTGATCGTTGCTTGGTGATAAGGAATGAGGTCTGGATTACTGACTTCATATATTCCTCTGACCTGATTGACGATTAGCAGAGAATCACCAAAAGCTTCCAGGTATTCAAGATCCAATTCTTTAGCGACTTGAAGCCCGATTAATAGAGCGTTATACTCTGCCACATTATTATAGCAGGGTTCGCTAAGAGAATATGCTCGATAGATGACGAGTTTATCAGGAGTCACCAGGACAATTCCTACTCCTGAAACTACGTTTCCCCTGGGACCAGTCCTGGAGGCACCATCAAAGAATAGCTGCCATATATCACTTTCCATTGCGGAATTACATTCTGCAACTTCGTCGGGAATGTCCTCGTATAGTTTAGAGGTTTTCGAAATTGGATGAGTAGCTAAGAAATCAGCCAAGGCTTGACCTTTGATGGACTTCTGAGGGACGTACACCATATCATACGGTGTTAATAACATCGCCCAAGTCGCGAGTCAGGAATTAAGAACACTCGGCTTGTTCATCAACACTCGAAGAAGATTGATTCTGGAGATGATATGAATAGTTTGGCCTGTGACGTAATGTCGCATCTTCTGAATGGCGAACATTAGGGCCAAGCATTCTTTTTCCACTGGATTGTACCGGTGTTCAGCTCCGACCATCATCCTGCTTAAGTAGTAGATAGCATGTTCATAACCCTCATTATTCTTCTGTGCGAGGAGAGCTCCCAAAGAATGATCCATTGCTCAAACATACAGCAAAAATGGTCTTCCTATGACGGGAGGCACCATAACTGGAGGATTAGTGAGATAGCATTTGATATCATTAAACGCTTGCTGACAGGCTTCGTCCTATATGAATAACACACCTTTCTTCATCAGGCGAGAAAAAGGTTGACATCTCCCAGAGAGGTTGGATATAAATCTCCTGATATAAGCCAGACGACCTTGAAATCCCCTGAGTTCCTTCAGATTACGGGGTGGTTGCATCTCTAGGATAGCCTTCACTTTATCAGGGTCCACTTGAATGCCTTTAGCGGTAATGACAAATCCCAGGAATTTGCTACTGGATACACCAAGAAAGGACTTTGTAGGGTTCATTTTGAGTTGATGTTGGTGCATCAACTCGATCACTATCTTCAAGTCTTGGATGTAATTATCCTTGAGGCAGCTTTTGACAGCAATATCATCTACGTAATATTCCACTATTTTGCATAAGTGCTCATGGAATATCTTACTCATAGCTCGCTGATATGTAGCCCTGGCATTCTTCAATCCAAAGGGCATGACTGTGTAGCAATATACCCCCAGAGGTGTCCGGAAGGCAGTATGCTTCTCATCTTCAGGATTCATCTTAATCTGATTATATCCTGAGAATCCGTCCATGAAAGACATGCGCTCAAAACCGCATGTATTATCTATCATGACGTCTGTAATGGGAAGAGGGAACTCATCTTTAGGGCATGCCGCATTCAGATCTCAGAAATCGATGCAAATACGCACTTTCCCACTTTTCTTCATGACCGGGACAACATTGGCGACCCAGTCAGGATGTTGTTCTTCCCGGATGAACCTGCAGGCTATCAACTTCTTGATTTTAGCTTCGATGGCATCCATCATATCCGGGCGAAACCGGCGTTGGTGCTGCTTTACAGGTTTTGAATTGGGCAGTATGTTGAGCTTGTGGGTAGCCACTTTTGGATCAAGACCTGGCATATCCTCATAATTCCACGCAAAAACATCGATATATTATTTTATCAGCTGGATCATCTCTTCCCTTTCTTCTTCGGAAAGATTATTACTGATAAATATCGGCTTTGGTGAAAGTTCATCCCCAACATCGATCTGGATAACTTTATCTTTAGTGGGCGGTTCTCTCTGCTCGAAATAGAGTTCCCATTGTGTATCCATTTGCTAAGCCCAGGATTCATCTTTGAATGGTTCAGATTCTTGTTCCTCTGTTTCTAAAGAATCTGTCGACACCATATTTACTGATAATACCTGTTCGAGTTCAGCTTCTGAATCAGAGGATGACAAATCGTCTTGAAGAGAGGAAATGGTCTCCTCAATTGATTCAGAGTTATTAGAAGTTGCAAGATGTGTGGTATACCCTAACCCAAAACGAGTTCGTTGATAGTAGGGATTACCATGCAACGGCATTCGCCTGCCTTTCCCATAGTTGAGTCCTGGTTCTGACTTCAAGTCATAACCCATACTTTGCATAATCTTCAAAGCTTGTGGGCTATATCTGTGAACTTGCATTTTTCCAGCATCGGCATCGTGAGAATCTTCTTGTATAATTGGTCTGTTGCGTATGCGATCGAAGATTATTGGATGCTGATTGCTGCGAGTAGGCGGGATAATAAAGATATAATCTTCATGTGGCCCATATGTCGTGATGACATTAGATGTTGAGGCAACTTCCCATACATACGGATGATAGGAGTTTATAGCTTCCAAGAATTTTTGTGCTATAGGTTCTATATCGTTATGGGGGGAGGATTCCTGATTTGGAAATTGAGCGTTAGTATACTGGAAAAGAGAATCTTTATTATCGTCAGAAACTATGTTCCCGGTTGTATTTATATCAGTCGACTGCTTGTTGCGCCTGAGGTTGATGACCAAAGGTGGAGGCTTCTGGTTCAAAGTGATCACTAGGGGATCATTTCCTCCTCCTGATTTGGTTTTGTCCAAGTGGATAGCCATGGGTTCCATGACTTTCGGACGGGTAGTCCGTCCTTTCACCTGGATCGACAGGGGTTGCTCAGCAGATGGTTCTTCTGGCTCCCGGTGGGATTCCTCCTCCGTCTTGCCTGACACCTCCTTCATGTAGTCTTGGGTTTACAACATGGCATCGGAATAATAGGACTCTACTCCTTTGAACGGGTTAAGGTCAGCAAACTCCGTTTTTACTGTTCCTTGGACATCTACATATTTAAAGCATTGATGTAGAGTCGAGAAAATAATATTGTGATCGTGGATCCATGGTCTGCCCAACAGAATATTGTAGGACACCTCTGAATCGATGACGTAGCATCTAGCCACTGATCTAAGATCCCCAATCTAGATCCTCAGACGAATCTTCCCCAACGGCTTACTTTTCCTGGCGTTGAAGCCCACAATTGTAGTGGTGGTGTAAGCCAGTTCGCTTGTAGGAATCCTCAGTGATCTGAGCAGACTATGAGGGATAATGCTGATAGACGATCCCGAATCTATGTGAATCCGGTCTACCTCCATGGAACCGACGTATTCGGTGTAATAGAGGGGCCTGTCATGCTTGTTATGTTTCAACAGCATGTCCTCTTGAGTGAAAGTGATGTTAGGGACCACTTCCATCACGCTATGGCATTGAGGACATGCCACAGGCTCTTTGTCGGGGGTTTTGAGCTGAGTTAAGCATACATCCGCCTGCATTAACGCTTCACTCAAGGCTTGACGAGTGTCTTTGGATAGCCTTAGGAGCTCGAAAATGGACAATTTGGCTGGTGTATTAGCCAACTGGGCCAGGATGTCGAAGTTATATGGTTTCTCCAAACCTTTGTTTTGAATATTCTTCAAAGGTTTATCAAAACGCACTTCTTTTTGCTTGCCCTTGTCCGCCGAAGTTGGTCAAGAAGGACCTGCCTCTGGTATGACAGGTTCAGGCTTTGGAAGTTTGGCAGCTGAAGTGTCTGCCGTTGCATCTTCCTGATTTCCTCCATAGTTCTTGAGGTAGGCTTTCCCTGAACGGGTTTCGGTAGCCAAAGCCTCTTCTTCTGATGTCGGGGATATTGTAACCATATGGCATGGTTTACGCCTTAAGTTCTTTTTAGACTTAGCCTTAGCAGCTTGAGTCTCTTCCTCAATCTCTGATACCAGATCAGGATGAACCCACATAATCTCACCAAGCTGGGTAGTTAGGGGTACCATGTCATGATTTTGACCCCTGGCCGGAGGAAGATTAACAATGTTCATCATCGTCCGGGAAATAGGTACAACACCATCCGGGACTTCTTGAGGGGGCAGATTGCCGAATTGGAGAGAGATTATGTTGGCGGTGACCGTCTTCTCGCTATTACGCAGAATGATGGCCTTGGCGTCGATCAACTCCTGGATTTTCCTCTTTAGTACATAACACGCCTTTGTGGGATGATGTATGTACCTATGGAAAATGCAGTACTTAGGGTTATTGGTATTGCCGACTTTATTAGGCCGCTTTACCTCGGGAAGGGTGAGCTTGCCACTTTTGACTAGACAATCGAATATGCTCGGAATATCGTCGTCGTCAAAAGAATATTCTTTTTTAGGCTTGGAAGTCCCAGGATTCATCTGCATAGTCCCTGGAGTATGTTGCCTGGACGTATTGATCGCCAGAGCTTCTTTTCCTTTGGAACCACGAGGATGGTCGCTATTGGAGGATGACCTCTTCCCTCTATCAGAGGTAGAGATCATGATTCCATTGTCATGCGCCTTCCGACTGTTGTCTTCAGTGGCTACCGCTGAGATTATAAACGAGGGCCAATCATGGAACTGATATGGTCCTGTGAACACCGAGATCAGTGAAAGAAGTTTCTTCCTGCAAATGTCCACCAAGACTGAATCCGGGACTCTGGGAGGCATCTGCAAAGTGGCCTGACGAAAACGTTCGATAAAAGTATGAACGTTCTCTTTCTCCTTCTGCTTTACTTCGATGAGCGAGGACATAGACATGTCCATCCCTCCTTCGTAGAATCGAGCAAAGAACAGAGTCTTGAAATCTTCAAAGGAAGTAATGCAGTTGTCCGCAAGACTACGGTACCACTGATAGGCCACTCCAGACAGACAGCCTTTAAACACTCGAGTGAGAAGGGCGTCATTCCCTTGCAACAACACCGTCATCATGCTAAAGTAGTTCATGTACTGGCTCGGTGACGTCTTTCCCTCAAACAAAACTATAGCCTGTGGTTTGTATTTAGGTGGGAAAGGGATCTCGTCCCAGATAGCTGGGTATGGCTGGTTGATTCCCAACTTCTTAAGCTGATCCTTATGCTTCAAGGCATCAAATTGGGCTTTCAATTCCCGTACTGCTTGCATCGGGTCTTCAGCTGGTAAAGGGACCGCAGAGTGGTGAAAGATCGGTTATATTATAACTCCAATAGGAGGCAATAAATTCTCCAAGTTAGGAAGTTGAGGAGCCGCTGACTCTTGATTTAGAACAGGCTCCTGGTTTGCATTGGATGGTGGTAGGTCCACCCCCACTCGTATTTGAGTTAGAGGAACCGATGTTTGAGCTATTGTAGCTGCATGTTGAGTCACCATCATCTGGTGCATATTCTTCATCATGGAATGCATCTCTTTAAATGATGCTTCCAATACAGCGATGCGTTGGTCAGTACTTCCTGATGGGGAAGCCTCTTCGTGTTCATCTCCAATGGCATAGACTCCCATTTCTCTTGATGCTATGGAAGGATTAGTATAGATCTATGTAGAGATTGAGTCTATACTTTCAGCATCCGATTCGGGAAACTGGCGACCCCCAGTGTCGGAATCAGAAGAATATGAAACCGATTGTCGTGACCTCGAATGGGTATTTCGAAACACACCAGCTTCAATATTCTCAAGGAGTCTGTCGAATCTCCTTTGACTAGGAGTTCTAGAGGGATGATTTCTTGAATTTGACCTTCCTCTAGAGATGTGTGAAGCCATGTTCACTGATACGAATGTTGGCTCTTCTTCCTGTAAAGACAAAGAGTAGTTCAACCGGTCAAAAACTGACCGTTTTGCCTTAGAACAACAGTAGTTAACTACAACTTTGTGACTATTACAACAATGCTCCCTAGGGGGTATAATAGACATGTTAGAAGATCCCCTGTCTTTACGCTTCTGGATCAGGAAATTACGCAAGTCAGGAGGATTAACAGGAGGAGAAGAAGAAGGCTTATTTTGCCTTTTTACATCAGTGGGAGTGCGGATATTGGGAATCATAACTCTCTCCCTGCCATAAGAATATATCAGTTCAGCCATGTGAGTAGCGTACGATCCGTCATCCGTCTGAGGAACGTATGTTCCTGTGAACCGGGTCTTCTTTACGCCGAGAGGCTTATACTGACGTAATCTGAAGCTTTGCACAGGTTGGCGTAAAATTGAGGAAGTCCTCAATCGGCCGTCAGCATTCTACGTAATCTGAAGGGCGGACAAATTCTTCTCTTGATGGCGTAAAAGCCGAGAGGTTGGAAGGTTTGCCACTTGTTTTCCCTTGCGGTGATTGCAAGGACCATCTGCCTCATCGTAGAAGGGAGAAGTATTTTTATGCGCGGGGCGCGTTTGGAATTTCTGAATTGGCGCTGAGGCATTGTCAGAAATTTTGTCTGCTATGTCATAGAAGGGAGATAAAGTTTTACGCACAGGGCGCAGAGTAGACTTCTGGATTGGCACTAAGGCATTGTCAGAAGCTTTGTCTGCCACGTCACATACGGGAGACAAAATTTTATGCGCAGGGCGCGGAGTAGACTTCTGGATTGGCACTAGGGCACTGCCAGAAGCTTTGTCTACCACATCACAGACGGGAGATAAAGTTTTACGCACAGGGCGCGGAGTAGACTTCTGGATTGGCACTGAGGCACTGCCAGAAGCTTTGTCTGCCATGTCACAGACGGGAGACAAAGTTTTACGCGCAGGGCGCGGAGTAGACTTCTGGATTGGCACTAAGGCACTGCCAGAAGCTTTGTCTGCCACATCACAGACGGGAGACAAAGTTTTACGCGCAGGGCGCACAGGTTGCGATATCACAACCTTGTTGATCGGAGAGAGAGAGTCCTCAGGAATGGTAGAGGATGTCCGGGGCATCCATACTTTACGCAACTTCTGGTTGTCTTGGACAGAGAGGGAATGAGAGCTACCCCCTGCTCGAAGCATGTCTTCGTAAGCCGATTGATCGAATTGGACGACCAGAGTCTTCTTCGTTGATCCTACGAATACAGCATCGTATTGAGTAATGGCTTTCTCGTCAGATGAGAAAGTAGTCCCCAGCAGAGTCGCCATCTTGTGTTTGATAATAAACGAAAGAAATTGAAACTAGGTTTATACGAAATCCTTTCTTTGTTTACAAACAAGAAAAAGAAGTACAATTAATCCTATACGAGGATGTTAAGTACAAAAAATTAATTCTGGGGAAATATTGCTATAGGAATCTGATCTGCGGTCGATCACTTTGTCCCTTGGACCACACGATGACGAAGAAGTATTGTAGAAGACGAAAAAGAAGCTTCAAAGACTGCAGGAGGGGTTGAACTCTCGTTGCCTAAGTAGTCAATTAACACTCTCTGGATATACTCTCTCTTCTTGAAAAAATCCTCGACCTTCGACCTTTTCTTCGACCCTTTTTACCCCCTGGACCTCCGTGGCCGGAGGTCTCTATTTATAGAGTTCAGCTACAGTCGGTATAGAAACCGAACAGTGGAGAGAGCTGCACCTTTTACGCGGCGGTTATAATAACTGCTACCCACGTATGAATGATCTCCTAAATCAGCGTGTGATGCGTGTCCCATTATGAGGTAATGCGTATAATCGCTCGTCGAAGATCACGGCATGCAAGCCACGTAGATAACTGTCCCTTGCGTAGAGATGTTTGGCATAAAAGCCAAATAACTGTCTCGTAAGCGTAAAAGCCAAATAGCTGTTCTGATGGCGTAAAAGCCAAGTAGGCGTAGAAGCCGAATAGTTGTCAAGTTGACGTAGAAGCCAAATAGATGTCATGTTGGCGTAGAAGCCAAGTAGTTGTCATGTTGGCGTAGAAGCCAAGTAGCTGTCATATTGGCGTAGAAGCCAAGTTCTGCGTAAAGCTTGATGCTGTATGGATAGGTAACCAGCATAAAGATAGCCAGTTATCCTTCTTTGACTGAGGTTTTGAGCGTGTTCTGGGCCAGATAGCCTTATCACGCACCTTTGCAAATATAGCTTGAGTTGTCGTATTTCGAGGAGATAGCATACGGCGTACTCCTATAGCTGAAAATAGCCAGATCGGCGTAATGTGCGGGGATGGTGATGTGGACGTATTAGCCCTAATTATAGCTCACCCAGTCAAAAAGTAGAACCAAATCTCGTGCATTAAATGCAGAGATCTGCCCCCATCTGGCGCATTGATTGTAGAGACGTGCCTCGAGTTCTGTACGAAGAACAGCTTTTGACATGGCGGTTGATTTTGTCTCATCTTGAGCGTAAAGCTCACGTCTGCCTGTGTAGAATAGGCAGCGTACTCCTTGAATGCGTAATTGATGTCTTATATCAAGGGTTATGTCACTAGACGACAGTCTGCAGTTCTGTGCAGAGTCATCATTACAGCCGTCCTCTCGATCGCTGTGCAGTACTCTTTGTCAGGAGTCAGGTTCACTGCTTCAACTGACAGGTTCATTCGAAGAATACGAAGAGTTCCTCGTACAACTTCCCGCTGCATTAAAAGCAGACAGATTTTACGCCAAAGTGGCGATGTAGCAACCTTTCTACGCCGAAGCAGTTTGGAAGGACTGCTTTACGCGGG